>SNVD02009890.1:0-425334 GCA_013180625.2 Boswellia sacra
TAATGGTTCAGTACAGGAGAATCAATTGAGCAATTCACAAGAGCGAAAACTGTGTCCGGTGATGGAGGCATCATAGCAGATTGAATTTCTGTCATGATAAAGTCATGGTGGGGTTGTAGTATGGAGCATGTGGACATTGCAGGATCGTAGACAACCATTGTTTTCTTGTTGTAGTCGATGGACTGGACTTTGTAGTTGCCAGAAGGTGTTATAAAGAACAAATCACTGCTGCAGTTTAGCATGTGCCTGTACTGCGGCGCGCCGCATCCATCGTCGACGGCAAAAGGGTAGCGTATAGGAATGTTGCCACAGGAACTCCTGCAAGTGGAGAAAGCGAAGGTGTGAAGTGGTTCAACTGCGAGACGGGTTAAGATGATGAAGTTGAAAACAGAGAAGAGTGTGAATGGGAACGGCATTTTGATATTATTTGCATCTCATAACATTTGAGAGTGTAAAGCGGAAATATGTGAAGAATGTGCAAAGATTTTACAGAGAGAAGTGTAAGCGTAAAGGGCTCTCCGGAATTTTCTCCTCGAGAGTCAGGAACACTTTTTGACCGTTAAGATGAAGACAGGCTGGTAATGGGATCCACTAGTGGAAAAATGAGTGAAAGATGAGAAAAAGGCATTAGAGTTCCTGTTCTTACTGCAGGTCTGTATCTTGCTTTTCCAGCACCTCGTCCTAGAGGCCATGAGTAGTGATGGATAGCTGTTAAGTACCCTAGATCGAATTAATCACTTGGCCACCGTTATGACATATACTGAGCCTTAAAAAAGTAATTTATGAGAATCTTGTCTACAAAGCAAATCAACTGGTCAAGTGACCTCAATTGTCCAATGCCTGATGATGATCAAGTGAGTAATGTAACTCATATGTTGAAGTGTGTCATTTTAACTTTTTATTAACTGTTAGTGTCAATTGCTAATTACATTCTAAGTAATTATACGTACCAACATAAAAGAGAAATAAACTATAACCTCCCATTTGGCTCGTGCTAACTGGTATTTGATGATAGTCTACAAGGTGCTAGAGAGAAGAAATGTATCGACCAACGACGATCTCTTCTAATAGCCACGATATTTTCACAAATTAATTGGCTGATTAGGCAGTGGGTATGTCCCCTACCTTGACAAAGATTATCAAATTAAAGTACGATTATTGGCCTTGTCGAGGATGAAAGGAATTGAGAGATAAAAGAGTATATTATTTTATACAAGAGTCAATACATGTGAAATGTGGAGAGCTACACGTGAACTATGCTGCTCTATTTTCCTAAAATTACTCCTAGAATTACAAAATAGAAATTGTAAGTTCTGAAAGTATGCAATTATAAGTAATATAACAGTAAACTGTAAAGTAAATTGGCACAGGAGGATTTTACGTGGTTCGGTTATAAAACCTACATCCACGAACAGCTATAGAGCTGCAATTCATTAAGTTCTTATTTGTACAATCTTTAGAATCGTTTACAGTGCTGACTCACTCTCACACACTGACCTAATCTTTGTAAAACAAAATCCTGCTAAGATCTTAAAATCTAGTGACACTGCTCACTCTCTGTCGCAGAAAACTTAACAACACACTGTTAAGCATATCATGACCACGATATCTGATAATGAATTACATAAATACTTAACTTGCAAGTTCTCTCAAGTGTCTACTAACTCACATAGACATAATCAACAATTCATGTACGATTACAGCCTCTCATACATGAATAAAACACTCATAAATTCAAATCAATGAAGCATTTCAATTTGCGTTGAAGCTCTCCTTTCAATTCTGGAATGCCGTGACATAGACTTCACACAACCGACATACTATATGTTATGTAAACATAACAATATATACAGTGGGAAGTCTGAACGGTATCTCTTTAGATTCTGTAAAAATACTAATCAAACTCTCATTAGGATAAAGACAAATATAATAGGAAGTGATATAATTAACTCCTAAAGGAATTAGGATACAAATAAATATTATCCCATTTTCACTAGGATACATTAAATAATGTCATATTCTAAGAAGATATTTCTTATAAATCAAATACTTCCTAAAATATACTTCTAGAAACAGTAAAATAAGAAACAATATAATATTCTTATTTTATCACAAGTTGTACAAAAATATCATGTGCATGGCACATACACGTTGACACCAACAATCTCCTCCTTTTTGGCAACTTATGATGAAAACACTACACTGTTTCTTATCAAAGAAAAATTCACTCAGAGTTAAGTTAGACATAACTATAAGCAATCATGATCGATCAAACATAAACATCATGCTTAGAGAAACATCAATAGTATGCAGTTACAAAACACATAATAGAACAATGTCTGATTATGTAGATCCTGCAAAACAACACAAAGTGAGGTTGACAATCTTGTCAAACAACAATGCAACCATTGTCATGATCAGAGCAAATAAAAAACATACATCAAATGAAATAGACAAATAAAAACACATAACACATAAGTTAGAAACAAAAGGCAGAAAATAGTTCAAATGCATACATAGTAGAATGTCTTACTCCCCCTTACTTCTTACATACTGCCCTGGAGGAGATCATAAAAGATATCAGACATAATTAACAAACAGTTCAAACAAAACAGAACATAAAACAGTTATATTAGAAACTCCTTCTCCCCATTGATTTCAGAACAAGTTCCAAAAACTATCGAAGTCGTGTAGACTTGCGAACAGGTGGGAAAGAGGAACTGCCAGAGCGTTTCTTAATCCTGCCAACCTTCATTTTGTACTGTTTGCTTGTAGTAGTGGGTGTAGGATGCTCAGTGGGCACAGAAGCAGGCTGTGCTTTAGTTGTCTCAAAAGAAGTGGCAGTAACTGCAGTCATAATCTTGCGAATCTCTTTATCAAGACGTTCAGCACTGATTTCTGTTGTCTGTAACTTAACAGCAAGTTGTTGAAAAGGTACCAGTGAATCTTCTGCAAGGGTAAATGGTGGAGGTGCGGCTGGTGCAGTTGTGTCTGCTACAGGAGGAGGTTCCTAAATGTGTTCTGCAGGTGGTGTGGTTCTGTCTTCATATGGTGGTGACTTTGTTAATGGTGGAGAATCATGATGCTCTGCTTCAGGGACTACAGAAACATGAGGTTCTGATAGGTGTCTATTTATGTATTACTTTCATATCAATTTGTCCATGTTTCTTTGCTATATTCCTTGGTATTTTTATGTTTTTGTGTGGTTTTGATGTTTGTAGGAGTTTTGGAGCAACCTGCACAAAAATGGAGTAAAACCCTTCATTTTCACCTCTGCTAGTCAGTGATCTTCTCGGATTTAATTGTATTGATATACAATGAACCCGATGACATGTTATATACCGTTGGAAAGCTCTCGAAGTCTATTTTCTGGAAAAATTTACGGTTTATAAATCCATTCAGTGTACCAAAAGTTGTAATCAAAATAGTGTGAGAAGTATAGAATTGTAATTCCACAAATCACTGTAGCATGTATAATACGGGACACTGTAGCATGTTACTGTAGCAGAGTATTTAAACACATTTTAGGGTTTTATTTTGATAACTTGAAGAGGGGAGAACGTGGTGGAGGCTGCAGCTCTGGAATTCTTTCATCTCCTGAAGTTCTTGAAGGAGAAAGGAAGCTTGGAAAGAGGAAGAACTACAATCCAAAGAGAATTACATCAATTTGCTAAGTTTTTCCCTTCCCTTTCATTTTCTAGAATGTCTCCATGTTGTATTGTATTTACCACGTTCTTAAACATGTGTAACTGAATCTGAATTGGTTGAGGGTGATTTCAAAGCCTTGATATGGTTTTTGTGAAATGATTGTGCAAGGAATTGTTATCCAATTCTCTAATTGAAGTTGCTTGTATTTTTCCCATGTTTAATGCTTATGATTGCTTGCTGGATTGTATTTGGGTGGCCAACTGAATATAATCTGGATATTGTCTATTGCTAGACTAGAAATCTTGATCCGTAATTGTCTTGAATTTCTAATCATTAGTAACAAAATTGTGATCAGAGATTGCAATTGGAGAATACAACCTAAGTTAAATAATCCGAGCTTGTGTGTTTATTGCTTTGATCAACTATCTTTCTTATCGTAATGCATCCATTGAATTAAATTTAGAGAGCTTGTTCTAGGTTGTTTAATGGATAGAGATTAAATAAAGAGCCTGTTTTATTTAACAACAAAGTAAGGAAAGATTGGGATAACAGAGCTTGCTGTTATCTACGGTTGATAATTTCAATGGTGTAATTGGATGACAATTCTACAATTAATTTACAAATCCATATCTTGTGGCAGAGAAGGATCACTTAACCAGGTTTCTCTCATTGATTTTTCAATCTGTTTAAATTTGCATTGTGTTATTCTTTACTTGCATTAATATTTCATCTAGTTAATAAATCAACAAAACCCCCCTCATTTAGTTTATTGTTGCTTTCGAATAACAAATTCAATTAGAATCAATCCTCGTGGAACGATATTTTACTCATCACTTTATTACTTGTGCAACTAGTATACTTGCTAGTTTCGAACGCATCAAGTTTTTGGCGCCGTTGCCGGGGATTGATTTTCTTATCGATTTGTTATTTTGTTTTCATTGTTGATTCATACTTTTGTTTGTTTTTCTTTTTTTGATTGTTTGTGTTTAGACGACATGGCAGTAAACTTCCATCAATTCAGTAGCCGATTTGAGCCACAACTACCATGGAGAGTAAATGAGGTAAGCACTTCGAACATTGAACAACAACTTTTTGAGTTAACTTCTCTTGTGGAAAACATGGCTGTAGGACATATGCAGAAATCTTATGCATGTGAGGTATATTCTGTCATAGAGCATCCAATCGACATGTATCCAACTTTGCAAGGAGATATGGAACAAGCCAATGCCCTGGATGGATTTCCAGGACAAACAAGGCAATGGTATGATCCCTTCTCTAACACTTACAATGCTGGATGGGAAGATCACCCTAATTTTAGTGACTGGAATCATCAACCAATCGTCCCAAATGCCATACCAAATCGGCCACAAGGTTTTAATCAACCTAGAGTGCAGCAACCATTTCAAATGCAACCACCACCAATGCCACAACCAGCACCACAACCAGCTCTAGAAAACTCAGGTATGTCACTCCAGGATATTGTTAATGCACTTGCCACTAACACAATGCAATTCCAGCAGGAAACTGGGGCAAGTATCCAAAACCTGGCAAATCAAATGGGACAATTGGCTACTAGCATGAGCAAATTCTAGGGCCAAGACTCAAAAAAATTATCTTCTCAAACGGTGATCCATCCAAGAGAGAATGCTTGTGTGATAACTTTGCAAAATGGAGAGCAATTAGATGTCCTGCCAAAGAAATCACAAACTGATGAAGAAGATGACACCACTTCCACCATGAACAAGACATCATCCTTTAAGGTAAGTCTTAAAACTGCTCTTCCTTCTTATGTTACTCCTCCACCTTTTCCTAGCAGATTGACAAAATTGAAGAAGGAGGAACAAGAACAAGAAATCCTGGAAACTTCTCGTAAAATCGAGATAAATCTGTCTCTTATACACATCTAGATGTGTATAAGAGACAGGTTATGCACCAACAAGAGAAAGTTGAAGGGAAATGAGAAAGTCAGTGTGGGGGAAAATGTTTCAGCTGTATTGCAAAGAAAAATTCCTCCGAAATGCAAAGATCCAGGTACGTTCATCATTCCATGCACCATTGGTAATACCAAGTTTGAAAGAGCTATATTAGATTTAGGAGCATCTATTAATGTCATTCCATATTCTATTTATGCTTCTTTAAATCTTGGACCTTTTGCGAAAACTAGTATTACCATTCAACTTGCTGATCATTTTAATGCATATCCCAAAAGAGTTGTGGAAGATGTGCTTGTGTAGGTGAATCAATTGGTTTTCCTAGCAAACTTCTATGTCCTTGAAATAGAGGATCAGACATCTCCTAATCCAACTCCGATTCTTTTAGGGAGACCATTCTCGAAAACTGGTAGAACCACGATTGATGTTCATGATGGCACTCTCATCATAGAGTTTGATGGCAAGGTGATATGTTTCAACATTTTTGAGGCAATTAGGTACTCTAGTGACTTACATTCTGTTTTTGCAGTTGACGTTGTTGATTCTTTGCCACAACAATATTTTGGGTTAACTCGCAAGAATGGATTGGATGGCTTTCTTGAGATATAGGGACAGAAATTCCAGATTCAGAATTTTTATCAAGTGTCAAGAAATGGAGCAATTGTGCAAGTTAGATGAACAGCAATAACACAAATAGTAGATTTTGTAATTCAATTTCTTTTCGGCAAAATTCTTCCTTCGTGATACACCACTCCACGAGCTTAAGCTTCTTCCAGATCATTTGACATGGATTCTTGATCTCAAGGATCCTTTCCAATTATAATAAAATGGGCCTTGACGAATACAAGAAGGAAACTTGAACCTTATAACCACAAAACAGCTTCTGGGTGAGATAAAACATCCAAGGCCTCTAATATGCATGCACCAATTCTTGTTGATGGATCCAACCCACTAGAAGGAAAGATTGGATCCTCCCATGATGGAAACCAACGTCGGCTGAGACGTTAAACCAAGGCGCTTATTAGGAGCAACCCAATGTTTTACAAAAATAAATAAAAATAAAAGAAAAGAAAAATAATAAGGTAATAATATCATTTTTTTGTCTCAGGAGATTCCTTTCGTAGACCATCAAATTGATCAGGTTTATCTCTCTTTGCCATCGTCTTATTTGTTTTGATATTTTTTTATTGTTCTTGACTTTTGTTTGTTATTGTGTTGTTTTTCTCTTTTATGTGTCTTAGTTTTCGTTTCTCTCTTTTCTGTCCTCCTTCCGTTTGTTTAATTTGATTTTTCGTACTTCGAATTTCATTTGTGGCACACTTGTAGAAACATCCAAACGGAAGTTGAAGTCATTCGCCAAAGGTTTGAAACGTGCATATCTTGGAGAAAAACAAACCTGATAGCATTATCGGTAATATCTCTTCTTTTCTCCTCTTCAATGGATGCCGATATCTTTTTGTCGAACCTTCGTAAATATTTTCCTTCACTTCCTCAAAATGCTGTTTTTAAAATTTATAAAGTACGGATGACTAGATTTTGGGCATTGATGCTCCTAAATGTGCCTGCGGATATCCGGTGGCTTATTGAAGCCAAGATTGTCAGGTGAGCCTGACATTAATCTCGCAAAATACATGCCTGGTCTAGGAAAGAGCTACTACGCCAAGAGGCGAAGAGCGAAGAGGTTACAAGTATGCTATAAATGTGCTAGATGGAATTGTAACCAGACTTGGCGTTCATTAGGTTTTGTGTCTAGGAATAGAGAAGATAAACTCTCGTTTATTAAGAATGGTCTGAGTAATGAGTCGCTGGATAATGTTTTATTAACTCTTGAGTCACATTCTTGTGGACTTGTTCAGCGTGAATTATTTAATTTATGGACACAATTTCGTAATGAATTGCAGTGCTATAGTCTAGGGAATCTGACCAAAAACGACCCTGTTTGCCAGTTTATAAGAAAACTGGATGGGAAGCAAATCCCCGACTCATAGAAGGCGTTTCAGCCTTTACTGGAAGTAAAACCAGAGGAAGATGTGAGCCACAATCACAACTACTTGTATATTTGAATGTGTAGTTGTTGTCGAATTTTATTTCTTTCTTGTTCCGTTTGATCTGATTATCAATGTTGTTTTTGTGTTGTTGTTGTTTGTTGATTTTTGTTTGTTTCAATTTCAAGTTTTCTTTTTGACAAACCATATGACTACCCTATGGCATAAGTACACGTGGGAGATAAGTGTGAAGGTTTTGTCAACCTCCGCCGAAAGTGTATCTCCATTTTTAATGCTTCACGTGGGAGACAAGTGTGGAGGTTTTGTCAACCTCCGTCGAAAGTATATCTCCATTTTTCATGTTTCATGTGGGAGACAAGTGTGTAGGTTTTGTCAAACCCCGCCGAAAGCATATCTCATTTTTTTCAAATCTTGGGGCGATAAATCTGCATCGAGCAACCCCCACCGAAATTATGTCCCCATGTGTCAATTTTGAGAGTTTTACCTGTGTATATATCCATTCTCCATATTTTCAAATGTCATTATTATAACCTGTCTTACACTTGAAAAGCATATTACCTAACATGCGTCATTGTCTTACACAAGGTTAGAGCACTTGTGGAAATGGAGAAAACACCAATTCGGCGATTCCAAAATATATGCGTATTTTGTGGATCGCAATTTGGTAAAGATGGAGAGTTTACAACAGCAGCTCTTGATCTTGGTACATTAGCTGCGAGGGGTATTCATTTGATTTATGGAGGGGGTAGTCTTGGGTTAATGGGGTGTGTGTCGACAGCTGCATCCCTAGGAGGGAGCAAAGTTCTCGGCATTATCCCTAAACCATTAGCTGTAGGAGATATCGTAGGCAACACAATGGGGAAGAGTTACAGGTCTCTAGCATGCATGAGCGTATTGCACATATGGTCATTAAATCTGATGCATTTATAGCTTTGCCCGGTGGTTATGGTACATTAGAGGAGATATTTCAAATCACCTCTTGGGCACAGCTAAACATCCATCGGAAACCCATTGGTTTGTTAAATGTCAATAATTTTTTTGATGGTTTGTTGTCTTTTCTTGATCAAGCTGTAGAAAAAAATTTTCATCTCACCGTCAGCGAGGCAAATCCTGGTTACAGCTTCAACTGCAGGGGAGTTAATTGACAAACTTCAAGAATTCGTCTATTCGCCTGATCCAACAACGGCTCGGATAGATTGGTTTGGAGAAGGCAATAAAAGGCGTAGACTGGATTTAACGCTCCATCTGTAATCTCTATCTATTGCTTTGCTTCGTTTTTGTTTACTTTCTTTTTAGTGTGTTTATTTGAGATTTTTCATGTCATTTCTTTTGAGTTTTTTTCAGGTTATTTCTTTCGCCCCAGGTAATATTTTCTAATCATGGCTTTTAGAGTGGTGGCTTAAAAAGTTTAATTCCTCTTGAAACGCATTCTGGATCTCTTCAATCCATAATGGCTGAATAAGGAGGCTAACTTCTAAACTTTTTAGACCCATTCTAACTGACTTGTTTTTGTTTGCTGGCTTGTTGGACTTTGTTATTTTATGAGTAAGTTTAGTTTTGTGTAATTTAGAGTTGTTGTGTGTTTTTGTCTTTATCAGTTTCGATTCGAAAAAAAAAAAACATTGTGGAAAAACCTGAGAATGGCAGAATATGGGGTTTCCTTAACTCTTGAAACGCATTCTCTCTAAATAAATCTGTAGTTTGTTTATTTCATGTTGTTTGAAGTGTCTTGTTTCTTGTTTTGTTCTTTCATAATAAAGGTATATAGGCTGGAAACCTTAAGTCTGCGGGCTACTGGTCCTAAGGATTGTTGAAATATACAATCTTGACTCAGGTGTAACAACGCCACGTACCTCTTTTCTTGCATTTTGTGGGTCGATGATAAGATAATGATTGAATTAAGAATAACTCTTGGAAAATGATAAATGATGCATGGATCTGTGTGCTTGAAATGTTTATTGGTTTTCGCTTTGCTTTTGATTCCTTGCGCAACATTGAGCACTGAGCTATTATCACTGAGTTATTTGTTCACTTAGAGAAAGTTTATGTAATTTAAATGTTTCTTCAGATTTCAATGAATTCTAGAACTTGTTTGATGGTCACTCGAGGCGAAATCCTAGACTGTGCAACATTGGGGAAATGATTTAGGCCATCTTTGGACCGTTTGAGCCTTAATAGCCAACCTTGACTGAAATTGATCCCTAGTTACCCCTTTGAGCCTTTGTAAGCCTTTTTCTTTGTTAACTCACTAAAAGATTTCCTAACCTCAAATGAATTTGTTCCAAACAGTTTATCCCTTACCTATGAGCATGTAGATCATTCACAATTAAATTTTGAGCTATGTTCTGGTTTTGGGAAGTTAGAGGAGGTTGGGATGTGTCATGAGCAATGCAAGTGAGTTCCTATTGTGTTTGTAAAAAAAAAAAAAAGAAAAAAAAACCAATCTGTACTTATCGTCCACGTACTTACACATTGAGGACAATGTGTTGTTTAAGTGTGGGGGAGGAGAAGTGTAACAAAAAAAAGAAAAAAAGAAAAAAAAAACGAGAACAAAAGAAGAAGAATAAGGATCTATACCCTTAAGTGTTCTTAAAAAGAATGAAACAACAAAGTGTGGGGGTGTAGTTTTCTTTTGTTTTCTGCAAAAAAAAAAAAAGATTGAGTGTTCTAAATAAGTTTGGGGGAGTAACCTGGTGAATTGAAATGAAGTTGTGTTATAGGGTTGAGCTCTACATAGTCTTGAATGATTTATGTGTTTGTGGGTGATTTGAGCCAAATTATTATCCTTTATCATACCTTCACCCAAGCCAAACGTTACAAGCTTAATAAAGTCCTACTTGATCCTTGGTGTTGTGCATGTCTACATTAGTGGAGAGTGACTTGAAAAGCAGGCCTATGGAGTTCATTTATACACACATCTTCAATATTAAATATGATTTATTTTTATGCATAAACTCATCCGGGTTACAAGTGATTAGGTGAAAATGGCTCTACACACACACACTTGAGGAATTGAAGTGAAGCGAAACTAATCTTTGGATAAAATTCTTGATCGAGTGCATTATTTTGAAGTTTTCCTTGGGTTATAATTAAGTACAATCTTTGAGGCCTATTTACAAGATGAAGCGTTTGTGTGTTTTAATTTTTTGTTGATTCTGTTTCGGTTTAGTTTTATTTTATATTGTCGTAGTTGCTCGAGGACTAGCAAAGTCTAAGTGTGGGGGAATTTGATAGGTGTCTATTTATGTATTACTTTTCATATCAATTCGTCCATGTTTCTTTGCTATATTCCTTGGTATTTTTATGTTTTTGTGTGGTTTTGATGTTTGTAGGAGTTTTGGAGCAACTTGCACAAAAATGGAGTAAAACCCTTCATTTTCACCTCTGCTAGTCAACCATCTTCTCGGATTTAATTGTATTGATATACAATGAACCCGATGACATATTATATACCGTTGGAAAGCTCTCGAAGTCTATTTTCTGGAGAAATTTACGGTTTATAAATCCATTCAGTGTACCAAAAGTTGTAATCAAAACAGTGTGAGAAGTATAGAAATGTAATTCCACAATCACTGTAGCATGTATAATACGGGACACTGTAGCAGTTACTGTAGCAGAGTATTTAAACACATTTTAGGGTTTTATTTTGATAACTTGAAGAGGGGAGAACGTGGAGGAGGCTGCATCTTTGGATTTCTCTCATCTCTTAGAGTTCTTGAAGGAGATTGAAGGCTTGGAAAGAGGAAGAACTACAAATCCTAAGAGATTTCATCAAATTTGCTAAGTTTTTCCCTTTCCCTTTCATTTTCTGGAATGTCTCCATGTTGTATTGTATTTGTATTCTTCTGAATATGTGTAACTAAATCTGAATTGGTTGAGGGTGATTTCAAAGCCCTTGATATGGTTTTTGTGAATTTGATTGTGCAAGGAATTGTTATCCAATTCTCTAATTGAAGTTGCTTGTATTTTCCCATGTTTAATGCTTATGATTGCTTGCTGGATTGTATTTGGGTGGCCAACTGAATATAATCTGGATATTGTCTATTGCTAGACTAGAAATCTTGATCCGTAATTGTCTTGAATTTCTAATCATTAGTAGCAAAATTGTGATCAGAGATTGCAATTGGAGAATATAACCTAAGTTAAATAATCCGAGCTTGTGTGTTTATTGCTTAGATCAACCTATCTTTCTTATCATAATGCATCCATTGAATTAAACTTAGAGAGCTTGTTCTAGGTTGTTTAATGGATTAAATAAAGAGCTTATTTTATTTAACAACAAAGTAAGGAAAGATTGGGATAACAGAGCTTGCTGTTATCTACGGTTGATAATTTCAATGGTGTAATTGGATGACAATTCTACAATTAATTTACAAATCCATATCTTATGGCAGAGAAGGATCCCTTAACCAGGTTTCTCTCATTGATTTTTCAATCTGTTTAAATTTGTATTGTGTTATTCTTTACTTGCATTAATATTTCATCTAGTTAATCAATCAACAAAACCCCTCTCATTTAGTTTATTGTTGCCTTCGAATAACAAATTCAATTAGAATCAATCCTCGTGGGAACGATATCTTATTCATCACTTTATTACTTGTGCGACTAGTATACTTGCTAGTTTCGAACGCATCAGGTTTTGCCTCAGCAAGTGGTGAAGGCAATTTCATCTCGGTGTCTGCTTGTTGTGGTTCATCTGACAAGGACTCATCCCTCAGTTTTGGAGCTGCTGATTTAATTTTCTTCTTCCTCTTGTCGGATGGTTTCTTCACCAATTTGATCTTCTTCTTTTCTTTCAATCCCTTTGCTGTTGTCTTGAATTTCTTTTTCTTTTGCTTTTTTTTTTTTTTGCTGTTATGTCTGTCTCAATAGCAGATTCAAGTGGATATTCTGTAGGTATTGGCTCAGTTGCTTCAGGCAGAGGTGCATCAGTTTCTGGTATGTGCTCTGCATATGTTTCAGGAACCACATTGTCAGTTTTTATGGGTTGTGGTCTTCTGCAGCACCAGATTGTCCTGTAAGCTTGGCCTCCAAAACATATTGTTTTGCTTTGATGTCTTTAAGATCCTGCATAATATCATTCAAGACAGAATTTATCACAGCAAGTTGTTCTCCTACATTGCCTATAGGATGTTTCCTGACTCTCTTGGGTTTTGGTTCTGGTGCAGGGAGATTAGATTTATCATGCAATCTATGTAGAAAACCTTTGGTGATTGACTTGGTTAGAGTTTCAGTATGTTCTTTGGGACTTATAGGGATACCATTCTGTGCTAAAATCCCTTAAATTAAACATGGAAAAACAAGTAAATGATAGTCAGATTTGTATATAGCAATCTGAACAATCATTTTATAAGTCAATAAATCAAAATTAATTGGTCGATTGGTACCCAAACAGAACAAAAACTTTACTCTGTCTTCCCTGACTTGGTTTTGGTGTGATGAGGGAAGCCAGTTAAATCGTGCAATCTTATGTATCGCGCTATACTTTTTTTTGAGATTTTGCTGGTCAATTCCATCCGTCGGTTTCCATTCTATATCCTCTCTACCAGCAATTCTTTAATCACTACAGCCATATCAAAATTCTCATCCAACGAATGCAAGCTTCTTATTGGTATATCAAAGAATGTATTTATGATATTCGGTGAGAATTTCACAAACTTTCCTCTATAATATACTCTATGATAATGAAACCTTTTCGGATCATCAATTGAAGTAGAGATGTTGGCATAGAATTCCTGAATTAACGACTTCACGGGGGGTAGAAAATTGATCACCGTACAAGTCCAGTATATAGACTCAAGAAGCTCACTCAGACCATAGTTGTTGAAGTCGGTCAGCTTCACTGGCCTTTCCATCTGCAATTTCCTTTTTGAATTTAACTTCAAGAATTTCTGCTTGACGGCTGCTGTGTGGAACTTGTTATACTTTGGCTTCACCTTGTCTTTCATCTTCTTGACTAGAATCAATTCATCTTTGCTCATAGCAGGATCAATCAGAATCTCTGCTTGAGGCTATTGTGAATGAGACTACTTTCATTGTTGCTAATATTGTAACCAGAGTCGTTTTGTGAAGATGAAAAACTATGGGTTTTTAAAGATTCTAAGGTGGTCGCCATTGTTAGGGTTTCAAGTTCTGTAAGAGTTTCTCGAAGCAGAGAGAAAACAACAAGACGAAAGAGAAAGTGTCAAAACTATTGTTGTAGTATGGTATGAACAGGAAAAGCTCAAACTGTTTTCGTAATATACTTGGCTGAATTTAAAAAATTTTTGTTTTCAACAAAATTTAATTTTAATTCCCTTTCCAAAACCGCTTAATAGCTGTCATTAATGAATAGGAATTCAAAATTTGATTTCCATTAGAATAAGGAATTCTAATAAAGTTAGGATTCCCGTCACTGAAATTTCTCTCCCTCAATTCAATAAAGCTGACATGGTATTTTGACACATAAACACACAAGAAAAGTCAAATTTTAGATTGGCAGAAAGAGTATCATATGATACGAAAAACATAACAGAAAAAAGTTAAATTTAACATAACAATATCTGAACATCATATAAATCATTCTAAGACAGCATATTTTAGAGCTGTTTATTATTTTCACATGAAAGCTATTTTTCATTCATCATTTCAATTGATTGAGATGTCAAAAATATTATTTTGATAGGTTATGAATTAATCACATTGGATTATGAATACAGTAACTTTCACACAATATAGAGGTAGCCCTTTTCATTTGAGTGGGTGACCTCAAAATATTTCTTAGATACCTTGAGGTTACTCTCAATGACGACTTTCACACATCATATATTGGTAGCCCTCTCTGTATTTTTCATTTTAAACCAGTATCTTATCATTCACACAATTTTTATATTACAGCTCACACATGCTAAATTAGAAGAAAACTTATGATATTGCAAATACAATTAACATAACAGTAAGTAGTGGTTATTCAGATAACTGACAGATGCCTAAGGCGTTTCTTAGATTCTCAAATCTTGTTGTATCTAATGCCTTAGTGAACAAGTCAGTCAATTGTTTATTATTGGAGATGTGTTCAATGTGTATCACCTTAGACTCTACAAGTTCCCTTATAAAATGGTATCTTATGTCAATGAGTTTTGTTCTAGAATGCTGGACAGGATTTTCGAAAATGTTTATAGCACTAGTATTATCACAAAACACAGTTATAGGTTTCTGTTCAATACCATACTCACTCAATATTTGCTTCATCTACAGTAGTTGTGTCCAACAACTTCCTGCTACTATGCATTCAGCTTCAATAGTAGACAAAGAAATAGAATTCTTCTTTTTACTGTGCCAAGAAACCAAGTTAGTACTAAGATAAAAACATCCTCCTGATGTGCTTTTTCTGTCATCTGCGTTTCTTGCCCAGTCAGCATAACTAAACCCTGTAGGATAATCATTTGTATCTTTAGAAAACCATATTCCATACTCATGTGTTCCATGTACATACCTGATGATTCTCTTAGCTATTGTCAGATGTGATTATTTGGGATTTGCTTGAAATCTTGCACAAAGTCTTACACTAAAGCACAAGTCTGGTCTACTTACTGTGAGGTATAACAAGCTGCCAATAATGCTTCTGTACAAACTTGCATTAATATCTTTTCCTACATTGTCTTTCGAAAGTTTAAGGTTAGTACTGATAGGAGTTTTCATTGGTTTTGATTTCTCAAGCCCAAATTTCTTTACAAGATTTTTAGCATATTTTGATTGAGATATGAATATCTCATCATTCATTTGCTTAACCTGTAATCCGAGAAAAAAAATTAATTCCCCTACCATGCTTATCTCAAACTCTTCCTGTATCAACTTAACAAACTCATTAGTTTTGCTTTTGTTAGTTGATCCAAAAACAATGTCATCAACATATATTTGAGCAATAATAAAATAGTTAGATGCATGTTTGATAAACAAAGTTTTATCATTGCTACCTCTTCTATAACCTCTGTTGATCAAAAAATTTGTCAACCTTTTATACCAAGCTCTAAGAGCTTGTTTCAATCCATACAAGGCTTTATGCAATCTGTACACAAAATCAGGATGTTTAGGATCTTCATAGCCCTTAGGCTATTCAACAAAAACTTTCTTCATTAAGATAGCCATTTAAAAATACTGTTTTAACATCCATTTGGTATAATTTAAAATCAAGCAAACAAGCAATTGCAAGTAGTAATCTGATTGACTAAAGTCTAGCTACTAGTGCAAAGGTTTCATTAAAGTCTATGCCTTCTACTTGAGTGTAACCTTGTGCTACTAGCCTAGCCTTATTTCTTACTATTTGACCACTATCATCAGTTTTATTTTTGAATATCCATTTAATTCCAATGACATTTGCATTTTTTAGTCTAGGACCTAATTTCCATACTTCATTCCTTTTAAACTGATTAAGTTCATCTTGCATTGCCTGAATCCAAACATCTTCTTTTAAAGCTTCTTTCACATTTTTTGGTTCAACTAATGAAACATAACATGCAAACCTTACCTGATTTCTTACCTTGCTCCTGGTTTTCATCATGCCATATGGTGTTCTAATGATAGAGTTGGTTAGATGTGCTTTCTAAATCCAAGTGGATGGATCTTTCCTTTCATCTTCATTTCGGATTGAGTCTTTGTTCATATCTGAGTTGTCATTGTCACTATTGTGTCTGATGTAACAGCCGTTGTTTCCTCCTTCATAACTGAATCATCTTTATTACTGTTACTGTCTGAATATGATTTTTCTGTATCTTCTATAAAACTGGTTATGCTTTCCTCTTGTGAGTATTCTGCATAATCATCCAGATCATCAAAGACTACGTTTGCAGATTCCATGACTGCCTCAGTTTGAAGATTGTAAACCCGAAATGCTTTGCTGTTTTGTGTATATCCCACAAAAACTCCTTCATCACTCCTTGGATCTAATTTACTTAACTGCTCTCTGTCATTTAATATGTGCATCCAAAAACATAAAAATATTTCAAATTAGGTTTTCTTTCTTTCAAAATTTCATAAGGTGTCTGGTTAGTGTCAAGTCTTAGAAAAACTCTATTTGAAATATAACAAGCAGTGCTTATTGCTTCAGCCCATAGCCTTTTGGTCAACTTCTTACTATTGAGTATCACTCTAGCCATCTCTGGAAGAGTTCCATTCTTCCTTTTCACAATGCTATTTTGTTCAGGGGTTTTGGGAGCTGAAAATTCATGATTAATACCATGATATTTGCAAAAATCAGCATAGCTAATATTTTCAATCTCCTTGCCATGATCATTTCTTGTTCTCACTATCCTGTCAATGTTCCTGTTTTGCTCATTTTCAAGCTTAACATAAAGATCCCTGAAAGCTTAAAAAATGTCAGATTTTTCTTCAATAAAATCAACCCAAGTATATCTAGAAAAGTCATCCACACAAACAAATATGTATCTCTTACTTGTGATGCTTTCAATTTGCATAGGACCCATAAGATCCATGTGAAGCAAATCAAGTATTTTGGATGTGCTAAGATGTGGATTGGATTTGTGTGAACTTCTAATTTGTTTTCCCATTTGACATGGTCCATAAATTTCATTTGCATTATCATAAAATTTAGGAACTCCTTTTACAGCACCTAATTTAGTCAGTCTAACCAAGTCTTTGTAATTTAGGTGACCTAATTTTTTATGCCACAATTCCAAATTTGAAATCTTAGCTTTAAATACAATTTCTACCAAATATCAATTATCCGAAGATCTATTTCCTTCTAAAATGCATTTACCAAAATTATCTAAGACCATACATTTGTTTTGTGTGAAATCAACAATATATTTGTCATCACATATCTGACTAATATTAATTAGATTAGCTTTCAAACCTTCAACTAGCAAGACATTTTGGAATTTGGGTAGGCCTTTGACATTTAAAGTGCCTTTGTCAATGATTTTACTCTTTGCTCCATCTCCATAAGTGACATTTCCTTCCCTGCGTGCTTTAAAATTTTTTTAAAAACTATTTATTTTCAGTCATATGCCTGGAACAGCCACTATTAAAATATCACAAATCGTTAGAAGAATGTTGAAGAGCAGTAAGAGCAACGTGACATACTGTCTTGTCTTTCTTAACCTACTGCAGTTATGACTTTGGTAACAGTTTAAATTGTTTTGATCTTTTATGTAAAAGATTTAACAATTTAATGCATCTAGGCCTAATGTGTCCCTTTTTACCACAAAGATAACAAGTTGGAATGAATTTCCTTACCTTTTCAGGACTGGATTTGAAAGAACTCAAAGGAGAAACAAATGTTTCATTGCTTTTTGAACTAGGACTTGATCTTATTGAGTTAGGTTCAGAATTTTTATCTGATGTTGAAGCTTGTACAAACACTGTTGTTGATGAGGATGCAACATCACCTTCCGTGAATCCTAATCCATGTTTGTTGGAGTTGTCTCTTCTAAGACTCAAGACCTGATCAAGTTTAGCTGACCCGATTCTGAGTTGATTAACACATCTTTTGCTCTCAATAAGCTCTGTTGTGATTTTCTCAACATGTGTTGTTTTGTCTATCAAAGCAATCTCCAGTTTTGTGATATGGTTTTCATTATAAGATTTTTCACATTTCAACACTTCAATCTCTCTCTTCAAGGTTTAGATTTCTTCCTTCTGATTCAGCCATTCACCATAAAGTGCATTATAAGTCTCTTGCAACTCTTCATAGTATTTTGGACCTTCTTCTTCATCCGAATGATCAGCATTGATTCTGCAGTGTTCGTTATGTTAGTCATAATAGCTTTTCATTTATCGACTGCTGATACTGTGAATGCAACAAAATTATTCATGCATTCTTTATCATCCGAATCAGATTCTAATTCATCACTCCACGAAGCTATCAAGCCTTTGTTCGTCTTCTTGAGATTAGCACATTTAGATTGAATATGCCCATAACCTGAACATTCATAACACTGAATCTGTACTTTCTTATCATGTTGCTTCAATTTCTTCTTGTCATTCTCCTTGTTGAATTTCCTGAACTTGTCTTCATTTGAGTTTGATGGCTTTCCTTGATTCTTTTTCCTGAAATTCTTTTTCATGAACTTGACATAATTCTTTGTTAGAAAAGTAATCTGTTTAGAATCAGTTTCATCAAGTTCATCATTACTTTCATCATCAGATTTTGCAGTTTTAACATTGAATGCAATGTTTTTTCCTTTTTGTTTGCTAGTACTCTAATTAATTTTAAAGTTTTGGAGAATGCCAATCAGTTCATCAACCCTCATCTCATTAGTGTTTTTAACTTCCTCAATGGCTGAAATTTTAGGTTGAAATTTATCTAGAACAGACCTAATTATTTTGCTAACAATTTCTGTATCAGTGAAAGTTTTTCCAAGCATGTATGCAGAATTTGTGATATGACATATCTTAGAGTAAAACTCAGAAATTGACTCATCCTTATGCATCATCAAATTTTTAAATTGGGAATTCAGTCTCATCAATTTAGAAATTTTAACAGATGCGGTATCTTCATGTTTTACCTCAAGTATGTCCCAAGCTTCTTTGGCCACTTTACACTTAGAAATCTGTCTGAAATTGTTTAAGTCCATTGCAGCAAAAATTACATTAAAAGCCTTTGAGTTCCAGCTTGAACGTCTGTACTCTTTATCAGTCCATTCCTCCTCAGATTTGGGTTCAGCATCACCAAAAGTATTCAACTTTGTTGGTGGTGTCCATCATTTAAGTACACTGGTCTAAACCTTGTCATCAAGAGATTTGATATACGTCATCATTCTTACCTTCCAATATGGATAATTACCATCATTAAGTATAGGTGATTGTGTTCCGAATCCTCCATTACGAATAAACTCCATCCTTCCAGATCAACATGATCGTTTTCTTCACTTGTCTATCAGTAAACCTGCTCTGATACCAATTGTAAGTTCTGAAAGTATGCAGTTATAAGTAATATAACAGTAAATTGTAAAGTAAATTGGCACAGGAGGATTTTACGTGGTTCGATTATAAAACCTACATCCGCAGACAGTTATAGAGCTGCAATTCACTAAGTTCTTGTTTGTTCAATCTTTAGATCGTTTACAGTGTTGACTCACTCTTACACACTGACCTAATTTTTGTAAAACAAAATCTCACCAAGATCTTAAACTTTAATGACACTGTTTACTCTCTGTGATAGACAACTTAACAACACACTGTTAAGCATATCATAACCACGATGTCTGAAACTGAATTACATAAACACTTAACTTGCAAGTTCTCTCAAGTGTCTACTAACTCCCACAGACCTAATCAACAATTAATGTACGATTACAACCTCTCATACATGAATAAAATACTCATAAATTCAAATCAATGAAGCATTCCAATTTGCGTTGAAGCTCTTCTTTCAATTCTGGAATGCCGTGACATAGACTTCACACAACCGACATACTATATGTTATGTAAACATAACAATATATATAGTAGGAAGTCTAAACGGTATATCCTTAGATTCCCATAAAAATCCTAATCAAACTCTTATTATGATAAAGACAAATATAATAGGAAGTGATATAATTAACTCCTAAAGGAATTAGGACACAAATAAATATTCTCCTATTTTCACTAGGATACATTAAATAATATCCTATTCTAAGAAGATATTTCTTATAAATCAAATATTTCCTAAAATATACTTTTAGAAATAGTAAAATAAGAAATAATATAATATTCTTGTTTTATCATAAGTTGTACAAAAATATCATGTGCATGGCACATGCACGTTGACATCAACAGAAATAAATAACTCTAACAGCCTCTCAGCTCAGCCAACAGAATCACAGCCTCCTTTTCTCTTCTTCTTCATGTGAGGTGCATTGGAGCTACACTGAGCTGGACCACTAATGCTAACACTTGTCCTCAAGCGATACAACTCTGAAAGAGCAGTGAGCTTGCTATTCAAAAACTCAAACTAACTTTGTGATAAAGGCTTGGTAAAAATATCAGCAGCTTGATATGTTGTAGGTACATATTGAATTTCAATTTCCTTAGCAGCTACCCTCTCTTGTATATAGTGAACATCTACCTCAATATGTTTTGTCTTAGAATGAAATACAGGATTAGAAGCTAAAGATTTTGCTCTAAGGTTGTCACACCACAGAATAGGACAACCTAATACAATCAAGCCAATCTCTTAAAAACTTGCTTCATCCAAGCTAGCTCTGCTACTACTCGAGCTAAAGCTCTGTATTCAGACTCTATTGATGATCAAGATACTGTTTTCTGCTTCTTGGAACTCCATTGAATCAAATTTGATCCAAATTGCTAGCCCAGTCTGCATCAGAGAACACTTCTAAGTTGAATCTTTGACAAGATTCAAAGAATAGACCAACAACAATTGTTCCCTTTAGATATCTTACAATTCCTTACATGCTTGCCAATGATTCACTGTAAGAGCCTTTGAAAATTGGCTCAGTTTGTTCACAGAAAAAGAAATGTCTAATCGAGTCAATGTGAGATATTGCAATGATCCAATCGTGCTTCTATAAATATCAGGATGTTGAAATGGATCACTATCAGCTAAGGAAAGCTTTAAACCAATAGCCATAGGTGTGGAGCAGCTTTTGGATGCAAGCATGTTAGTTTTCTACAGAAGCTCTTTAATATATTTGGCTTGAGTAAGATACAAGCCTGAGCTGTCTCTATAAGCTTCAAATTCGAGAAAGTAATTGATAGAAACTAAATTCTTAAGAGAAAATTTTTTATTTAGATCAGTCACAACTTGTTGCACCAAGTTATCATGAGAACCAGTGATAAGAATATCAACTACATACACTAAAAAATACAATGTATGATCAACAGACTTAAAAATGAACAAGCTAGTATCCAAAACTGAATTAATAAAACCCGAATGCAACAAAGCAGCCTTAAGCTTGTCAAACCAAGCTCCAGGAGCTTGCTTAAGACCATATAAGGCTTTGTTAAGTCTGCAAACATGACGAGGATATACAAAATCTCTAAACCCTTCTGGTTGCTGCATAAATACCTCCTATTATAGGTCTCCATTTAAGAAGGCATTGTTAATGTCAAGTTGTTGTATATCCCATCCTTTGGATACTACAATGGTGAAAATAATTCGAATGGTTGATGGCTTGATAATAGGGCTGAAAGTTTCAAAGCAATCCAGCCCTGGTGTTTGCTAAAATCCTTTGGCAACTAATCGTGCCTTATATCATTACAAACTCCCATCCTTGTTATACTTAACTCTAAACACCCACTTATTTCTAACAATATTCATTCATGGCTGATAAGGTACAAGAGACCAAGTATCGTTCTTATGCAAAGCATTCAATTCCTCATGCATTGTGGCCAACCAATGAGAGTTTGTCATAGCTTGTGAGACCCTTAATGGTTCCTCTGCCACACTAGAAGAATTAGCAAGAAAAACTCTTGCAGGAGGTAAAGATCTTGTCTTAGATCTAGTAACCACAGATGAACTAGAAGGATTTGGCCTTGGTAAGACAATCTCTGAACTAATCCCAAATTGGATGACAAGGAATCAAAAGAAAATGAAGTAGCTAAAGTGTTTGTTTTTTACTAAGAAGATGGAGAACTTACTATTGAAAATGGTGGTAAAGGAACTGAAGAAGGAGATGTATGTGCAGGTGTTGATTGAGAAATTTTATTAGTTGGAGAGGCTAAGTTATCAGTATGTGAATGAGAAAGAACAGCAGTAATATCCCAAGGTTTAAAACTGAATGGAACTGAATCAACAGTAGAATGACTAGAAGAAGAAGTTTGAGTAGCAATAGAAAAAGGAAATGAAGACTCATCAAATAAGACACTTGATACTATATAAACTGTACCTGATAGGTGAAGACATTTATATCCTTTATGATTGAAATTATATTCCAGGAATATGCACTTGACAGTATCGAAATCAAACTTATGGTTATTATAAGGTCTTAAAAATGGATAATATGCACAGCCAAAAACTCTTAAATGAGTATAGGAAGGCTTGGTCTGAAAAACATCCTTAAAAGGAGACTTACCATAAAGTAAAGAGCTGGGTAACCAATTTATTAGATACACAATAGCTTGAAAAGATTCCCACTAATAAGTGAGAGGCATTAAGGCATGAGCCAAAAGAGATAATTGTTTCCACAATCTGTGTATGCCTTCTTTCTGCTCTCCCATTTAGCTGTTGTGTATAAGAGCAAGAATATCTAGGTAAGATTCCATGAGCAGAGAAATATGAAGTTATAACCCTATACTCTCCACCAAAATTTGATTGTAAGCACTTAAGAGAATAACCAAATTGCCTTTCTAGCATTGTCTGAAACTAGACAAAGATATTGCAAACATCATATTTATTTTTCATTGGAAAAATCCACAAGAACCTGTTGTAATCATCCAGAAAGTGTACACAATATCTAGCCTTCTATTGATAACACTGGAGCTGGCCCCTATACGTTTGAATGCACAAGAGCTAAAAGGGTGCATGACTTTATTGGATGATAAAGGAAATACAATCTAGGGTTGGCAAAATGGCCCGCCAGGTCTGGGGCCCCGGTGTAACCCTTAATTTAAGGGTAGGTATTGACCCGTTAAATTTGTATTTAGGGGCCGGTCTAGGTCTTGAATTGTCCTAAGCCGTCCGGGCCGGGGCCGGGTCCGGGTCCGGGTCTAGGTCCAGCACTTAGCCCCACTTGACCCGTCCCGTCCCGCACAATATAAGGGTGCATGTGAAAACAAATAAAATATGAGGACTTAAATGATATTAATAGGGGTGATTGTGACACGGTTGAATATATTAGGATATCCTAAAATTTTACTAACCTA
Source organism: Boswellia sacra (assembly GCA_013180625.2). Taxonomy (NCBI): domain Eukaryota; kingdom Viridiplantae; phylum Streptophyta; class Magnoliopsida; order Sapindales; family Burseraceae; genus Boswellia; species Boswellia sacra. Next base: position 23,390 of record SNVD02009890.1, read on the forward strand.
TATAAAGAAAAATATTTTTCCCCAAATCAACCAAATGCCTCCTCTCTGTCTCTCGTTGCTGAGAAGCCTGAGATCCTTAACCCTAGCAACCGTCACTCCTTACTGCCACAAGTCACTCCTGAGCAACTGTCAACCATCGTCAATTCTTGCCTCCGCGGCTCTAGCAGTGCCAGTCGCACTTCTCATTGCCACCCTCATCGTAGTCATAGCACTTCTCACTAGTCACTGCCACCTCGCCTCCGCGGCTCTAGAATCGCGACGTCTCTTGTGGTCGCAGCCAGCCCCCTCTCTCTTGGCCATTGAATGGCCAGTTTCCCTCCATGGCTCCGCTCTCGAGTCGCTGTACTTGCACAGCTAGCTCACCTCTGCGGCTCCAGTAGTGCAACCTCCTCTCTTTCGGCTAGCTCCCCTCCACGGCTCCAGCGTCTCAGTACCTGGACGACGGGCTTATCTTCGCAGCTCCAATGGCCTCCTCATCTCTCGTGAGCTCCATATACCTTCGTGTCACACTTTGATATCATTCTATTCTGTGGCCCAGACATTATACATGTTAAATTAATATATTATACATTTGATGTTGATGATAGCATAAATGCATGCATACGGATCCATTTGTGTGATCAATTCATCAACAATCTTTATGAATTTTGATTTAATAGCTCTAGCTAGCCTATAATGTTTAATCTAATAATCTATCAAAATTTAATACATGCACACTTTTAATGTATTACTTTTTTTTAATTTATTAGTATTAATTGTATGTTTGAACATTGTTGGATATATTTTTTTAGTTTTCTATTGTTGTCGGTATAAATATGATTATGTATGTATGAAGAATTTGTCTGAAATTATAAACATTCTTATTTATGATTATATATGTATGTGTGTGTGTGTAGTTACCTCTTGGATCTCTATGTATCTACAGAATTTCCTGCTCTAATATAGTTTAACTACAAAATCTTATATTGATTAATGAAGCTCCTATCGACTGCTTAACAAGAATTGAATGCAAACATGAGTTTCCATGATTAAGTTGAATAAATAAATGAACCGATCGATCCACACTTAGAATAAAATAAAAGGGATGAATAAATACATCTTATTCATCATTTTGATGCACTTTTTGTTTGCTAATTGGATTGGAAGTTGGAACGCATAAGTCTATTCAAGCAAACAGGGAAGGAGTTAGAACTGCATCTGAAACTTTGTTTTAAGATTATTGATCAAGTATTTGTGCCACATGAGGTAAGAATTCATGCTTGTCATATGAGCATATAAATATTACAGGGTTGTGATTAGAAAAATATAAATGTTTAGGGGCGGGGTGGGGCGGGTCTGGATTCGCTCAATTTTTTTTGCCCCGTCCCGCCCAGCCCCGCAAAGGGGCAATGGGGTGGGGCGGAACAAAAAAAATTGAATGGGGCGAGACTGGGTACCTGCCACCATGGACCCGCCCCGCCCCATTGCCAACCTTAATACAGTCTGAGTATGCTTGCCAAATTTACAAGATGAACAAAACAGTAAAGATTGATCATCACTGGACACTAACTTTGCCATGGAATTGAGAACAAACTTGACAATTTTAGCACTAGGATGTCCTAGTCTATTATGCCAAAGCTTATTATTACAATCATTTTTAACAACAGAACACACAATAGAACTATAAGGAGTTGACTTCAAGTGAGTCCTGGTTTGCAAGCTAGACTGAGCAGTAGAGGGCAGGTGCACATCGATAAAGGCCATCCTTAAGTGTTCCCAGCAAAATAATCCTTTTACACTTGAAATCTTTTACATAGCAATGAGTACCAAAGAATTCAACAGAAGAAATTCTATTATCCTTAATAAGTTTTGAAGTACTTAAAAGATTTTTTGTTATGCCAGGAACATGCAATATATCTCTTAGTATAAATGCCTTAGAAAATACTGGCAATTTTTATTTAGACAGGCCAACATGATGTATAAGTAGCTCATTACCATTTCCAACTTGGAGTGTATCTGTGCCACCATAATGTGCTTGAACTTTTAAATTATTAAGATCTGCTATCACATGAGCTGTAGCTCCAGAAATCAGGAGGAATCTATTATAGTATGAGAAGTAGCAACAAGTTGGGACGTCAAAATTACCTGGGCGGGGCTGGGTACCCGGATCCCCGGCTCGGTATTGCTAGGGAATTACCTGGATTTTCAGGGAGATTGGCCGAGGACAGGAAGAGTAATCTCAGGCAAGGGCCGGGGACAGGCAAGGGCCGGGGACTAGGCTCCTCGGCCCAGAATAAATATAAAAATATATTTTATTTAATTTATTTAATTTACGACAATATAAACAAGCAACCTACCAACATGCTCGACAAAACTCGACGCGCTCGATAGAGCTCGATAAAACTCGACGCGCTCGATAGAGCTCGACACGGCTCGACATGTAATTGTCGAGTGTCGGATGATGTATTCGACACTCATCTGACACTCGACACTTACATGTCGAGTTATGTCGGATTCACAATCGACACTCGATATCAGTCTATTTTAGAAGACATCAAGTGTCGAATGCATCATCCAACGCTCGACACTTACATGTATGTTGTGTCAGATTCATAATCGGCACTCGATATCAGTCTATTTTTGAAGACTTCGAGTGTCGGATGCATCATCCGACACTCGACACTTACATATCAAGTCGTGTCAAGCTCTATCGAGCTAGTCGAGTTTTGTCGAGCGTCTTGACAGGTTGCATGTTTTAGCTTTGTTTTTTTGCCTTTTTGCATTATATTTAACTATAACGGCCTTGTATTTGCAGGTTGAAGCAAATGGCAAGTGAATTATAGACAATAGAGGAGTCTACGTACAATTTTTTTAAAATAAAAAATATAATTAAAAAATCCGGGGGAATTCAATTCCCCGACCTCGGGATTAAATTCCTTGGCCCGGCCCTGGCCCGGAAATTCTTAGGACGTGGATAAAAAAACCTTAGCAACAAGACCTTGAGAAGTGGTAGCAAGCACCTGAGAAGGAGCTGGAGAAGCTGGAGTAGGAGATAATGATTGATGAACATGAGCTTGTGGTTGATAGTAATTAGTCATAGGAGACTGAGACATGGCATTCGAACTATCAGAACCTTGATAATCTTGATATCCATGAAAATTAGTATCAAAACGAAAATAACATTGGAGTTTTACATGTCCAATTTTATTGCATAATTAACAAACCCATGACCTCTTGTTCGACCTCTTCCTCTACCTCCACGAAATGTATTCTGTGAAGGAGCTCTAACAAATGATTGTTGAGGAGAAAAAGGAGCCTTTTGTCCTGGATTCTTCTTAGCAGCAAAATGTGCTGAAGTAACACTATTATTTTGCAATTCAAGAGAATATGCAGTATTTAATTGCTCCATTCGAAGTTCATGATTTTGGAAGGTATACTATGCATAAGAATTTCATCATTTTTTATCAAATTACCGGTAGCAGACAGAGTATCTACTAGTTCTTTCATTTTAAAAATATAATCCCCTTTACTCGTAGAACCTTTCTTCAAAGATTGCAATTGATACCTTAGATGTAAAACCTAAGCCTTAGACTGTGTGAAAAATAAGCTTTCAAATGTTTTCCATAATTCATGTGACGTGTGACATCTTACTGTATGACCAAACGTTGATTCATGAATAGAAGACAAGAGTTAGCTCATTATGAACTGATCATCTAGAGTCTCAAAAGAAAATTAATATGTATGCATTTATGTATTATGAAATTTAGGAATTATGTTTAAAGGATTGAGCGGGTTAAAAGTTGGTGGACTAGGCCCATGAAACAAGGCCTTATATTAAATAAGAGAGAGAGGTGTTTCTAGAATTAAGAAGAAGAAAAATAAAAAAATAAGGAGAGAAGAGTTTTCACAGTTCCAGGAAGAGAAGAAGAGAAGAAGTAGAGAAGAGAAATAGAGGAAGAATTTTAAAGAAGTGTCTAAGCTTGGAAAACAAGTAGGGAGTTTCTAACACTATACTTACCTCATATTATATATATTTTGTTGTTTAATTGATATTGGTTTGTGAAACATGTGACTTATGTTAAATTGATTGCTTTGATGTTTGGATGATGAATTATGAGTGAAACTACTTGTTGTAAATTGATTGTTTGTGGTTTGAATGACGAATTATGTATGAAAAACTAGGTGTTGATGAAGTGAAATAGAGATGGTTTTGGGGGGAGTTGTAGTTCATATGACTGTCTTGTGTTATTTGAGCTAATGCATTTTTCTGGATTGAGAATTGTATGATTTTTCATTTGTTTAGAAAAGTAGACATATGGAGCTTTAGTTTGCCGTTGATTTCATTGAATTTGGAGTTAAAATGGATTTTTGGTGAATTTTTGAAATTAGAGATCAAAATCTGGAAATGGACTGGTGTAACCGACTTAATGGAACAGGTTTACATGTCTGGAAGTAGCTCCTGACTTTTCGCTTGACACCACTCGACACTTGCCTGTCGAGTGTCGAGTGTCGGTTGCGACGCATTCGAGCGTCAAGTGTCGAGCGTCGCGCGCTATGTGCGCGACTCGACATGCGAGTTCAAGTGTCGAGTGTCGAGTGTCGCGCGCTGCATGCACAATGCAACGTGTATGATTGAGTGTCGAGCGCTGTGTGCGCGACTCGACGCGCATTGCTGAGTGTCGAGTGTCAGTGTGCACAGTGTCGAGTGAAATTATAGAACCACCCCAAATCGACTGTACACTTTCCAAAAAGTCCAGGATTTCGCATAAAAATTATTCTTTTGAGATTTATCGTGGAAATTATGCAAAAAGGGTTATAAATGTATGCATTGGACCTTGGATGGGCCGTTTTGTATACGGATCCAAGGAGAATACAGATATAAATTTCTTAGTGTTGGACCTTGGATGGGTCGTTTTGTATACGGATCCAAGGGGCACGAATACTATTCGCATGAAGTGTTGGACCTTGGATGGGCCGTTTTGTATACTGATCCAAAGGGAACACGAATACTATTTGCATGAAGTGTTGGACCTTAGATTGGCCATTTTGTATACGGATCCAAGAGGAACATGATTATAAACCTGATGTACGAATAATATAATTGTTTGAATTATTATTATTATTGGTGTATAATTCTATACTTGAATAATGGTTAAATGCGTGATTTAGTATATTGTTAGAATTTTCCTACTGGGCTTTATGCTCACCCTCTCCCTCTACAGGTACACAAAAGGATGTTCCTCCTAGGGATGTTCCAGAGCTTTCTTAGGGAGTTTGGAGTCTACATGTTTACAATGGTTTTGGGGATTGTCTTGATTCTCCTAGCTTGTTATGGGAGATTTTGTTAGGTGACCAACAACTGATGTATTGCTTTTAGTCACTAGTTTATGTAAAAATTAAATTTGAACATATAGTCATAAGTTATAATGAATTCATGTGATATATATATGAAAAAAAACATGAGATATTGATGACGTACTTTTATTAATTTCTAATTCAATCACCCCTAAAATCTCTAAATAAGAGATGTTAGGGCGTGACAGAGTGGTATCGGAGCCTAGGCTTTACTGTGGACATGTGAAAAGGATATAGATGGTTTGGGAGGGGTAGAGTCATGTTTTGTGTGCTTGCATGTGCCTTAAATAATTGTTTATTGTGTTTCTGTTCTATATGTTATAAATTTTGCCACTTATGTTTTTGCCACTGATAAAATTAGATAATGAGTTCTCCTACGCGAAGTGCTTCGAGTTCTAACCCACCCGAGAGTGGTGAGAGGTCAGAATTTTATAAGGCCATGAGAAATATGGCCAATACATTGGCAGAAACAGTGGCAAACACGGTGAGGGAGACTCTTTGTACTAACCCACCACCACCACCTCAACTGGTATTAGAGACAGGTGTTGACAACAGAATAAAGAATGTACTTAGAGAAGTCCAACGCCACAATCCACCTACTTTCAATGGGGAGCCTGATCCAAATGTTGCAAAAGATTGGCTTATACGAGTTGAGCGCCTCTTTAATCTCTGCAAGTTGAAGAAGATTTCCGGGTTAGGGTGGCAACTCACTTGTTGATAGGAAAGGTATTACAGTGGTGGGCGACTATTGAACGTATTAGAGGAGGGAACATCCTTACATGGAGGGACTTCTCTATTGCTTTTCTGGATAAATATTTTCCTACGTTTTTCGAGACCAAAAGGAAAATGAGTTTATATACTTGACACAGGGGAATATGACGATCAACAGTATGAGGCACGATTTATTGCATTATCCCGTTTTGTACCTGGTTTGGTGGCGGATGAGGCTAGTAAGGCTCAAAGATTTCAAAAGGGGCTGAGAGATGACATTAGACCCTCAGTTGTAGTATGTAGATTGACAATGTAGTCTAATGTGGTGGAGACCGCCTTAGTTGCAGAACAGGAGATATCCTAGAGTCATAGGGTGGGGGCTATTGGTACACCTTCTAGAGGAGTGCGACAGTATGATCGTTCAGCTAAGAGACAGAGAACTCAGTCCAATAGGACTTCCTTTAATTCTTAGTCTCAGCAACTGCAGTCTCAAGGCTCCATGTCAAGTGGGTCTTCACAGAGTCAAAGGTTTGTTATGGGTGTGGGAAACCAGGTCATTTGCGACAGTAGTGTTCCAGATGTTATAGATATGGATAATACAGTCACATGCAACTAGATTGTCCAGCAGGGATGAGAGGTCCTCAGAGTGCCACTAGTCAGACCCAACCGACTCCTCGACAAGGATCAGGGTCACAGGCTAGACCACCGTTTCAAGGATGTGATATTCAGTCTCATCAGACTTCTTAGAGGTCTCAGGCGGCTTCTTCTCAATCCGTTAGGCCTCCAAGATCAGCTCAGAGCACTAGACATCAAGGGCAGATGACTCAGGGATGAGTTTTTGCTTTGACTCAGTCGGCAGAGTCTACAGACCATGGGGTTGTAGGAGGTACATTATTGGTTTTTAACACATGGGCCCGTGTTTAATTTGATTCTGGAGCTACTCATTCTTTTATATCTACCCATTTTGCATCTGTATTAGGATTATAGTCTGATTTGTTGGACTCTGTATTACATGTGGAGTCACCTATGGGTAGTACTCTAGAGATTGGGAGGATATTTCGTTCCTGTATGCTAGAGATCAATGGCCATAGATTGTCATTTGATTTGATACTTATGGATTTCACTGAATATGATGTGATATTAGGAATGGATTGGTTGTCAACTTACCGAGTTATATTAGACTATTACAAGAAGAAACTGATAATCTACACGTCGGAGAGGATCGTTTTCAGTTTTTATGGGGACAAATATGCATTATCGCATTACCTTTTGCTTGGGTCACGAAACAAGAAAGGGTCGGGAACATGATAGCAAGTATATTAGTGGAAGAGGCTAATAAAGAGGTTTTTGAACTTCCTCGTATGGTAAATGAATTTCCTGATGTTTTTTCTGAAGAATTGCTCGGGTTACCTCCAACTAGAGAAGTAGAATTTGCTATCGAAGTGTATCCGGGCGTGGCACCCATATCAGTTGCTCCTTACCGAATGGCTCCAGCAGAGTTGAAGGAGCTAAAGCTGCAGATAGAAGAATTGTTAGAGAAGGGATTCATCCGACCCAGTACTTCTCCCTAGGGTGCACCAGCATTGTTTGTGAAGAAAAAAGATGGTTCATTGCATTTATATATAGACTACAGGTAGTTAAATCGGGTGATAGTGAAAAATAAATATCTTTTACTTAGGATCGATGATTGTTCAATCTGCTAAGAGGATCTTGTTGTTTTTCCAAGATAGATCTTCGTTCGGGTTATCAGAGAATAAAGGAAGGAGACATACCCAAGACCGCTTTTCGTACCCGGTATGGACATTATGAGTTTTTGATCATGCCATTTGGACTGAGTAATGCTCCTGCTACCTTTATGGATTTGATGAATTGTGTTTTCAGATCTCACTTAGACCAATTTGTGATTGTGTTTGTGGATGATATCCTTATTTATTCTCCATCTGAAGTTGAACATGACCAACATCTACGGATAGCACTTCAAACACTGAGAGAGCATCGCCTTTATGCCAAGTTGGGTAAATATGAGTTTTGGCTATCAGAAGTAAAATTTTTGGGCCATGTGGTGTCAAGACAAGGAATCTCAGTAGACTCATCGAAAGTAGAAGTAGTTATGAAATGGGAACGGCTAAAGAATGTGTTTGAAATATATAGCTTTTTGGGTCTAGCAGGGTACTATCAGCGTTTTGTTGAGAATTTCTCCCGATTGGCTGCACCGATGACTAGGTTAACAAGAAAGGGAGTCAGATTCGAATGGAATGATGCATGTGAGCAAGCATTCCAAGAATTAAAGAAAAGATTGACTTCAGCATCTATCCTTATGATACCACAACGTGGAGTTGATTATGTAGTTTTCACTGATGCTTCCTTGGATGGGTTAGGGTGTGTGTTGATGCAACAGGGTAGGGTTGTAGCCTATGCTTCTCGTTAGTTGAAACCTTACGAGAAGAATTATCCCACTCATGACCTAGAGCTGGCGGTAGTAGTATATGCTTTGAAAATTTGGCGACATTATTTGTATGGAGAAAGATTTGAAGTCTTTTGTGATCATAAAAGTTTGAAATACATTTTCACTCAACAAGACTTGAATTTTGAGACAATGAAGATGGATAGAGTATTGGGAAGACTATGATTTCTCTATCTAGTATCATCCAGGCAAGGCAAATGTAGTGGTTTACGCATTAAGTAGAAAGTCGAGGGCTATGGTTAATGCGATGATAGGAGAGTGGAGAATGTTACAGTCTGTTAATGATTATGATATTTTGGTTGAGGATCGTGGAGATCAAATTCGTCTTTTTACACTTGTTGCCCAACCATCTCTTGTGCATAGAGTGATTGAAACGTAACATCAAGACTCAGACTAAAAGGCTAGAGCCTTACATGAGCAAGTGTTACGCGGTGATGGAAGTGTGGATTGGACCATTGGTTCAGATAGGAGTTTACGATTCAAGGGTAGGATCTTTGTTCCATCGAGTAAAGAGTGTAAAGATGATATTCTTAAGGAATTTCATCATTCTAAATTTGTTGTTCATCCTGGTGGTACTAAGATATATCATGATTTACATCGCCAGTTTTGGTGGAAAGGAATAAAGAGGGATGTTGCTAAATATGTGGCTAGATGCCTTACTTGTCAACAAGTGAAGGCTGAGCATCAAAGGCCTGCAGGATTACTCCAACCACTGCCTGTAGCAGAGTGGAAATGGGATCACATCACCATGGATTTTGTTACTGGATTACCACGTTCTTTAAAAGGGAAGGATGCAATATGGGTGATTGTGGATAGATTAACCAAAGTATCACACTTTCTTCCTATACGTACAACCGATTCAGTAGATGTTTTAAGTCGGTTGTACATTAAAGAAATTGTGAGACTACATGGAGGTTCAGTTTCAGTGGTGTCAGACAGAGATCCAAGGTTTACAGCTCAATTTTGGTAAAGCCTTCAAAGAGCTATGGGCACTCAGTTGTTATTTAGTACAGCCTTTCATCCTTAGACTAATGGTCAATCAGAGCGTACTATCCAAATTTTGGAAGATATGTTGAGGGCTTGTGTGATGGATTTCCAAGGTAATTGGGAGGATCATCTACCACTTATGAAATTTGCATACAATAATAGCTATCAATCAAGTATTGGAATGCACCTTTTGAGGCACTTTATGGTAGACCATGTAGGTCCCCGTTATGTTGGGTAGAAGTAGGAGAAGCTACCTTATTAGGATCGGAGCTGGTACAAGAGACCACTGAAAAGGTGAAATTGATACGACAATGCTTGCTTACAGCCCACAGTCGACAGAAAAGCTATGCAGACAAGAGGAGACAACCGTTAGAATTCAAAGTGGGTGACCATGTGTTTTTAAAGGTGTCTCCGCGTAAGGGCTTGATGCATTTTGGACAAAAAGCTAAACTTGCTCCACGCTACATTGGTCCATTTGAAGTCCTAAGGCAGGTTGGCAAAGTAGCTTATGAGCTAGCATTGCTGCCACGATTATCAGAAATTTATAACACATTTCATGTATCGATGTTAAGGAAGTATGAGCCTCACCTAACACATGTGCTAGATTAGAGTGATTTGGATATTAAACAAGATGTTTCGTATGAAGAGGTTCCCATTCAAATCTTGAACTCAAGGGTGCAAGTCCCAAGTGGCAAGACTATTCCGTTACTCAAGGTCTTGTGGACGCACCATGACGTTGAAGAGGCCACATAGGAGTTAGAGTCAGAAATTCAAAGAAAGTATCCTGAGCTTTTGAATGCAAGAGGTAATTTCTGACTCATATTTTCAAATTTTGAGGACAAAATTTTTTTTAGGAGGGTAGGTTGTAGAGTCTCAAAAGAAAATTAATATGTATGCATTTATGTATTATGAAATTTAGGAATTATGTTTAAAGGATTAAGTGGGTTAGAAGTTGGTGGACTAGGCCCATGAACCAATGCCTTATATTAGATAAGAGAGAGAGGTTTTTCTAGAATTAAGAAGAAGAAAAAGAAAAAGAAAACATAAGGAGAGAAGAGTTTTCACGGTTCCAAGAAGAGAAGAAGAGAAGAATTAGAGAAGAGAAAGAGAGGAAGAATTTTAAAGAAGTGTCTAAGCTTGGAAAACAAGTAGAGAGTTTCTAACACTATACTTACCTCATGTTATATATATTTTGTTGTTTAATTAATATTGGTTTGTGAAGCATGTGACTTATGTTAAATTGATTGCTTTGATGTTTGGATGATGAATTATGAGTGAAACTACTTGTTGTAAATTGATTGTTTGTGGTTTGAATAAGGAATTATGTATGAAAATCTATGTGTTGATAAAGTGAAATAGAGTTTTGAGGGGAGTTGTAGTTCATGTGACTATCTTATGTTGTTTGAGCTGATGCATTTTTCTGGATTGAGAATTGTATGATTTTTCATTTGTTTAGAAAAGTAGACATATGAAGCTTTAGTTTGTCGTTGATTTCATTGAATTTGGAGTTAAAATAGATTTTTGGTGAATTTTTGAAGTTAGAGATCGAAATCTAGAAATGGAAATGGTGTAACCGACTTAATGGAACAGGTTTACATGTCTGGAAGCAGCTCCTGACTTTTCGCTCGACACCACTCAACACTTGCCTGTCCAGTGTCGAGTGTCGCGCGCTGTGTGCGCGTTTGACATACGCGTTCGAGTGTCGAGTGTCAAGTGTCGCGCGTTGCGTGCGCGACTCGACGTGCATTGTCAAGTGTCGAGTGTTGCGCACTGCGTACGCGATGTGACAAGCATGTTCAAGTGTCGAGTGTCGGGTGTCACGTGCTATATGCGCGACTCGATGCACATTGTCAAGTGTCGAGTGTCGAGTATTTGGGTGCACAGTGTCGAGTGTCGAGCAAAATTACAGAATTCCACCCCAACTCGATTGTACACTTTCCAAAAAGTCCAGGATTTCGCATAAAAATTATATTCTTTTGAGATTTATCATGGAAATTATGCGAAAAGGATTATAAATATATGCATTGGACCTTGGATGGCCATTTTATATACGAATCCAAGGAGAATGCGGATATAAATTTCTTAGTGTTGGACCTTGGATGGGCCGTTTTGTATACGGATCCAAGGGGAACACGAATACTATTCACATGAGGTGTTGGACCTTGGATGGGCCGTTTTGTATACAGATTCAAGGGGAATACGAATACTATTCGCATGAAGTGTTGGACCTTGGATGGGTCGTTTTGTATACGGATCCAAAGGGAGCATGATTATAAACCTAGTGTACGAATAAATATAATTGTATGAATTATTATTATTATTGGGTGTATAATTTTGTACTCGAATAATGGTTGAATGTGTGATTTAGTATACTGTTAGAATTTTTCTACTGGGCTTTATACTCACCCTCTCCCTCTACAGGTACACAGAAGGATGTTCCTCCTAGGGATGTTACAGAGCTTTCTTAGGGAGTCTGGAGTCTACATGTTTACAATGGTTTTGGGGATTGTCTTGATTCTCCTAGCTTGCTATGGGAGATTTTGTTAGGTAACCAGCAACTGATGTATTACTTTTAGTCACCAATTTATGTAAAAATTAAATTTGAACATATAATCATAAGTTGTAATGAATTCATGTTAGCTTGTTATGGAAGATTTTGTTAGGTGATTAGCAACTGATGTATTGCTTTTAGTCACCAATTTATTTAAAAATTAAATTTGAACCTATAATCATAAGTTGTAATGAATTCATGTGATATAGATAAGAAAAAAATATGAGATATTGATGACGTACTTTTATTAATTTCTAATTCAATCACCCATAAAATCTCTAAATAAGAGATGTTAGAGCGTGACAGATCAACACGTTACCAAATGGTAAACTCAGGATTCAATTGAGATGTAATCTTAGATAAGCTTTCAAAAGGAATTTCTGATTGAGAAATAGGAAGAAATTTAGGAGGACAAGTATTTGTATCTTCAATATGACCATCAAGCTCAAGAGATCGCAGAACAGGTAGTACAAATGATCTCCAAAAGCCATAATTGATACTAGTCAACTTCAGGTTCAACGTAGGAAGATTGTAGGTCAGTGATGCTTGTGAATTCACCATTGTTGAATTGAGATTAGTGTTTGGCTGAATAAAAAACGAAAGAAAAATAGTAGGATTTATTATCAGAAAATCTTAAAACTGATTTTAGCCGTGGCTCTAATACCATGAAAGGAATTAAGAGATAAAAGAGGATATTATTTTATTAAGCAAGAAAAGTGCTCTATTTATACAAGAGTCAGTACATATGAAAGGTGAAGAGCAACACGTGAACTCTGCTGCTCTATTTTCCTAAAATTAGCCAACAGCATCACGGCCTCCTTTTCTCTTCTTCTTTACGTGAGCTGCCCTGGATCTACACTGAGCTGACCACTAATGCCAACAGAGGATAATGGAACCAAACAATGATTTTTTTTTTTTTTAGTATAGAAAGCCGGAATTGAATGAGATTAACTACGTACATAACTATTAATTTATAATTAACATATGAACATTAAATAAAATTAGTATGAGAGTGATATTGATGATGCTAAGACATAATTAAACTTAGAATAGTAAAACGAATGCTACCCAAATGTACTTATTCACGATCTAACTGGTGATCAAGGGCAAACCAAATTCTCCATTTAATAGTCATTAGGCCGAAAACACAGAAAGAAAGGGACTCCACAGCACACTTAGTTTACTCACGCGATACACACAGCCACTACGCACAATATGGATCCGATCCGTATAGCACAGCCATTTGCATATATATACATGTTACACAGATTTAATTATATAGCTATACGGAAGTTTTCCGAGTTAAGCTTCAGACATTGGTGAAACGCAAATATTCCTTCTTAGATGGAAGGTCGACAGTCTGGTAACCCTGTGGGAACATTTCTTTGGCTTGATCATTGGTTACACTAGGCGAGATTACCACCGGATCTCCCTGCTTCCAGTTTGCCGGAGTGGCAACTTTGTGCTTTTTTCCCTTCTGCACAGAATCTAGTGCTCTCACCACTTCATCCATGTTACGCCCAGTTGTTGCAGGGTAAAGAAAGCTCAGCGTAATCTACAACATTCCAAAAGATGCCAAACAATCAATTAATACGTGGCCTCGTTGACAAGAAAATCGAACTTTAACTATGTATACATGTGCTTTACACAAATTAACAAGTAGTATTTATGGCCAAATTAAGCACCCGCTTATCAGGGCCCACGATGTGAAGAGCTCGAGATGGGAGATTCTTTCCTGCTGGGTCTTTCTCATCTGGGTCCACCATGTTGAGTTGCTTGATGACTTCTCGATTTGGATCTGCGATGATCGGGTATGTCACCTTGCACCCAGGCTGCATGCATATGCATATACATATATATGTCATATTGTCAAGTCCCAAAAAGGCCACAATTTTGACAATTTGGGAACGACTACTCCATAAGTACTATTGAGAATAATATTTTAACGAAATCAGAAGTAATAACTCACAGTGTAGGCTTCAATATCCTTGATCCACTCGTTATGAGAGTTGGCATCGTCACAGGACAGACCCAAAAGCTTCACTCCTCTCTTTTCAAACTCCGGAGCGTATGCGGCCATCTTACCGAGCTCAGTTGTGCACACTGGAGTGAAATCACCTGCATGCAAACAGATTATCATCAGCACAGCACTGACGGCAAATAAATAAATAAATAGATAAAATAGAGACTACTAAAACACAACGCACGCAAACAATTTCCACCTGGATGAGAGAAGAGAATGACCCAGCTATCACCAATGAAGTCATGGAGCTTGAACTTTCCCTGGTTGGTTTCAACTTCTAGATTGGGGACGGTATCTCCGATTGTGATGCCCGGCATATTCAGAGTTGACGATAACACTAGCAATAGATTCTTGAATAATAAAAACTATCTTGATATATTCCTTGCTTCCTCTGTGTGGGAGCTGGGAGGATTTAAAAGGAGTGACGGGTCTGTGCATGCATAGAACGTGGCATGCATCGTGGCTATCATTCTTAGCAGTTACGTGATGCACGCCGTTAGTCGTCCATTTCCGTCCACGTGTACTATTTTCCGTAATGAGGTTGATGTGATCTTAAACGTTACAGCTCCTTTTCTAATACTAGTTCAAACCTTCGGTCATCATTATTTCAATATCTACGGTTACAACTGACAAGATGGAGAGCATCTCATTGCAATCGTCTTCCGGTGAACCAGATACAAGAGCAGTGGTATCATCACCTCCATGTGAATATGATGGTGCAGTATAGATCATACAATATATAAACAAAATAATTAGCGATCATATATATATTCATAAAAGATTTTCTGTTTTAATTTGCCTGCAGGCCATGAAGCCATGTTAATATTTGATAGTTTCGTTAATGAGCCGAAGCCGAAGCCGATCCTGAATCTAAATTTATTTCTTCTATATTAATAGCGCCAATGTGTATATACATAGACCATGGTAAATTAATTATACTAGGGCCACGGAACTCAAATCATGATTTTTTTAATAGAATATTGTTAGTTTTATAAACCTAATCTAATCTTATACACATATATATGTTTACATGCATTCATAAATCATAATAAATTCCACCTACACTTTAACTGTTGTTCTGACAACATATATCCTTTTCTTTCCCAAAATGTTTTGTTAATTTGACACCTTTTATTGGTCAAATTTGACAAAGAAAGTGAAGAACATTTCCAAAACCAACGATTTATTTTAACAGGGATACAATGGATAATGAAAATTAATTTTGCCTATGTACTCCAATATTACATAGTAGAAAGCAGCTGACTTATGTTCACTATTCACCTGCATATTAATCAACATAAATATTGAACAACAAATATTAAGTACTTTTTCCATTTTCAAATCAGCATACTACATAAAGGGATGATATGTTATAGAAAAACAATGTCGCTGGCGATAAATTAAATGAGATGACTAACGTATAAGATAATTAAGTTTTGGATGCCTGTCATCATGGGGATGTAGCTCAAACGGTAGAGCGCTCACTTTGCATGCGAGAGGTACGGGGTTCGATACCCCGCATCTCCATTTTATTGAAGTCAATAATTTTTAAATTATAAAATTTATTTATACAGCTATTTATTACGGCCAATGGATAGACTATTTTCCCGCCCAATATATTTTGTCCACTCCGCGAGTGCAAAGTTATTAGGGTTTCTTTATTATTTGGGTAAACCGCAGAAGTGCATAGCAGAACGGAATCTGACGATGGACATCAATCAAGTAGCCGAGCTACTAAACGACACTCTCAGTGTTGATGTCAACGTCGTACGTACAGCCACCGACGCCCTCGATCGCATCTCTCTCTTGCCTCACTTCCCTTTCTCTCTCCTCACCATTGCCACTGGTAATTCTCTCGGTTTCCTCCACAATTTGGATTTTGCAGTTTCATTAATTTTGGTTGTGTTAAGAATCGTGACAAACTCAAGTTAATTAAGCTTAGTAGTAGTAATCACTTACGTTAAGTCCTTTTTGTCAAATTTTGATCCTACTAGTAGCATCCAATTAGAAACTTTGAATTTAAATCTTGCTTAGCTTTTCTGAAGAAAATAACCTTCAATTGCACAATTCTTTGACCTGATTCTGTTAATTACAAGCTTAATGCTCCTGTAATTTAGTCCAAACAATCTGTTTGGTTTTTCGATATTTGTTGGTTGAATTTTATTTTATTTTAGTTTTTTTTTTTTTGGGTGTAATGTTTGCACAACAGGAGGTCAGAATGAAGGACAAAAAATTGCTGCTGCCACATACCTAAAGAACTTCTTGAGGCGAAATATCGAGAGCAATATTTCGGGCTCAAATGTTGGTAAAGAATTCAAGAACCAGCTCATGCGAGCGTTGCTTCAAGCTGAACCTGCAGTTCTAAAATCTTTACTTGAAGCAGTATGCACACTTACTTTGTCTGTTATTGGAGCTTTTGAACTTTTATTTCCAATGTTAGTTTCTTATGAAGGCTTTTATTGGCTCTTTGGTAGTTTCGAATCATTGTTGCTGTGGAATTTGTTAAGCAGAACTCTTGGCCTGAACTTGTACCGGAGCTTCGAACTGCTATTCAAAATAGTAGTCTCATTGACAATGCTGCAAATTGCGGATGGAATACTTTTAATGCCATTATGGTTCTTCATGCACTTATTAGACCTTTCCAGGTGTTTATCTTATTTCCATTTATGGTTGGACTTGCTTGTATTTGGTTATTGTTGTGGATGTAAATTGTGGGACCACCTTTTTTTTATGGAGGATTATCTAGAAACTCAGTCGGGAGATGTCTAAAAAATTTGAGGTTAACTGGCTTGGACTGATTTTTAGAATGGAAACTTTGAAAGTTTTGTTAAGTACATGGAAAATATAGATAACACCATTAACCTTTGGATGATGGTGATGATTTATATGTCTCGATAAATAGCTTCACATTTGTTTCTCTTGCTGATTCTCTGCCCTTTTTTTGTTTTGTTCTTTTTTTTAATGTTTTATGCTGCAGATATCGTACCAACTTGATGCTCCCAATTTTTTATTTTATAATTTTTTTTTTTGAAGAAGTTCATTTATGTTCGTATTTTCCTGCCTTTCTGTGCATTCTCTTTTCATTTAGTTTAGTATGATATTAAGAACTGCATTGCTTTTTCTTTTATGAATGGTTATGGTACTTGACAATGCTTTAGACTCTCAATGGCAAGTCATAATTGCTATGTGATCTACAAGGTGTTAAATGTTAAAGCTACATCTGTAAAAAAAAAAAATAATAAATAAATAAATAATAATAACAATAAATAATTAGTTGTCGCTTTCATTGGGAGGCTTCTAATTAAAAGTTTCCTGCCAGTACTTTTTGAATCCTAAAGTTGCAAAGGAGCCAGTACCACCACAACTTGAGCTAATTGCCAAGGAGATTATGGTGCCCATGCTAGCAGTATTTCATCGTTTTGTTGACAAGGTTTCTCCATTTTCTTTGTTTTGCCCTCCCTCTTATCTCTACCGACCACTTTATGACAGTAATGCATTTTAAGGCGTGTAAAACAGGTTTTGGCTGCTAATGGTATAGCAGGAGAGGAAACGGAGAAGATCCTTCTCCTTGTGTGCAAATGCATATATTTTTCTGTAAGTGCTTTTGTCTCTAGTTCAAATGATAAATGGTTGTACAAACCCTGGAATACACACACACACACACACACACACACACACACACACACACACACACACACACACACACACACACATATCTCAGCTACATTAAATGATACATTGAAATTAATGCAGAATGTGTGTGTGTGTGTGATGTAGCTGATAAAGAAAGTTCTCTGTTTTAGCGATCTTATTTAGATGCAATAATAGCACTGGCTTGTATATTTCTTTGTTGTTTAATAGCTTTCTATGAAAACATAAGCAACATAGCTTCTGATGACTGCTTTCCTCACCTTCCCTATGGTACTTATAAGTGCTTGTAAACTAAGAAGCCAAATTGATAGATTAACATTGTCATTTTGTATAATTTATATGAGGTATTATATAATAGCTGGTGTACACCAAGTTATTACTAATTCTTTTTTGTTTGACTTCAGTTTCAGTTTAAAATGTGCTTAGATGTCCTTGTGGTTTATCTTGCATACTCATTATGGTTTTCTTTTTCTTCTGGCATTTCGTTTGAATTATGTTTAGTTTTATAGGTGAGGTCGTATATGCCATCTTCTTTGGCTCCTCATTTGCCTCCATTTTGTCGTAATCTGATTGCGATTCTGGGTTCGTTGAATTTTGATGATGATATTACCCTGAAAAATAATAATTTGCTGAGGTTGAAAACTGGGAAGAGGAGTTTGCTCATTTTCTGTTCTTTGGTTACCCGGCACCGAAAGTATTCTGATAAGTAATACCTTTGTTTTCCATTTAAATCACATTAGAATAAACAATCGATGGTTAGTCTTCATACTTGTTGCCTTTTTGTTTCAGGTTAATGCCAGATATCACAAACTGCGTTTTACGAATAGTCAAACATAGCACAAACATCAGCGTAAGTTTTGCTTTTAGTTTTATCAAACCCAATTGGTTATGTTATGCACTTTTGTTTGCAAGCATGATGTGTTATGAATGTCTTGGCCGTCTGAAGTAACTCCCTTGCATTACCTGTTCAATTGAGTGCCAAAACTTTGTTCTGCAGGCTTCTTCTTTTATTTCTATTTCTATTTCTTTCATTCCCCTTAAAAGAAAAAGAAATTGCAATTGATTTTTAAACTTTTATATTTAATATATTTGTGTTTTCATATGAATGTGACTTGTGACCTGATTTTTACGCACTTTTCTTACTGATTTATTGTTCCTGTAGCTATCTTTTTGCTGCTATGTTGGATTTAATCATTTCAATAATGATTTTTGTTGTGCAGAAGCTTGATTTCCTGCAAGAGAGGATTGTATCATTAGCATTTGATGTGATTTCACATGTTCTGGAGACAGGCCCAGTAATTACCTATACATTTCTTGTTTTACTGTTCAATGTTCCCTAAGTGGTTTCTTACAAGCTCTTCTTAGTTATAATCATGTTTTGTATTTGAACCTTTGCATTTCTCCAAATTTGTTGTTTTCAATTCACTTGAAATAGGGATGGAGATTAGTTTCAACCCATTTTGCATTTTTGTTGGAGAACGCAATCTTTCCTGCATTGTCACTAAATGAAAAGGTATGCTTGCTTTCTCATAATGATATTTGAATGGGAAATATGTTTACCTTCACTTGAAAATGTCTTTGAAGGTTAAAAGTTAACTCATTTAACAATTGATCTTGTTTTGATGGCTGCCCTTGCAAGCAGGATATTTCAGAGTGGGAAGAAGATGCAGATGAGTACCTACGGAAGAATCTACCTTCGGAACTTGTATGAAAGTGCTTTATCACGATTTGATAACCATTTTGATTATGTATCATTGACTTTTTCCTTCTCTTTTGGTATACAGGAAGAAGTTTCTGGATGGAGGGAAGATTTATTTACAGCCAGAAAAAGTGCTATAAATTTACTGGGTGTTATTTCAATGTCAAAGGTTGTACTTGGTTATCTGTAGTAAGTCTGAGCTATATGCTTTACTGGAATTATTGTTTAGTTTTTCCTTTTAATGCTTACAGGGGCCTCCAATGGGAGCAACTGCTAATGGTTCTTCAGCTTCATCCAAGCGTAAGAAAGGTGAAAAGAGCAAGAAAAATAACCTGTATCGTTCTATGGGAGAGTTGTTGGTGCTTCCGTTTTTGTCAAAGTTTCCCATTCCTTGTGATGCAAATGCATCTGATCCTAAAATTCAGAAAGAGTGAGTTTGCGAGCATGTCTTGTAGAATTCTAATTCTAGCGGTCCATTTTCTGTAGTTTAAGCTCCTGAAAGTAATAGTAAAACATTTCACTAACTGCACGTATATTGAACTTGGCTGCTAGGGTTTGGTTGCAATAATCTTTGTCTTTGTTTTCTCTTTTTCTTCCATTTTCATGAACTGGGATAGATTGGTTGCTATGAGAAGCATCATTAACATTTTCAAATAGTACTTAAATCTGCTGAGAAAATGCTTTGACCTTCACTCTCAACACTGGTACCTATTTCTCCTTTTTTTTTCTCTCTTCCTTTTTCGTCTTTTTTCAAGATTTTGTTTGAATTCCTTTTTGTTGAGGTATCAAAGGTGCTGGACAAATGTGCATTATATCAATTTTCTGCTTTTCTCTTTGATTTTAGAATAGAATTGGTTAATTTGAACAAAAGTGGAGGGACGTTTTGTCAGTTTACTCAAATAAGCGAGAAGTGAAGATAAGGCATTGAGCAAAAATGGACAAGGATCTTGTTTTGAGCACAAATCTCAATTGTAAAATGTCAACCATGGAGGTTTTTGTCGTTGTTTCCCCATTTTGTCTGCTTGTGATTATCATTTATTATTTTTCCTGTTAATATGCTTCTTGTTTGTAAATCTCTTTCATCATCATTACTATTATTTTTATTATTATTATTTTTTATGTATTGCGCTTTTCAGCTCATATTCTTTTGATCATCGATTTCTTCTTTTCTAGAGATGCTAGTCACTTATAATCTAAATGCTTATTTCAGTTTCCTTTTCGATTATAAATTTTATTTATTTATTTATTTTTATTGATTTTTATATTTTTTGGTGCTTATCTCATTCTGTTACTCTATCAACTTGTCGCAGTTATTTTGGAGTTCTGATGGCATATGGTGGCTTGCAAGATGTAAGGAAACGTAACTCCACTTGTTCAGTCAGCGAGAATTTACAAATAGGATTTTCAACTCTGAATTTTACGTTTACAGTTTCTAAGGGAGCAGAAACCTGAATGCATGATAAATCTGGTTCATAGGCGGGTCCTACCATTGTATGCAGTATCTGCTTGCCCGCCATACTTGGTTGCGTCTGCAAACTGGGTACTTGGAGAGCTTGGGTCCTGTCTGCCTGAAGTGAGACAGATTACTGCTTTTATGCTCTGCTTCTCATTTCATTTGTGCATAATCATTGTACTTTAGCATTCACTTATTTATTTCACATTTGCTTTAATATTCCTGTACCATATTTTAGCACTGATTTTTCTTTTTAAACTTTTTATGTACTCACCACTTAGGCATCCCATTCTGAGTTTTAGTCTTGCTTTCAGGAGGTAAGTGCAGATGTTTATTCGTCATTGCTGAAGGCATTGGCAATGCCAGATAAGGGGGAGACTTCTTGTTATCCTGTCCGGGTATCTGCAGCTGGAGCGATTGTTGGGCTTCTTGAAGTACACATCAAAATCACATCTTGGATTGCATTATAGGGAACGTGTGCTTCTGGCTACTCACCTGGCTTTTATGTTTGTTTTTTCAGAATGAGTACCTGCCACCTGAGTGGTATCCTGTAATTCAAGTTCTAGTTGGTAGGCTTGGTAGTGAGGATGAAGAGGATTCCATTTTATTTGAGCTTCTCAGTTCTGTGGTGGGGGCTGCGAATGAGAATGTTGCCGATCATATTCCATATATTGTTTCATCATTGGTTGGTGCAATTTCGAAGCATATACATCCCACTTTAGAGCCTTGGCCGCAAGTATGTGTAGATTCCTGTGGCTAGGCTGTTGTTTAGTTTAATCATTTTAATAACCTCTAAATTGGGTAAAAAGGGAAGATTAATGAAAAAAACAGTTTTTACATTGACGAAGAGCTGTTTGAACACTATATGATGGTTATAATGTTATGAATTTACAAAATCACATGATGAATAAACATTGTGTTTCTAATAGGTGGTTGAACGGGGCTTTGCGGCATTGTCATTAATGGCTCACTCTTGGGAGAATTTAATGCCTGAAGAGGATGAGCCGCAGGAGTCAAGAGAAAAGTGGGTGTCTGGTCAAGCTGCAATTGCTAAAGCCTTGTCAGCACTCTTGCAACAGGCTTGGCGGACACACATTCACCCCTTGGTTAGTCTTTAAGTCCCTTGTGATTTTTTGGAAAACTGATTCTTTCTCTCTATAATAAACTAGGATTATGTTTCTAGTTTGTTTTTAATGATTGTGTACTTGAATATCGTTCTCATACTCAGTCCAAAAGAGAAAAGAAAGAATTTTACTTTTGACTTGAATATTTCTATTCTTTGATTGAATCTGTCAAATGAATAATAATAATAAAATTTTCAAAATCAAACGTACTCTTTTCATTTGTCTTTGCTTTTACCTTTTCTAGTCAGATGATTGATATCTTTTTGTAGTTAATCTTGCTTGTTTAACAAGTCATAAATACTTGACAAGGATCAGGACAGTCAAGTTTCTCCCCCTCCATCATGCATTGATGATTCTTCAACATTACTGCGGTCTATCATGCTTTCTGTCTCTGGAAGCAATGTGATTGCGGAGCTTAAATTATCAGAGTTGTTATTAGTTTGGGCTGATCTGATTGCTGACTGGCATGCTTGGGAAGAAACAGAGGATTTATCAGTATTTGACTGCATTAAGGAGGTTGTTAGTCTACACTCTAAATATGGAGTGAAGAATTTTGTTGTTAGACAGATACCATCCCCTCCTGCTCCACCTGTGCCCCAGCGCTCTATCGTTGAAGGCATTGCTGTTTTTCTTAGTGAGGCCATTTCACAATATCCATCTGCAACATGGAGGGCATGCTCATGTGTCCATACACTATTACATGCTCCAATTTACTCATTTGAAATGGAAGGTGTGAAGCAGTCATTGGCACTTGCTTTCAGCCGGTCAGCATTTGCTCGTTTTAGAGCAATTCAAGGCAAGCCTAGTCCGCTGTGGAGCCCTTTGCTGCTTGCTATATCCTCATGCTACCTGTGTTATCCTGATATAGTGGAGGGGATTTTAAAGAAGGATGAAGATGGAGGCTTTGCAATCTGGGGATCTGCACTGGCTTTTGTCTGCAGTAGTTCTTTTGAGCCTGGTCCGTCCTCGGAGTCAGAGATTAAATTGGCTGGTTAGTTCCTTCTCCAATATTGAACAATTTCAGGAAAGCAGTCTCTTTTTTAATTATTGCCACACAATTGGATGTATATATAGCTGGTTGTCCTGTTGTTAGCATCAGCATATTGCTTAATAATCCTTTCTAATTTCCAAATAGATGATGGATTGTGTTTGTCAAAATGGCGAAGTGGCTGAACTCGTTTTCATATAATTGCTACTGTTTAATATCTAGATTTTTCTCATTATACATGTTTGACTTCTGAGTAGATGGTGCCTTAGGGCACCACCTGACTGATCAGGAGTTTCTTAGTTTAGCATTTTGCTGGATTGAAATTTAACCTATATACTTGCTAGAACTGTTGTCATGATCTGAATTCAACTATTTGCAATTGGCTTGGTTTTACTCTGCTGTAAGAAAAGATGCTGTTTGACAACCTAATACTAATATTCTTGTAGACTTGTAAAGTTCAAGTTCCAACTTTGGTTGAGTTACTACCTTTCTTTTTTTCTTTTTATTTTATTTTTATTTATCTACTCTTATCTTCTTTCACAGTCCTCTTTCCTGAAATCATCAGTTTGAAGGGCCTAACCAATGAATTTTAATTCTCAGTGTTGACACTAGCCAAAGTGGTTGAGCGGCTTCTAGGTTTAGGGAATGCCGGTGGTAGCTTGTTTCGAGATTGCTATGCTTCACTGATGGAGGCATCTGTGCAACTAAAAGAATTACAGGAAGAAATGGAAAATGATGAAGAAGATGAGGAGGCTGACGATGAAGATTATGAGGGTGAAAGCCAAGATGATGATGATGATGATGATGATGAGGTTTGACTTTTTAAAATACTTAAAAAAAATCTAATTTTATTCAATGCTGTCTATGTCTAGTTTCTTACATTCATCTAATTTAGGCTCAGAAAGAAATCGTTCATTGAAGCTGAAGTTGGATATATGTGGGGATTAGGGTTTTTGTGCTGCAAGTAATGATTCATTTTCTGGCATGCAGTTGATATTTGGGAGGTGATTTCATTTTTTTTTTTTTTCTCTTATTAGGATTCTGAAGATGATGAATGTGAAGAAACTGAAGAAGAGTTTTTGGAAAGGTATGCTAGAGCAGCTGTTGACTTGGAAGATAACACACTTGTTGAAGAAGGGGATGTAGAAGATCAAGAACATGAAATCGACTTGGGTGAGCCTCTTAATACATTGTTTTGTTAGAAAAGTTGAATTATTTGGAGTCCTACCTTAACTACCTTATCAAAAATCATTTCCAGACCAGTGGATGTAGAAAATGGTATTCACTTCCATAGAAGCTAATCTTTTCTATGTTATTTTACAAATTGACAAAATTGAGTGTTAAAATTGTCTGAAGTGCTTGGCTGGGAGTTTTGCTTAATGTTTGCTTTTAAAATTTCATTTTTGCCTGAAGCATAGTTTGGAATGCTTCATAAGACGTTATTTGACACCAATGTTATTTAAAAAGAAAAAAGCTAGCAAGACTCTTATAAACTCTCTTGATATCATATAAGTTTTATTTAATTACAATTTTCCCAAGGGGATAATTAACTCGAGAGCCAATGGTAGAACTTTTGTGGATCTGTATCAACTAGAAGCAAAGTAAAAGCGTTTACAAGAGTCTTGCTGGCATTTCTTGTTGAAAAGTAACCTTCTTATATGAACCTTGTTTGTTAATATGAAGTATATAACTTAGGCTTTGATAACTTATGTGAATTTGTTATATACATTTGTATAGGAGGATATGGTGATATTTGTAAAATTTCCTGCATTTGGTAGGCCTATGAGCTAACTTTATGCTGGACTTCTAAAATGCAACTCCTAGTGATTTTCCCCCCTTATTTCTTTGAATTTATTGGCTGTTCTGATGTGACTACAGGTTCTTTAGAAAAGATTGACCAGTTTAAAGTCGTGGCATCATTGATAGAGAGATACCACAATGTACTCTTGCAAGGACATACCTTGCCATCACAGGAGATAATCTCAAAATTCTTGAGTGCCTTTCCTCAGCATATTATGTTCTTCAAGTTATCCATCTGAGGGGAATTTTTATGACTCTGTACAGCGTCTGTGTCTAAAAGTCTAAGACATGCAAATTCTGAAACTTCTATCATTTTTTTTAACGTGGTGTGCCTATATTGTTATTAAATATGCCTTATTGATAGAAGTTTAGTTATAAATATGATTGTACCATGGTAGCTTGGACTCATGAGCCTTTTGACCACAATGGGCAACATGCATGCCAAAAGAAAAAAAAAAAACAAGAAAAAAAAAAAGGAATTCCTACACTGAGTTTTGAAGTAAGCAGATTCAACTCTACAATTCGCCTCTCTCCGGCACCTTCACATTTTTGTTTAATTCTTTTATATTAAAATTTGTGGTTTAAATGTTGGAGTTTAACCGACAGAGTTTATTGTTATTTGTTATTATTAATTTTATTATTAATTGCTAGTCTTGTGAAAACAACATGCCTGAGACTGAAGAGGTTGAGCAAGGAGCCAAATGAAATTTGGAGATCTGATGAAGCAGCCATTGCAAAGAAACTAGTTAAATCTCCAAATCATAAAATGACTCATCGAAACTGGGTTGAAAGCAGTTTTATTTTCCTTGGATGGGTAATAATATGCTTACAAATTATCTTTGCAAATTTTCTCGCCTAAGTAATTTACATATCTAAAAAATCGTAAATACGTGGCACTAATTACAGAATAATGTTGAATTAATTTTTATCCAACCCCAGATGTCTGTCTACTCCGATTGCTGTGCGCTATGCTCAATGTCTCAGACAACTTTAGCTTTCGTCTTCGTCTCTTTTTCATTCGGTTCCCGTGCTTTCCCTCACCTTGTTCTTTCATGCTTTCATGCATTTTCTTCACTGCTTTTTTAGCGCTTTTTCCACAGTTGCAGTTTAATTACTACACTTAACTGTGTTGTTTACGCTGTGGTAACCTTGAGAATACAGCTTAGGCACTTAATGCATGAACCATTAAAACTCCGTGCCTCTTTTCTGACCTCTAGCTAATTAACTATAAATCGGAACTAAACTCCCTCATCACTATAACTTGGCATCAAAGTTACCAATTAATGGCCTTCCACGATTTATCTTTAATGCTTCCTCTTATATTGGTCTGGCTCTTCTCCAAATCCTCATCTTCTGCAGTAACTTTCCAAATCCGTATGTCCGAAGATGTAGCTGGTACACTTTGCAAGGAAACTCTGAACCCAGAACTATGCAAAACAACTCTAGAAAATTTCACAAGATCCAAAGAAGCAAATATGCAAGAACTTGGTATAACTGCTGTTCTCTTAGCAACCGAACAAGCAAGATTCAACAAAAAGATTCTCAATCATCTCCTGCAAAAAGAGAACCATGCTATGACAAAGAACAACCTCTTGTCTTGCCTGGATGATTATAAGGTAACATTAGGCAAGCTAAGGAATGCCTACAAGTTAGCTGACAGGAAGGATTATAAGGGTATGGTAAAATTGGTGAATGATGCAACCAAGATGACAAAAAAATGCGACGATCGTGTCGAGGAAACAGGTCCCCGTTCTCCTTTGAAAGATAATAACCTGAAATTAATTTGGTTAAATGACGTTACACTCATCACTATTGAGGCTTTGATGTACTTATTAGGTGACTAACATCAATCATCGGTTTCTTTTACTCTTTATCTATATCATATTGGATCAGTTTGTAAATAGTCGATTTCTATCTACCTAATTAGTGAAGTTTGGTATGTTTTCATGAAACACTATCTAATTATGCATTATTGTTGCTGTATGAAGTATTAAGTTTGGTACATATTCATAAACAATTGTTACCGTATTAAGAGCCATCATTACGTTGGTTGCAGTTGGATTGGAAATGTTAACTTCAAATGAATATGTTTAAGAGTAATTTGTTTAATTGAATAAAAACGTCATGTATGGTGCTTCAGGCATAAATTACATAAATGCATCTCAGGCGTGCCTGCTTCAAACAAAAGTTCCAAGATTATGTTAAAAATGCTTCAACAGAGTGGGAAGATAGCTCAGGGTGATCGAATCAACATGGAGGCGCTTTACTGATTTATGCAGCATCATTGCCAGACAATTTTTTTAAAAAATTGTTTTAAAAAATAACCAAAATTAAGAATAAAAAAAAAATTTCCCACCTAACCACCCATTAACTTGAAATGCATTATCGGACAAGTTAAGGTTGAAGACAAGTTAATGTATTCAACCTGTTATAAATGGATAGATGTGCTATTTCTCCAAACACTCCTTAAATTTTGGTTATTTCTTATAATTTCTGAATTTTTTTTGTTAACCTTAAAACTTATGGTTACACTCACTATGAATCGTTGGTAAATTTAGACCATGAATAACTTTTGTCAACTAACAAGAAAATTCAAGCCTAACATCAAGGAAACTCACGCACAATTACAATTTTGTTATAATTTCTTGTAACTTATACTTTGGAGGGAACTCAAGTAATAGAATCTACTGTTTCCTCCTTCAAAAGTGGCTGCACAATGGCTACTAGCAAAATGCCAAATGCTCGCAATTCCTTTGTTTGATTAACAATGAGGACCTTGCTTAAGTCAAAATTCAGTTTCTATTCTTTGACACATAGCCAAGAGATTTTATTTGCAATGTCTATGTAATTCAACAAAATAATTGTTTATCAAAGTATAAGAAACAAATACAGAAAAGAGCAAATGAACAAATATCTCTTTTCCCCCAGAGATTTAAAAAAAAAAAAGAAAGAAAGGAATTATGAAAAGAATAGTCGGGAACGTCTACAGGTAAAAATAAGACTGCCACTGTATTAATCACTGAAGAAATGACCACCTGCAGTCCGCTAAGCCTGAAATATAGAACGATAAGAGTTAATTAGGCAAAACGCAAACCTGTAAATAATCTACTGATGCAAGTCTGGATAGAAGCATAGGAGAATGTAGATGTTACACACAAATACCTTGCTAGCAATGTTGTTTGAGAGCCAGTCCAATCCCTCATACAGCCCTTCTCCAGAAGTTGCACAGGTGCTCTGTATGTACCTACAACATAAAATAAAAAATAAAACACCATTAAACTTGTCTTTAGTTTGTATAGTTTTGGATCGCTTTCATCTTGAGAGAGGAGTATTTATAGACTTTTACCAGTGGCGTTGTCGTAGAGAATGAAGGCCAAGCTTGTCAGTGATCTCAGCAGCATTCATAGCATTTGGAAGATCTTGTTTGTTTGCAAACACAAGCAACACAGCATCCCTTAACTCATCCTGCCCACAAAAGGGGATAATATTACTATCATTTTCTGCAATAAGGTCGTTTCTTGATTCCAGCGATACTTGATAAATGGCAAAACAACTCAATTAAATTATCAAAGATCAGCCCAAGCATAAAACAACCCATACCTCATTCAACATTCTATGAAGCTCATCTCTAGCCTCAACAACACGATCTCGGTCATTGCTGTCAACCACAAAGATAAGCCCTTGTGTATTTTGGAAGTAGTGTCTCCACAAAGGTCGAATCTGAAAACAGTAGTCAAACAAAGATTTGACAAATGAGGCACAGTCTATTGCTAATCTAAAAAGTAAATCAAAGAATTTAGTGAGAAGATGTGTTATTCTGGCACGTCAACGAGAACAGGAAGCACACACTTGCCGACAAAGGCATGGGTCAAATTTCCTCACCTTGTCTAAAAACAAGGAGGAAACTAGAAGGAGCTAATTTAGCCTATGGTAAGCGCTATTTTAGCTTAAGATTATATTAAGAGCTAAACTCATGATCCAAACAAGCAAAAACCTGCTTGAAAGGTTTAAAATTACATCAAATATCATCATTCAAGTCATGGAAAATCATGTAAAAATAATAATAATAACAATAACAAAATGCGAAATCTTTGTTCCAAAAAAAAAAAAAAAAAGAGAGAAGGGGATTTACCTTGTCTTGACCACCAACATCCCAGACAGTGAAGCTAATGTTCTTATACTCCACGGTCTCCACATTGAAACCTGCCATAGTAGATAAAAAGAAACATTTTACCAAAAATAAAAATAAAAATAAAAATCTCACCAAATATAACGATAGTGAGCATCGCTGCATTACATTAGGAATTACGAATGCCATTTTCCCGACTACTAAACTATAGACTAGCAAGCAATTTAAGAACGAGGTTCTAAAGTCAATTGAAGACATTCACAAATACAAAAGCAATCCTTTTCCTGAGGTATAAGAAATTCGAACAATGAAATTGCAAGTAAAAAAGAGAAAGACTCGCATCATACCAATGGTAGGGATGGTAGTGACAATTTCCCCTAACTTGAGCTTATACAAGATTGTGGTTTTACCAGCAGCATCAAGACCAACCATGAGAATACGCATCTCCTTCTTAGCAAATAGCTTGCTGAAAAGCTTGGTGAAAGACAGCCCCATCTTTATTTCTGATCATCAATTCAATTCACAAAATAAAATCAGTTCTCAGCGGATCAGATCTCGTAATTCCAGATTTAAAATACTACAAATAAAATCTCAGATCTAACAACTGATGATAAACGTACGGTGAAGAGAGAAAGGATGATGAATCTGATCTCTGAAGGAGCCGTCGATCACCACACCACTTCACAATAATAATAACAAAAAAATTCGAGGTAGAGCTTTCCCTGTTTTTATAGTCTAGAGAAAAGAGGACGTCAAAAAAAATTATAATTTTATTTTTATTTTTGACGGAGTCAGTTGAAAGATCGCCACAGAGGAAGGTTCGGCGCTTGAGGATATAACGATAATTTCATTATAATTATTTGTTTCGTCTTTCTTGCTGCCTCACATTTTAAAAACTTGTCATCGTCGCCCTCATTAATAGATTCCCATGAGAAAATTGTATTGTATGAAAAAAATGTTTCCCAATCATTTTTGCTTTTTCAATAACAAGTAATTTGATGAAACCTGTTATTATGATAGTATAATTGATATTCTTTAAATCATATGAAAAAATTCAATAATATTTAAAACTTGTTTTCCACATCCCCTTTATCAAGTCAATTCAAAAGAATAATAAGTGAAATTAACACTTTGAAAAATATACTTTAAATTTTATCCATTACAATAGAAACCTGATTGCTTGATACGCATATTCCTGGGTGGTTCACCACAAACTTCAAATTTGAACATAATATGTCATTTAACAAATCCTTTGAAATACCTCTTTTTTCATTTAGCAGAACCAAAACTCATCTATGATTACCAGAAGCTGGCATTGCCAATCAGTAAACAAAACCAATTACTTGGTTTCAAAAGATTTTTGACACATTTACAAGGCATGAATTGATAAAGATCTCTATATGAACAGCCATATCCACCCTACATTAATGTACGTGTACATGATCATCTTGACCCGATATGCAAATTTTCGGAAACCCAAGAAATGGAATACACATTTTGCGCTCTTAAAACAATGTTAAACCAACATCAATGAAACTCTAGCTGATAGTTTCATTGATTCAAATGCTGCCACATTTTTGTCAGTCCATAAGCTAGAAGCAATCAATCTCCTAAAAAATAAAAACAAAACATTGAAGTCAAAAAACCTCCTGTATATTTATAAAGTTCCGAGAATGAAGAAAATATAATAACTTCGCATTTCATGAGAACCACAGAGAAGGGAAACTAAGAAATTAATTTTTTTTTTTTTTGGAAAAAAATACATAAATCTCTTCAAGATAGACTACCTAATCTGTCTAGGTTAATACTTGCCATCGCATCACAACTAAAGAGCCGTCTGCATCCTCATCAAAACAAGCTGCCTAAATCAATCTCTTCTACTTCACAAAATTGCAGTGTAGCAGAAAACTTCCACCTTCTCTATGAAAAATATCATACTTGCTTTACAGATAATCTCTCTGTCAAGAAAGAAACAGAAATAAGAAACTCTAGTCTCTAGAACTCATTTAGCACTCACAATAATCAACTGTCTACAAACTGACATCAGGAAGCAGGACAACATTTTACAGTTTTTCTGAACCATTTAAACAAGATTGGCTCTCGATTTCACTTCAGTCCTGAGTCATATTAAACAAGATAAAT
Organism: Boswellia sacra; assembly: GCA_013180625.2. Taxonomy (NCBI): domain Eukaryota; kingdom Viridiplantae; phylum Streptophyta; class Magnoliopsida; order Sapindales; family Burseraceae; genus Boswellia; species Boswellia sacra. Next base: position 54,446 of record SNVD02009890.1, read on the forward strand.
GCAACAAGGTGAAGAGAATCAACAAGGCAGTTTTGTCAAACAATATCTAAGACTAAGATTATTCTTGATAAAATTATGAACCAAGATATTTTACAAATGTGCATAAAGTGTCCTACCAAAGCACAAAGCTGCAAATTTCATCTGCTGTTATATATACTTAATTCCTAGATTTGTTCATCTGCAGGAAAAACAAATAGGAGGTCTACATACTTATCAATTCATATGTAACTATCATTGTTGTTCCATAGAGTGACATATTCAAGAACCGAGGCCCAAAGCCTCTGTAGAATCCCCACCATCCATCTTCCTTAAGAAGGGTCTTTGTTGTCTTGAGCACTGATGGCCTTCCACCTCCAAAGTTATCCATAACCTTCAACATAGAGAGAGAGGTAGTCATAAAATAATCACATTAGAGATTTAGATTTCACCAAAATATGACATGTATATATGCCAGGGCCTGAACCAAAAAGAAGACTCATAACAAAGCAAACCAGAAAATGTATCCTCATACGATTGCAGAGCAAGAGACGATGACAAATTACATTACCTGAAGTCGTGTCCTCACGGTATCTATAGGGGTAGTGATTACTGAGGAACAAGCTCCAGCCATCATTCCCGCTGTGGCCTGAACCGTCACCATCTCCACATGAGATGGTTTCTTCTCTGTGTCATCTCCATAGCCCAAGCTCCTAGAACAAGAAAGCATAATACATATTTAAGATTCTCAGTCCTAAATTGTAACTGTAACAGACATGATAGGTCTCTGAGAATTAGATACACCTCCAAATGATGTGTTGGGCGGCACCATAGGCACCCCACCAAAGGGCAGATGCTGGAGACTGGGTCAGAGCTGTTAATCCAAACCCTCTATACAAACCACGTAAGCCTTCAGCCTTAATCACTTTACGTACAACATCAAATGGCCCATTGCAGAACGTAGTTCCCGGAAGCCCTTGAACCATTAGTCTCTGGCAAATCTGACAATTCATCCAATAACAGAAACACATAAAAAACAACATATAGCTCACTCAAAATTACCTGTCCTCTAACACAAGTATAAAGCATTTTCCTGAAAACATCTCGAGGAAATTTGTGATCAAATACCAACATCACTTGTTAGATATTTGATTCATTTGATCCTACACCTTTTTCCTCTCTTCTGAAGTGTATTTTCCATGATTGTATGAAAATAATCCAATAAATTTTAAGAGAGGAAAGAACAGTTTTACCTACCACATCCAAAGGCACAAAGTATACACAAGAAACTAAGTTTGACAACATGCCTGCCACTCCATTTGCTATGCCAACACGGGTTGCTTCAGGCATTTCAACACCTTCAGTGTATTTCATCATCATATCCTTGGACACTTCAAGTGACGTCAAACACAGGACCCTACCAGGCAATGATCCAATGGCAGAGGTGCCAAAACCTCTGAAAATACCAGGAATTCCATCACTCTTTAATATGTGTCTAAATACTGATATTCCCCGCATTTGAGAGAGACCAGAACCACCTACTTGCATCCTAGTCTTCACAACTGCAGTTGGATGTAATAAGGCTTGCTGTGCAGTGAAGAGGATAGCCCCAATAACATGGAACCTTGTCTTGTCCAACCTACAATTTATTTTTATCACCAAAATTCAGAAACAACCAAATGGGTTTGCATGACTTGGAAAAGGCAAAAAATAATTAATTCAGACAAAACAAAAGAATCACAATATAAGTAGTTACGGTAGGGAGGGACATGAAAATGAACCTGTCCCAGTTGATGTCGGTATCGGCAAGGGCGAACTCTGGAGTTGCGGCCTCTGTTTCCATAGCCATCTATCTACGTTAGAGTTTCTTCACTTCTCAATTGTATTGTATTGATACGGTGACAGGACTGCAATGATTTCTAGTCGTGTTTTGCTTTGCTTTGCCGCTCTGTTTCTGTTTGTTTCGGGGAAGTCAGGCGATTAAAAGAGACTCGAAAGCGATGGAAGGAATACATTAGAAAGTTCCAGTGACTGTTTTAAAATAACCGAACCTTGCCTTCACTCAAAAAGGCGTCATATCGTACTTGTATCTTTTTTCGAGACGACGAGTCGACGATACATTTCTTTGTAAAGTCTTTATAGGACTAGGACTATTCAGTCGGGCACCTATATTTCATTGTGACGACAGGTCGTTTTTTAACTTATTTTGTTTTCTGTTGTCGGCAAGTGATTTCTTTAGAATACGATAAAAATTCAAAGAATATGTCAAATTTAAATGTGGACTATAAAAATAACCTTTCTAAAATTAGTATATATTATGACCCTTTACAGTGTCAAATATCGTTCAATGTTATTAGGCATCATCAAACGTTGTTTGATGCATCTGTCGGATATAGTCATATTAGATAAATTTTTTAGACAAAAATCATAATTAAAGAAACTCCTAATTTTAGTTATTATCTCAATTTTTTTTAAAATTTATACCTCGATTCAACATATTAATCAAATAAAAATTGAAAAAAATCTTAAATCTTTATGTAAAAACCAAAACAATTCGCTAATAATAATTGTTATTTCTTAAAACAATCTACTATTTACTAATATAATGTTAAAATAACCCTAAAATTATTAACATAGCATATTGCCTCTTGCACAGCATTATACTACACACTTTGCATAGTCCGTTTCAACTTAATGTGCTGCAATGAAGTGTAACTTGTAAAATAAACCTACTTTTTTCTTCTTTTTTTTTTCTTTTGTTTTGGGTAAGTATTTGGATCGTGGGATAACATGCTTCTGGGTAGACGTAGAATTGAGAGTTAGAAATCCGGACACATCTTTGGACGGACATCGAAGTGCTTGGTATTGCTGCTGAATCTGATTGATTGGGATGCGCAAATCTGTGAGCCCATATTTAAATGAGCTCATCTCACACCATGATTGCTTTAGACAATAGCCTACAACGTACAATGTTACACTTAATAGGTGACGTTTGTGACGTGGTATCATATGTATAGTATTATTATATTATATAATATAATACATATATCTTATTATAATTTTTATGATTATAATTTAATATAATATTAATTTATATAAAATATAACTATTACATATATATATATATATATATATATACATGAATTAAATTATATAAAGTTAATCTATGATATTAGTATTATATTATATAATATTAATTCTAAAATATCAAAATTATCCCTATAAAATTATATATTTCAATAATATCCTTAAAATTTTAAAATTAATTAATCATTTATTTAATATAAAAATTATAAAATCAATTTAATTTAAATTTTATTTTTTGAAATTAAGAAAGGTTATCAGAAGAGTCACTGTTGTCACCACCACCACGATGCTTGCGGGCATGCACTCTATTAGGATCCGTTGATTATCTCGTTGTTTGATTTACCAATCGTTGAAAATATGACGATTAAAATTTCATAGTCAGATTTTTTTTCGCTTCTTCAGCTAAAATAATCATTTTGAGACAGTGAAAGTTATATCATTATATAGATCTTCTAACAACGATCATTTTGAGCATTTTTTCGGTGGCGATCCGACTACTGTTTCAAAAATTTAATAAATTACTAATTTTATAAAATAAATAAAAATACTTTTATATTATATATATATTTTTTGAAAAAAAGAATTCTTAATGATTTTTGTACAAATTAATATAATACATAAATATATCAAATGCAACGTAATTTTGATATTACATTATTTTTAATACTATATAATAATGCAATGCAATATAATACAATGTTATACTATTTTATACCATATTGCACACTATATATGCTATACTCTATAGTATCACACCTCAAACATACTTATAAAGTCTGTATATAAAGTTGATACTTATAAAATTGATATACAAAATTGATAATTTATATATAAAATTAATGTGATATTATTTATTAAATATATTATATTAACGATTCAAATTAATTTTTTTATTCAATTCTTTTGAAATAATATCAATTTTGTATGATACATTATTTAAATATATCATTATAGTTGAAGAAATTGTCGGAGCCACATTTCTGATTTCATTTTTTCTGGTCATACTACGATGCACTGGTACATTTTTTAAAATTTTTGTAAATTTAGTATAAAAGTTGTAAATCTTTGTATAAAAATCGTAAATATAAAAAATTATTTATTTTTTACATCTACGATTTTTATACAAAGATTTATAATTTTTACACTAATTTATAAAAAATTAAAAAAATTATATAATTTTTTATTTATAATTATTTTTATATTTATAAATTTTATATAATAATTTATAATTTTATACGAAATTTACAAAAATTTAAAAAAATGGTACACCGTAGCTAAAGCCCATTTTTCCATTACGCAAAGATATTTTCTGACACCCATGACCCATCCAATCGAACCGCGTCAATCTTACCGAACAATTAACCTCAGCCGTCTGATATTGCCCAAAATGCACCCCCACCCCCCCCACCCCCCCACCCGAAAAATCACATGCACACACTTGATTTGATCAGCCACATCATCGTCCAATCAAAACCGCTGCTGCGCAGTTAGTTTGCATTCGGTGGGTCTATGCAAAGACTAACATACACCGCCTGATCAGCTTTTTTAACCGAGATTACATTACGAAACGTGGACAGGCGTATCAGGTGATAATTTTCTCCTTAACCCTAACATCCAATAAAATTGCTACCAAAGCGCTCTTTGCACGCTTTCCTTTGGTTCCTCGTTAAATTTTGGTTCCAGTCACCGAAAGGCAGGAGGACTGGAAGGAGGAAGATTGGATTTTAGGGTTTTCAATTTCAATTAGCTTCCCGCATGTCTTCTCCAATTTGAAGACAATCGATTAATTCGAAGTTTAATTTCCAAATAGGTAAGTGATCTCGGCAGATTTTGCATTTTAGCTTTGTTACTAATTTTAGTCCGTTCGGAGGTTTTTTGTGTTGGCTTCGGGTTTTGCATGATGAAAGTGATACTGTGTGTTCGTTTTTATAGGGTCTATTTAGCTATTGGAATGAGTAAAATTGTTTATATGATGATTTAATGTCAAATATAAATTTTATATGTCATCCATTTAACCTCAAGGTTGGCTGAATTTTTTACATGCTTTAATAACCTTGTCATATGAACTCATGATATGAGGATAGCGGTGATTTGCAATTTTTTGTTTAAATGAAAGGATATTATTTCTTGTTGGTTTTGCATGAATGGGCTTGTATACTGAATGCGTGATGTTGGGTTGATTTTTTTTTTGGTCATTTGTAATGTCAAGTTTTTGTTGTTTTCTAGGGTTTGATATGTGATTTTTGTCTTACAGTTTGTAGGAAAATATTTCTATGGCGACGGCAGAAGCAGCTTCTGCTTCTCTCGGCCCACGTTATGCCCCTGATGACCCTACTCTTCCGAAACCTTGGAAGGGATTGATTGATGGAAGCACAGGTGTTTTATATTATTGGAATCCAGAAACTAATGTTACTCAGTACGAAAGACCCTCCACTTTGCCTCCACCATTGCCTAATGGCCCGCCTCCTGCTACTTCTACACCTAAACTGGCTCCTATACCAGTGGCTCATTCTTTGCAACCAAATGGTGTGATGACTCAGCATGGCCAGCAGCAAATGGCACAAACGACTTGTCCACAGGGACAACAAATGAGTCAGTTGCCTCAGCAGCATGGACAAATGGGAGCACAGGCTTCTGACCAGCAAGAATCGCAACAGCAGGCTCAGGCCATGCAACATCCAGGGCAATTTACACCACAAATGAGGCCACAAATGATGCAGTATACAGGTCAGCAAATGCCTCAACAGCCAGGTCAGCAATGGCCACAGCAACCAGGGCAGCAAATGCCACAACAGGTCATGCAGCAGATATCCCAGCAGCTAGGGCAGCAACCGGTGCAGCATCAAAGTTCACAGATGGCACAACCACAACAAGGACATCAATATCCACATCAGCAGCTGCAGTACATGGCATATCAACAGAGTATTAATGCTCAGGGGCAACAAAGTTCCCAGCCACAGACACAAGGGCCGCAGTTTGCAAGTCAACAAGAATTTAATAAGCCAGCAATCGCGAAGAGGGAGGAAATTGATTTCCCGCTAGGAAACCAAACAGGATTTTCCCCATCGCAGTTTAAACAGCCTGGTGCATCATCTTCTCTGAACCTTTCTGGTGGAACTAATTCAGTTCAGATGCCACAGACAAATGTGCATTTGGGCCAAGCTCAGCAATTTGGTGGCTCTTCAGTCAATATGCAACAGCCAAATCCCATGGCTCAACTGCAGCCAAGTGGGACTGATTTGCCTCACCAGCAGCATGGTCCTAGGTTTCAGAATCAGATGGGCACAGGGATGATGCATAAGCAGCCTAATGTTCCTACTTTTGGATTAAACATGGCTTATGAAGACAATATCCATGGAAGATCTGGAAATGATTTCTATTTTAGTGGCAACAAAGATGTACCAATAATGAGTCCGCAGCAGCCCAAGCTTGCAGCCTTACCCATGGTGAGAAATCAGCAGGTATCTTAGAATTTTCAAACATCTTGTTCCATCCTTTACTATGTAGGTGTTAATAATAGTGCCTCACTTGGAGAACCATATATAATTGAGGGAATTCATGGAACATCAACATAGAGGCATCTTCACAAGGCAGAATGTCATTTATGATTGTAACGGGAAGAAATAGTCAGCTGCTCTTATATTAGTATATGCAATTGATTGCATTGTCTCCTTTATTTATATGGTTTTCTCTATGTTAAGTCAAATGGAACCTAAAAAGGGCTGTGTGATGAAACCTGCCTCTGAGGGAAGGAACTCTCGGTGTTCTTTTTCTTTTTAATATGTGATATCCAAATGCAACACCACTCTAGACTGTGTATGCTCCTTTGTTTGTTAACTTTTGACTTATTTATCATTTTATTTTTAATGTTTGACCACAGAGGTGCCCTTTATAAGATTGTGGACTTGTAATATTGTTGAGTACTGATGGCATTTATGCAAATTGTATTTTTTGTTTGCTTATCTGCAGAAATGTTCCTTCTCTTTTGCAGGAGACGAGGACTGGTGGTGCTCCTCTTCAAAATATCATGCCTGGCCATGCTGGTGGATTGAATGCTGTAGCTGGCCATGCACCGCATGACATGTACAGTCATGGGGGTCCATTTGCAAGTAACGCCATAATGAGGCCACCTCTCATGGGGTCTTCAGGTGTTTCTAATCTCTCACCAGTTGAACTATACCGTCAACAACATGAAGTCACTGCTACGGTTTGTATTTTGATTTAACTTAGCTTGGTTACTCTTAACTTCGTCCATTTCAATTTTTTAAGATTTTCTTTTGTATTCTGATGTTGGAGAACCAAATTGCACTTGGTTATCAATTTATAGTCATGTATGAATGGAGTGAATTGGTTTGAAAAGCTTGGGGGGGTGGGGGGAAATAAAAAAGGAAAAAGAATAGGATGATACTTATATTGGCCTAACTGTGCCAATTTATGATTTTTTTTTTCTTGGTTCCAAAATGTATTTCTTAAATAATTTTTTGTGTCTTTACAGATAATTCTTCTTCCGGTAAAATTTTTTTTGTAGCATAATTAAAATGTGGTGATTGTGAGTGGTGTTGTACTGTTGCAAGGTGTTGCTTTTATTTGTAGACCTTGTACCATGTTTATTCAATGTAGATTATTCTTTACGTTAATTTTGTATTACATGTAGGGTGACAATGTTCCGGCACCATTCATGACATTTGAAGGCACTGGTTTTCCCCCAGAGATTCTGAGAGAGGCAAGTTTTACATGTGCTTTGATTTAATCCTTAAATGTTATGGGGTTAAAAACCAAATATGGGATCTGCTTCGATTTTTCTTGCTGTTATGATTGTTTAAAACTTATTGATTCTCACTTGTTGCAGGTGCGATATCTGCTCCGGAGGAGGAGCATATGTCGTACGCTGCACTGCAATTGGCACACTTACACATGCAACAACTATTCTGATTTTTGGAGGCTGCAACATGGACGGTTGGAGCCTTTCTTGGGCATCTTCTAAAAGGGTGGTTGGCCCTTCATCCAAATCACACCTGATGTGACTGGGATTTCTTGCTTATTGGCTCCGCCTCTTATGTCTTTATTGCCCTCTTTAGTTGCCTCGAGTTGCTTCTGTAAGCAACTGTATACCCATGGATTTTTAATTCTTTTTTTCTCCATCATGATACAGATGGTCTTGGTTTTGTTAATGTAATGTTTCTGCTATGGATGCTTTAGATTTTGGATGTGATAATTTCTCTGTGTGCTTATTGTCTATACTGATAATTTTGTTTCAGATACATACTGCTGGTTTTTCGTCTCCCACTCCAATCCAGGCACAAACATGGCCTATTGCCCTACAAGGTAGGGACATAGTAGCAATTGCCAAAACAGGTTCCGGTAAAACATTGGGCTACTTGATCCCTGCCTTCATTCTTCTTAGACAGCGTCGTAATAATCCTCAAAACGGCCCAACGGTGTTAGTCTTGGCTCCAACCAGGGAGCTTGCCACACAAATACAAGATGAGGCTAACAAATTTGGCCGATCTTCAAGGGTTTCTTGCACGGTGGGTCTTAAATAACTCATTGAGTATAAAATTATAAAGTAATTATTATCCTGCTTGGTATGAAATAACGATTCTTCTTTTGACTTTAATCCTTGCTTCAGTGCTTGTATGGTGGAGCTCCAAAGGGCCCCCAGTTGAGAGAATTAGATCGAGGAGCAGATATTGTGGTAGCAACCCCTGGTCGGCTTAATGATATCCTTGAAATGAAAAAGATTGACTTTGGGCAAGTTTCATTGCTTGTGCTTGATGAGGCAGATCGGATGCTTGACATGGGTTTTGAACCTCAAATCCGTAAGATTGTGAATGAGATACCTCCACGTAGACAAACTCTAATGTACACAGCAACCTGGCCCAAAGACGTAAGAAAAATAGCTGGTGATCTGTTGGTCAATCCTGTCCAGGTGAACATTGGCAGCGTTGATGAGCTTGCAGCAAATAAAGCTATCACACAGGTCATTACACATTCTTTTTCTTTTAAAAATAAAAGAGTATATGCGTTAATTAAACATACATTATCAGAAAGGCGAAGATGATGAAAATATGATATCCGTTGATAGTATATTTGGATCACATGTCTCATTGTACAGAAAAGGTTTTAGCTGTTTTCGTTTTTACATTTAGTGAATCTTTTATAATGAAAATATTCTTCACTGTTATGATCTAAAACTGATACCTCGGTTAATACTTGGCAGTAGGGGTTCTATTCAGGAGCCAGGAACTCTATAATAATATCTTTGTCATTAGATAAGAGCTTTCACACTTTGATGATCTGTTGAGATCATGATTCTTCTAATTATTGCTGTTTTCTATGAGTAAAATGTAGTTATTCCGTGGCACATTCCTAACATTAAATATTTGTCTTGATGTGGGTTTTGGCAATCTTGTGTGAAGTTGTAAAATATCTGTACTTTTGTGAATATTACTTATGTGAAACCTTTTTGTTCCTAGTTTGAAAAGATGTTAACTTTTTATTTTTAAACTATTGAACATGCAGTATGTTGAAGTGGTTCCGCAAATGGAGAAGGAGAGGCGCTTGCAGCAGATCCTTAGATCCCAAGAACGTGGTTCAAAGGTGATAATATTCTGTTCTACCAAGAGGTTATGTGACCAACTTGCACGTAGTATTGGACGCAACTTTGGGGCAATTGCAATTCATGGAGACAAGTCTCAAGGTGAGAGAGACTGGGTTTTAAATCAGTTCCGGAGTGGAAAGTCCCCAATATTAGTTGCCACTGATGTCGCTGCTCGGGGCCTTGACATTAAAGACATAAGGTTAGTTCATGTCTAGTTTTGGTTAATGAATATATGCAAGTTTACTAATGTGAATGTGAGGAGTCTCACTTAGTTGACTGAGATAGAATAATTGTCTCACATTTTTTTAAAACCAGTTTTCTAATCAGGAGTGTAGAGGTATGGAACTATATTACATTATTTTGATTTTTTAATATTACAGGGTGGTGATCAACTATGATTTCCCCACTGGGATTGAGGATTATGTCCATCGGATTGGGAGAACTGGAAGGGCTGGCGCAACTGGGCTGGCATACACCTTTTTCTCTGAGCAGGACTGGAAATATGCGACTGATTTGATAAAACTTCTGGAGGGAGCCAACCAGCGTGTGCCTCCGGAGTTGAGGGAGATGGCTTTGTGTGGTGGCCCTAGTTTGGGCAAGGATAGAAGTGGGATGAGTCGTTTTGATGCTGGTCCTGCTAGTGGTGGGCATTGGGATTCTGGAGGCCGTGGTGGCATGAGGGATGGTGGTTTCGGTGGTCGTGGTGGCATGAGGGAGGGTGTTTTTGGTGGCCGCGGTGGCATGAGGGATGGTGGTTTCAGTGGCCGTGGTGGCATGAGGGATGGTGGTTTCGGTGGCCGTGGTGGCATGAGGGATGGTGGTTTTGGTGGTTATGAAGGGAGAGGGGACATGTTCACTGGGCGTGGAAACAGGGGACGCGGATTTGGTGGCCCTAGCAGTGGAAATGTCGGTTGGGGCAGGAATGACCGCGGCGCACATGACCGCTACAATAGTAATATGGATGGACGTGGGAGGGGACGTGGGAGGGGTCGATTTGATAATAGAAGGGACATTGTTGATAGGAGTAGGGGCAGAAGTTATAGTGGTAGTCCAGAAAGGGTTCGTACATGGGGTTATAGCAGGAGCAGGAGCAGGAGCAGGAGCAGGAGCAGGAGCAGGAGTTGGAGCAGGAGCAGGAGCTGGAGTCGGAGTCCAAGCCGGAGCCGGAGTAGGAGCTGGTCTGGCGGTTATAGTCACAGCCATAGTCCTAGCCAAAACCGCAGCCGCAGCCGCAGCCGCAGTCGCAGTTATGACAGATATGAGAGGTCACATGAGCGAAACACAGATAGGAAGGATCGTAGAGTTTCTGGATTTGATGTTCTTCCTGAATCACGGACCTCACCCCTGTTGACAGCTGCTCCTATGTCCCCAGGCTTGCAGGGTGGTGCATTTCCAGTAACTGAGCCTGCAATGGCGTCACAGGTGGTTGAAAGTTCTAGTACTGAGCCAGAACTTCCTGAGATGGGGGCTGATCCAGCGGATTCTGGTCAACAATCTGTGACAGATCCTTAGGTGGGGGCATTCTTTCTTTTTTTTTTGGTTCGTCCATAATGCCCATTCTGTTTGTTTAATGATTACGGTTTTAAAGGGTGACGATTTTTATGGCAAGTTCAGATTGGGCTACCTAGGTGAAGTGGTATATTGTTATTGCAGTGGGGATAAAATTACCTAAGCTTGCAGGTTAGGCGTTGATTTAGGCTATTGAGAGTTGCTAGAGGCTCTTTTGATTTTGCGGGTTGTGTCAAACCCCTTTTTTCAACGGTTGAGCACTTTTGCTATATTCATCTTGTGGTGGTCGTGATGACTTCTGTGGCATTGCAACCGATAAATGTACTGCCTTCCCTGTGATTGATTCAATGTGCTTATGTTTAAGAATATACTCGGAATTTTTTTATTTAACTATATAAATTGAAGAACCAGTCTATTAGGTAGGTTCAACTTTAGTTATTAACAAGCCATTCTGCTATGAAATACGTATAAACCTATCACTTTAATGGGGCCTTTTAACACTTGGACTTGATGCCTACTCTTTGCATAAATTTTAGTTTTCTTTGTTTGGTTGATAGTCCAATAACTACCTAGACAAATTCATCTTGTTTACGCATGGGGCCTTCAATGTCCTGAACTTGTTGAACCCATTAAATAAATGGAGTGCAGAGAAAGATATTCCGGTTCAATGCGTGTTAATGAGAATAAAGAAAATTGAATTTGATGCTCTCTTAAAGAGCTTTTCTTAGAGTCTTAAAGTAATGCCTTATCAGTTGCAAGGTCGTTGTCTATCCTCGGCAAAACCTACTAACAGAAGCTTCCATTTTCTTTCAATCATGGTTCTTAATGCATTATTGACGAGGATGGCTCTTGCCACTCTATACAGGTCATGGACTGTTTGTATTTTATTATCATTCGACTGAGGCCAAAATAAAGGTTGATTTGTTTCTTTGAACTGTAGGTTATATATTGACATCAATAAAAGTAATAATTACCGAATAACAAATACAAAGCCAATAATCCTGTCAAGCTATTTTGTCGCCAACAATGATTTTGCTATTGCTCCCATGATAAAGGTGGACGGTGTAAAGATCGTTCTTGTGTGGACATTTACAAAATTGATAATTTGGAGCCTTCTTTAATATTAATGTTATTCATTAGTATAAAAAGTATAAAAAGGTAGTTTTGATTTTTAACTTAAAGATATATATTGAAAATAATAAATAATAAATATTAGTTAAATCAAAATTATAAATTATATTTTAATATTTACTTTAACACACGATAAAATGACATATTATGAAATTATATGTCTAAAATATTTTTTTGTTTTTTTTTTCTCATTTAATTCAACACTTAATTACTATGATACTTACAGCCGAGTGGACTCGGACTCTGGAAGAGGTGTAGACTTTTCCATTGACTAATCTTTGCCAAAACGGAGGGAACCTTTCTTAGTGGTAAAGTAAAGGAGGGAAAAATCTTTGGTTCATCCAAATTCTTCCGTTTCATCGGTGAAAGTATCAAAGTACCCCTCAAAGCCAACATATTTAACTCGAGGGCGTGCCCAGCACGATATCGCTTAGTCTCACGATTTTGTTGAATATACATGCGCATGGTGGAGTATTATGTGTCTAAATTTGTCTTTCTTTCTTAGCCCATCATTTTACCGATATTATGATCATAAAATGTATAATTTCTGACATAAAATTCATCTGGATATTTTATTCAATTATTGGATTATATTGGTAGATGTAGAGAAAAAGTTGGGATTTCCGTATTTTTTTTATCGCAAGATTTTATCTAATTTTGTTTTCGTTTTAGATATCCTTAAACTGTTTTGTCGTGAAATTAAAATATTTGTTATTGATTTTTGTTTCATTTTTATCTGATTAAACAAATGTGATTTATTTATTTATTTATTAAGAATACAACAAAAATTAAACAAGAATATTGAATCAGACTACAAGTCGTCAGTTTTGACCCGCATTGTGGCATTCTCGAGGTTTAAGGAGACCATGGATAGCATTTCCGTCTTTCAATTCCAAAGGCACAAAACAAAACTCCGCTCCAAACGTCGTCTCATGTTATGGTTCTCTCTCTCTCTCTCTCTCTCTCTCTCTCTGGGTTTTGTTTAACACAAAATTACACACATCGAAACCGCCCTTTTCATCTCGCCCTCTCTCTCTCTATTAGGGTTAGGGTTTGCACTTTCTAGAAAATGTTGCAGGAAACCCTCTCTACTCTCAACAAATTACGTAATTCCCCTCTGCAATATCTCTCTGGTTCAAACATGGCCTGATTTGTTCATCTCTATTTCCTGGTACTAATTTCACTTTCCTCCATAGCTGCTACTATATTGTATTCATTAGTTATGGATTTATAAGCTTATCTTTATGTAGTTTATTTCGTTCTTGTTTTGGTATTTGGAGTAACGAAGTAGTGTTTTATGAAATTTGTTTTAGCGTTTATTGACTTGTTTGACTTCTATACTTTAATTTTCTTATCCTATTTTTAGGAGTCCTAAATCATTAATCTGGGTTCGAATATTTCTCAGTTTTAGCTCTTTCGAGTATCGGTTTGTTTACCTTTTTTAGAAAAAGCATGAATTGTGTACTACAACAATCAGAGTTCCACGTTTTCCTGCCATGAACTTGATTGCTAATGCATTGAGAACTGTTTTGTTGCTGTTAGGGTATTGTTCTCATTCTGTTTACTCTGCAGGGGTGGTGGCAGTCCTTGAATGGAAATGTATAATGTATCTGACAACAGAAATGCGGAAAGTTACCTGGTATTTTCTTTGACACTGCTAGTTGTGGAAATATTAAGTCATGTTTTAATGATTCTTTATTGGAAACTGGTGATAATTTTTTTGGTTGACTTTTAGACTCAAGGTGTTGAATCATACCCAAATTTGACAATTCCACTGCTTGGGCAATTTGATGCAATGTACAACGAAGGAGCCTCCGAGTTTATTGATCAGGGCTTGTATTGTCCTACTGCCACCAATTATGGGTATTACTGTACAGGTAAGTTTAGGGCCTCGTGTAATGAATTTTATATATGCTGGTTGTGGCTCATTTTCACATTGTTGGTTTAATGTGGTTAGGTTTTGAATCACCCGGAGAATGGGAGGACCACCATAAGATTTTTGGTATAGATGGTCCTGATTTCCAATATGCGGCAAGTGACTCTTTCTCTGTGTATAACCCCTTGCACACACTGGCACAGTCAACACATTGTAGAATAGGTGTCTTTCTTAACAGTGTCTTATATAGCTGTTCTCATATGTTTTCTTTTGCTTCAGGGTTCGCAAACTGAAAGTTCGCCTTATGTATATTATACACCTAGCTATGGATACGCACAGTCTTCATACAACCCATACAATCCTTACATACCTGGTGCGATTATAGGAGTTGATGGCCCATTTGTAGGGGCACAACAGTATTACAACATTCCCCCATATCAGGATCCTGCATCTTCACCTGCTTATATTCCAGTCGTCATTCATCCAGATATTAGCCCCAATGCTTTTCCTGACCCCTTGGTGAATACTGGTGCATCTATTGCTAATAGACCTGATGGAAGAGGTTTAAAGCATAACTTGGCTTCGACATCTGCAGCCTTCCCTACCAATCCTCCAAAATCTGCTTCAAACCAGAGGAATATCTTTGCCAAGGTATCAGATGGGCCAAGAGTTAGAACCAGCAGCGGACCAAGCAAGAAATCTGTGATTAGCGGAAGTCATCCATCTGGTAGTTCTCCTATGGCAGCTTCATCTGGTGTTCGTCAGGTATTCTTGTTTTATTCATCATCTGTTCCAAGATGCCTCGTTTTCATGTTTTATGGGAATGGAGGTTGTTGGAATGAATTTGGGTTAAAAACTGTGCTGTGTTTTGATTATGTTATGGTCCCTTTCCACTGCCGGTTTTGAAGGTATTAATTTTGTATCTGTATTTACAGGTTAGAACTGCTTCTGGTGCGCATCAGCTAGCTGATGATATTTCTGGTGGGAAAGTTCTCTCTCATAATAACCAATTGAAAGTTGATCTCTCTGATAGTAATGGCATTTCTGACTTTGGATCAAGTGTGGCGGGACGACCTGCAGTTGATAAGCTTCATCCCAAATTTGCCTTCAGCAGAGCTTTGAATGATGTGACTGGAAAATCTGATTTGTTTTCAATTAGTGAACAGAATCGTGGCCCTAGAACCAACCGATCTAAAGATGAACTAAGTGTTAAAGCCTACACAACCAGAGCTGGAGTTAGTGATGCCCAAGGAAACATCATTATCTACACTGACCAGTATAATAAGGAAGATTTTCTAGTCGACTATGTTGATGTGAAATTTTTTGTAATAAAATCTTATAGTGAGGATGATGTGCACAAGAGCATCAAATATGGTGTTTGGTCATCTACATCCCATGGAAACAAGAAGCTGCAGAGTGCTTACGAAGATGTGCAGAAGATAGCTGCTGGGAACCCTGGCGGATGCCCTATCTTCCTGTTCTTTTCAGTGAGTTTTCTGCACCTGTTGAATATTAATCAACATGAATGGTTACTTTACAGCCTACATGCGATTAGAAAGCTCTCTGAATGAGTTGCCTCTTCTGCTTCTGTGGGGTTGTTATGCTGATGTGACATGTGCTTTTTAGGTTAATGCGAGCAGTCAATTCTGTGGTGTTGCAGAGATGATTGGTCCAGTCGACTTCTATAAGGACATGGATTTTTGGCAGCAAGATAAATGGAGTGGGAGCTTCCCTGTCAAGTGGCACATCATCAAAGATGTGCCAAATACATGCTTTAGGCACATTATATTAGAGAACAATGAGAATAAGCCTGTGACTAATAGCAGAGATACACAAGAGGTATATTTTGGATTTATATATTTCTTTTATTCTGTGAACAAACACATGGGACCCATCATATAGCTCAAACTTAGGGTTGCTGCATATAGATTCTTAGTCAATTTCTGCATATCGGATGCAACTTGCAAGGACCTGATAAACCTAATATAGTTTGTCTTAAATGAAAACTTTTTTTTTTTTTTTTAAGTTGAAGACTGAAGTATATGGATATATATATTGCTTCGATGATTTGTCTTTACATCATTTTTTTTTTAAATATATTGGACTTACATGTAGTGGAGTTATTGTGGCAAAGTATAGAAAATGTCATTAGTGATGGTAGATGGTTATGTCATATGCAACTATGGAGACTTGGTTTTGCATTGGCGAGGAGTGATATGATTTTAGTGCCCCAGCTGGAGTTAAAGGTCAAAATTTGATGCAAAACTGAAATACCCACGTTGAAAATTTGTTAATATTATGTTTTTCCTAACTATCACATGCCTTATCTGCTATATGAAAACAAAGAGAACACATGCCTTGTTTTCCACTCTGATTTATGATACCAATTTAATGACATAAACATCAACTGAGCTATTTTCTCTGGATGGATGATGGATGTGGCTTTTTTTTTTTTTTTGGTTTAATTGAGCTGAGTAGCCGCATAATAGGCTTTGTGGGGGCTTTGATTAGTTGAACAAAGCTTTTTCTTATCTGTAAGCATTTTTTTTGTCACAAATATGCTCAAATAGATCTATATTGTCTTGTATTAACTTATTATGGAGTTGTAAGATCTTAATTTGTTGCTTCATGATTATGACATTTTATTTTATTGCATGATTTTTTATGTGCAGATAATGTATAAGGAAGGTCTGGAGATGCTGAAAATATTCAAGAACCACCTGTTGAATACGTCTTTATTTGATGACTTCATGTACTATGAAAAGCGTCAGAAATTCATGCAGGAAGAGAAAGCCAGGCTACTATTTAGAAGAATGGGACGTCCATTCTTTGTACCTGCATTAGGGCTCACTGACAAGTTAAATCATGTTGTTGAGCCAACTTCAAAGGAAGATGAGAAAATTAACAAGAACATCGATCCTAACAGCTTGAAAAAAACTGTAATCTCTGCCTCTGAGAGAATTTCTACAGATTCTGATGTCACCAATTCAAGTATTGGGAATGGAAATGCTGGGGAAGTTGTAGTCGGAACAAAAGATAATATCACACCTGCTCTAAATATTGATTCACTTGCTATAAACCCAAAGCCAGCTGAGTCTAAAACCTTGGCTGAAAATACTACTGCAGTTGCTAATTCAGGAAAGGGCGATGTCTTTACAGTGGGATCAATGCCTATCAAAGTCAATGGATTTACTGAATCTTCTGGTGTTTTGACAGTTGGAACCATTCCGCTTGATCCTAAGGCATGGCAACCTGACAAGAGAGCGGTTTTTCCCAAATGCTGGTCCCAAAATTAATGATGCAGATGTGATGCCTGATTGCATTTGCGTTTCTGAAGGAGCAAGTTCTATCCAGTAAGTTTGTTATGGGCTTATTGTTGTAAACCTGAGTACTGAACTTAATCACGGTAACAGGCTATGGAATATTGAATTTCTTCAGGTCTGCGTTTGTTGAATTTTATTTCCCATTTCTACTTCAATCTTACCAGTTGTTTTGTCCACACCATACACATAAATATTTATTTTGGGTTTTTGTCTAAGGATTATCGAGGGTGTTAGTCCTGCTGTTGGAAGTAAGGCGGGCCGACACTGATATTTTTATATCCATTTTCTTTTCGGATCAACAAATTTAATTCAAGATCTTGTATGCTTGCTCCCGTTTGGGTCCTTTCTTTAGTAGAAATTTTTGTACCACGCAATTTGAACTCTTTAATCTTCACGCCAATACCATATATCCATTAAGAGAGTAGTATTATTCTCAACATTATATGATTTGATAAATAATGATATTAATTAAGATAAGTGATATGGTAATCATATAAAGATATAATATTTAGTTATAATTAATTTGATAAATAGTAATATAAATTTATATAGGTAATGTATTAATTATATAAGGATGTAATATATATAAATGAGTTTGAATAATAAATTTGTGATAATAATATTATTTATTTATTAAAATTTTTATTGAGTTGATTGACGGGTTGAATTGAAAGTGAAGCTTAATTTGTTTTTTCCACTTCGGCAGGCAGCCGGGGAAGTAATCATACGAGCATTAACTGATGATATACGGTAGGCCAAATGACATTCGATTGAATCAAGAAGGGAGAAATTTTATGCTCGAGTTACATCCGAAAAAAGTATCAAACAATCACGACACGTCTTATACATGCAGCACGTTGAAGGCGACGATGGTTGACCTGTTTTCGGAAGGTGACGCCTATACTATGCATAGTGTGTGGTATTAGGCTATAACGCTTCATCGCGCTGTCGTCATCTCATATTAACTAAGGCTAACGGTAACGGTAACGGAATCACAACATAGCGTGGATTCCAATTGGACTCCGTTTCCAATTAGGCTAGCACTCCACTGTCCACCCACCAGTCATCCCCCCGACCAAACGCCTCTCAACTGAAACGCCGTACACAACACAACATGACCTTTTAGTTTTTTCCTCTTTCAGTTTTCAGCTCGGAAGACAACTACTAAGTACACAACATAATAGCAATCTCTTCTCCCCGATCAGAGGTGCCTTGCAGTCGCACTCTCCGCTTTTTTTTTTTGTTTCTCTTTGGTATATGTCTGTAACCAAATGTTACGCTGTTCTCAAAAAAAAAGTTTTTAATTAAAACAGAAGTCTTGAAATTGCTTGTTTTGCATGTCTCTTTTGCAGAGATCAAGGCCAGTTCCAGTTTCTGCATTTGGCCTTATTGGATTCCAACCATTTCCAAATGGTACGTGCGACTATCACTTCTTCAATTGTTTCCAATAGATGTTTTGTTTGCTAATGCACTTCTTTTGATTTCGCAGGTCGACTTGCCTAGGTACTCAGACGCCCCAACTGAAAACAAAGAAAAAGCAATTGTGCCCAAACCTGAGATCTTGGACTTTGAGTTGCCGGATGAGAGAATCTACTCTGCCAATGTCGGGGTATGCCTGCATTTCCATTTTTCTATGTAAATTTCAATTTCGAGTTTACACTTAGTTTATAAATAAAAGCATTCGGATTTCGAGTTTTGTTCTTTGAAATTCCAGTTCTTTAAAACTCTTTATCCTAATGTAATTTCAGGACAACATTGCAAGTTCATCTGGAACCAATTTAAGGTCATCTTTTATTGGGATGGGATTTTCGCCGTCTCTTGTGGACAAAGTGCTTGAAGAAAAGGGTACATTACTCATGCATGAGGATGAATTTGAACTTTTAGTTAGTCTATCTTATTGAAGTGGGAATATGAGCATATACTATGTATAAAGTATGTGAAGAAAAGAAAGTATTCATTTGAAGGCGACCGAGAAATTTCACTTTGGCTTCATATACATTTCAGGATTCTTGAAGCGTCTAACTCATGAACATATTTGATATGTTAATCTCTCTAGTGTCCCTGATAACTATCTTCTCTTAAATCCAGGTGAAGATGATGTAGACTTGTTATTGGAAACGCTCTTTGGTTATTCTGTAAGTAAACGGATAAGATCTGGCACATGTTTGTGTTTTTGATTACTGTTATTGAAGAAAGTTTATATAAACATTTTATTTCCCTTAAATTCAGACTTTATAAGCCATTTTGGAACTCTGTTGAGAAGGCTTGGAATTCACATATCACAAAAATGAAAACCAGCCCTCTATTTTATTTTGTAAAACGTGGGTGGCAATAATGTTTACAATGCCATTTCAGAAGACTCATTTTCATGGTTTTACACATATTACCTACTTTCTCTTGCTTGCATAATTTGTGTAAACAATATAACTGCAAGAATTTTTAGCTTGAAAGGTATGGAATCATAAAAAGCCTTTTAATAGTGGACCTGCTATGGAATGATAGGAATGTCAAAAGTCAAATTCTCAATCATCAGATTCTCTGGATAGTTTGTTTGGTGACAAAGAAGCTACTAGTCTGCCAGAAATGTCCACAATTATTCAACCAAAAGAGGTAACTGCTGTGATCTTGTTTTATTTGATAGTTTGATTAAGATTGTGCTCCGTTAAGAACCTGAAATAAGCTGAAGTCCCAGGTTTGATGATTAATCTTAGTAAGTCAAGGGAAACTATCTAATCAAGCTGATGAGCTACCAGATGTCCTTTTTTTATTATTGTCCTTCTATTGTGCTACATTGTCTAATTCAGCAGCCAAGCCAACAGGAACCATACTTTAAAACATAATTTTGTAGAAGTATATATTTCTGGTGAAATGACAATGGTTTCAGTGGATTAAAAATAGCTACTAAAGAAACACGATGCATAGAAACCCTATTGTCCCAAAATAAAATGAAAGAAAATCAGACTCAAAGCTTGTAGTAGAGACTTCTAACAATAACAAACTAAATGGAGTGAGGGAGGAAGTATTGTGTTCTTGAACTTGGACGGTAATATGAGGCATGCTTTCATGTTAAACGTTTGTGAACCACTTTTAAATAAATGAAGCCTTCGTGGAAAGCATTTTGAGGCAAAAACTTGGAAGTCTAAATTCTCTCCTGATAATTTGGCAGTTGCTTAGTCATTATTAATCAGATCTTTGTCCATGTTGACATTCATACCTGATAAAAAAGGATTAAACTATATTTGAGATATTATTGTTTCATTTAATAACTATCTATCAGGTTCTCTGTCTCATCCATAACTAATATTTTTTATAACAATCAGGAAGAATTGCTTTTAGCATGTCACAGTATTTTTGAAGTTGATAAAGCATTTTTAAATTACATTAATGTATGGAGGTATTTTGTTCCATTCTCATATTTATGTTGGTTAATAATGAGGGAAATCTCCTAATTCTAGAGATAGATTTCAGTTTTGTTCTAAATCTATGCTCCTTTTCTTCTCTTTCTTTTCTAAACCTAATAGAAGTTAAGTAAGGTTTTCTTCTTCTTCTTCTTTTTTTTTTTTTGGTTCCCCCTGCTCGTTACAATATATTTATATCTCTGTGTGTGTGCGCACGCGCGCGTGTGTATTACTTCTGTTGGATCTGCGTTGTTGCATCTGATTTTCTATATCTAATGTATCAGCTCAATCTTTAATTTTTTGCAGGAACCTGATGTACTCGATGAATATGGAGATAATGATGACAAAAGGGCATCCTTGCTAATGATGAATTTTACTGTAAATGAAGTTGACTTTGCATTGGATAAGCTAGGTATGTTGGTGGTCATCAAATATGTTGTTAGGAATAAAATTTGCTTTTCCCTTTTTTCCCCCTTTTAATAAGATGACTGGAACAATGTTTTCATTTTTCTTGGACTTTGCATTGAATGTGTTTAATGCTTGCTAGTGATGTATACACATTCTAAAATTATTATTGCTTCAATAGTTCTACATTTTAAGGGATCACTTTTAGATTCATGAATTTTTACTTATGACTTTTAGCATGAATTTACTTGCAGACAAGATATGGAATTTTGTGTTGGTTTCTTGTGCAATATGAATACACCTAGGAAACACCTTAGAGAAAATAAATATTTGAGGATTTAGGATGTTGTGTCTAAAGATTTTGTGGCTCTTCAAATATTTAAAGTGACAATTATGTACATTGCTGCTGTCATTATTTTTCTGTTATACCATGGTAATTGTGGTTATTTTGTCTTATTATTAGTACAGATACTATTATATTGATTTTCAGATCTGAATTAGTCTCTAGGGCTCATTTTTACATGTACATTGCTTCTCTGAATTAGTGTCTTGAGCAAGCATAGAATATGACACCTGCCTGCATTTTTTTGGTCATACCATTAATTTAATCTAATCTGTATTGTCTCGTAATTTTACATTCAGGTGAGGATGCTCCCATTAGTGAACTGGTGGACTTCATCGTTGCTGCTCAGATAGCTGCAAGGCTTGAAAATGAAACAGAGGACATGCCGCAAGAGGATGAAGTAAAAAATGAGGTCATTATTGATGGTTTCATGGCATAATAGTTGGTTCAATGAAATGTTTTATCATATTGTAGACGTAATCATGTTCTCTTATGCTGATCCACTTTTTTCATCGCTTTATTTTTTATTTCAGTTAGGATTTTAGAATTTAGCTTTTACTGGATATCTGGAAATTATTTTTGTTCATTTGTGATATAATGACATAATGACGATATTTATGTTCATCGTGTTCTCTTATAATCCTTTGCTTTTCTGGTTAAGTTTCTTTTCTAGTACGGAAAGTTATTTTTGCATCTTCTTTCTAATAGTTGTTACTCATGCCAAAATTTCAACAATAACAAAAAATCTGTTTTTGACTGTTTCTGGAATCCAGCTATTGAGGTGTCAAGTTTACATGTGGTATCCTTTTATGATTTTACAATCACCCTCTAGTCATGTTGTTTTATGTATATGTTGCATGTAATTTGAGCAGAACGTAATACTTTGTTTGACCTTTTCATCATCAGGATGTTAACAATGAAACCTTGTTTGGGACCCTGGAGAAAACACTTCGCTTGCTTGAAATGGGTTTCTCTGAAACTGAAGTTTCATTAGCAATTGAGAAATTTGGTAAGTATTGAGAATTATATCTTGTAGTATTTAGATGCAACCATATCTGAGAAGGAAATTGAACAAGATATGTTAATTAGTTTTCCACTTTTCCTTTATCCATGGACCATGTTTAATGGTGGTCTGCTCAATGGGGCTTCGTACAAGGTGCATCAAGTGTAAAAATATGTCTGAAAGTCTTAAATGAAATTCACAAAAACAAAGTAACACTCTCTATAATCAATTTGTAATATAGCAGCACCTTTTATTTTTTTTAAATATTTGCACATGCTTTCTGCAGGAAGGCCACAGATACTGATTCTGTATTCTTTGCTTCTTAGGACTTGAATGCTTATGTTTTAAATAGTACAGCAAAATTGTCTTTTATGTTGTAAATAAGAGAACAAAAGTTGTGTACCTTTCTCTCAGTCATTCTGCACTTGAGTATGAACCCAGTTCCTCCTTTTTTTTTTTTTTTTTGTGGGGTGGTGGGGGAGAAAGTTGCTAAAGAAAGTCATTAATAGGATTGAATGCAAATGTGGACAAGCTGACCACATTTTGAATTTATAATAGTGAAAGAGTGCAAATCTCCTCATTTCATCTTTATATTTGATTAACTAGGAATTACCTCTCGTTTACTAACTCTTTGTATTTAATCATATGCTGCATTTCAGGTTCAGAACTTCCAATTTCAGAGCTTGCTGACTCAATCTTCACTGGTCAAATATATTCCAAGTCTGTTCCAAAGGATAAGGTATATTTTAATTTCCATGACAAATCATTAAATTTTTTTAGTGGAAAAATGTCAGCTTGTCCACATTTGTCAAATACTTATTTTAATACTATTATTTTCTCTATACCAATCTTCAATAAGTCCATGTTCTTGGTAGATATTCTGTTATTCAAAGAGTTCTGGCGTGGTGGTGTAGAAATAGAGTGGTTAACATATGTGAGGTTTGAGTTTGATTCTTGCCGCTTGACTAAAAAAAATGTTGTCTTTGCATGTCTTGATGATTCTGGTATTTTGGAATTTTACATCAAAGGTTAGAAGATCTTCTGGTATCAAGATGGAAAATAGCCCAAGATATCACCCATCTGATACAATTAAAACTGAGGATTTTGGTACACCTGCTGTCTCTCAGTCAAGAAAAGTCAACTTAGAGGAAAATAATAAAGGGAAAAGGCCAAAAGAAGAGCATTTTGATGATGTCCCAGATGGTGCTTCTCAGTTTCAGCATATTGATTTTCTGGAAAGTCATGGAGGGAAAAGGCCAAAACAAGAGTGCATGGATGATTCTAGTTCTTTCCTTGGCTCCTCATGGCTAGAAGAAAACGTTAGCCCCAATAGTGCCCGATTTGAAATGCGGAAAGCATTTAAATCTAATCCACGCAAGAGTATTGATAAAGTGGTGGCTAAACCTCCTTATTTCTTTTATGGAAGTGTTGTTAATCTGTCCGGTGGTTGCTGGACCAAAATTTCACAGTTTTTGTATGCAATTGAACCAGAATTTGTCAATACTGAATTCTTTTCTGCATTGAATAGGAAAGAAGGCTATTTACATAACCTTCCGACCTCAGATAGGTTTCACATTCTTCCAGAGCCACCAATGACCATACAAGATGCAATACCTCATACGAAAAAATGGTGGCCATCATGGGATACGAGGAAGCAGTTGAGCTGCATCAGCTCTGGAACCAGTGGAGTACCTCAACTTTGTGATAGGATTAGACGGATGCTAATTGATTCTGCAGGTCTGCTTTCACTGGAACAGCAGAGAGATATCCTTCATCACTGCCGAAGACTAAACCTAGTATGGGTTGGACAGTACAAACTGGGCCCCGTAGATCCTGAGTTTTTGGAACGTATTCTAGGTTACCCATTGAATTACACTCAAGCTGATGGATTTGGTTTACAACAAAGACTTGAATTACTCAGACACTGCTTTCAGACAGACACTTTGGGTTACCACTTATCAGTTTTGAAATCTATGTTTCCTGAAGGACTAACATTGTTATCAGTCTTCAGTGGGATTGGTGGAGCAGAAATCAGTTTACACCGGCTTGGCATCAGGTTGAAAGGTGTTATTTCTGTAGAGACATCTGAAGTTAATCGAAGGATTCTCAAGAGGTGGTGGCGTAGTAGTGGACAGACAGGGGAATTGATGCAGATAGAAGACATTCAGACACTAACAACTAAAAAGGTTGAGAGTCTGATTGAGAAGTTTGGCAGTATCGACTTTATCATCTGTCAGAACCCACTTCCTCACTATGCAAAAAATTCTATGGTGGCTGCAGAGGATGACAATACGCCTAATTTTGACTTCTCTTTGTTTTATGAATTTGTTCGTGTTTTGCAACGTGTAAGGAGCACAATGAGAAGAAACAGGTGATAATATTCTCCTATTATGCTTTTTTTTGGTACATTTGAATATATAATTATCAGGAATGGAGCTTAAGAATCTCAGCTCTTAGTCGAATTATTATGCATTCAGTCCAAAACTGAGGAATTAAAAATATATTTCAGAACAAAATATATGCTGCATTTCAGCGAGCATGAGTTTTTAGTTACCCTTAAACACTGGAATTAAATGCAAAAAAAAATCAGCCCTTTGGTTGCAGTCTTGTTGGCAAGTTTTGAAATTTTAGGCGGAGACATGGCTCGTTATCGAAGAATCATTGAAACCGGCTAATTGCTCAGGAATAACAGTGATTTTTGGATGCCTGAAAAAGTTGCTGAATCGGCATTAACATTGACAGTTTAGCTTCTTCGAGTGTTGCTCCAGGTTTAGTTATTTGTTATCACCATTCTAAATTTGGTGCAATTAGAGCTCCATTTGGGTGTCTGACGATGAATCTATGAATCTAGACATCATATAGCTTTATGTGAGCCCTCACAAAAGTCTCGTTTTGCCAAGTGCCATTCTTTGAGTCTGTAAACAGAGCATATAGGCCAATCAATGAGTGAATTATGCATACTTCTCTTTGTGGGTCATCTCACCTTCATCAAGGCCCTGAAAGTAAACAAGAACAAGGGTCATGCTCATCAATGGCACCAACCATGCAACAACCGAAGCATGGTCTACCTTTTAGTCAATGTAGACAAAATGACGGAGGAGCTTGCTTGGGTGATGCAGGTTTGTCTTTTTCCCTAAAACGCCTATACCATTAACTTAGAACTGAGAATTTAAAGCTTTGTGCGAGACAAAATTATTCTGTTTACGGCTGAGGAAGTCCTATCCCATTGCTTTGGCCTCCTTCGCTATGTACCACTCATTTATGGCCTTCCATTTTATATGGAATGCTTGCAGTATGGTATGGTCATTAATAAGAATATTTATTTACTCGGGCATAGTAGAGTAGGTTTCGAAGCGTTTTAGTTTAATTTGGTAACATGTCACATCCCTTTTAAGGAAGCACCAAAAATACATGATTTCTTTGCTATCAATGTGTAAAGGCATATAGCATTTATTTATTTATGTCATCTAGAAATTAAGCCCATGTTAGGCTTGGCTATGCTCCATTTCTACGAATTTTGCAGAGTTGCCTACCTTGTTTTTTAATCCAATTAATAATATGATGCATAATGACAACGAGTAGTGACAACTAATTATGAACATTTTGATGGGATGGGCCAGGGGCCAGCTCTATTTCTTTTGGACCCTTAATCCATGATTGTGAAGCTGAATCTCCAAAATTTAGGGTTGAGTAAAGATTACGTTGGACTTGGGCCTCTTATTACTGATCAAAATGATTGTTTTGTCGCTGTCCCTTCTCTCAATCATATTTGTATATATCTTGTATTGATCCAAGACTCTCGTTAACCCATATTGATCAGCATATATTGGTGTAATGTATGAAGAGTAATTTAAAATTAAATCATCCGATTTGAAAAATTGTTTTCATGTTCTGGTTTACTCCCTAAAATGTGCAAAAAAATGTATGCCTTGACGGGTCGATTCGCCCTTGTAAGATTAATTGAAAGTTTTAATCGGTTTTAAGTTTGACGGGTAATTGACTGTTAGGGTGTCAATGGAGTTCTCCCTGGGGAGAAACCAAACAAGATTGCCGTATCTTTCTTAGATAAAATGTTAATATAATATTCCCTAATATGTTAATATAAGAAATGTAATTGCTGTACCCAAGACAAAAGTTTCAGCTTATTAAACGGAGAGATAAGATTACTTTTTAAATTTTTTTTAATTTTTAATCTTAATCTGACCGTGACATCCTTCCCGTATTACTACATTATACTAATTAGTATATTTTTTTAATTTCTCTCAGAGGAATCTTGGAAAGTAATTTTATTTTATTTCTGAAAAAAAAAATTATGTACATCAGTTTTAGTTGGAATCATTTGCTCTTGAGACACAAATTCTCCAAACAGAATTTTAAACTCAATGCAGTACGCAATCTGAAGACAACTTTCATACCCAGCCAAAGAAGAGGAAGCAAGAGCAATGAGAAGAATTATTTTTTTATTTGAAATGTTCCGTTTAAATTATCATTTTTAATAATAAAATTTAAATTTCAGTTTACTTTTTTTTTTGTTATTTTTAAAATTAAAATAAGTCCAACATTTTAGATTAGATTTCGACAAAACAAGACGAGACGAGTCTTGGTTTGAGAGAGATATCCATGTGTTCCACGTTACGCGTAAGGGTCCACCTCTACACGCTACGGTGTGCATCACTGAGACACTTAATACGAAGAAAAACGAAATAAAGTTGCTAATCAAAGGAGGACCCACTGTAACATAAATGATTGACCAATACAAATATCTTATGATTATGATTATTTACAAATATACAATATTATGTAGGAAAAAAAACATGTTTTATACCAAAAAAAAAATTGTGAATAATTATACAACATTAAATGATTAAAACAAGAGGTTGGCCCGACAGAATGCATTGTATTGCACATGCAATTTAATTATACGTCGTAAACTAACCAAAAAATTTATTTATTTATTTTCTTTTATTGAACATAAAATAATATCAAGAAATATGAAAATAATAACAATATATGACTGCAGAAGCTACTTGGTTGGTTCTTTCCAGGCCAGCTTGTCGTGGACTGGCACTATCTCACCGTCTCATTCACTGAAAAGAGCTCCTTGCTACTGGCATCTTTCAATCTCTTTCTTTTCCTTGAGACTTGAAAGCCATATCAAAAGATACATTTTCTATTCTTTTGCTTTTCATTTGTTTTAGTTGGTGAGCATCTACGCTTACATTGCATCTACTTTGAATCCATTTGTTATTCGTATCAGCTTTTTTTTTTTTTTTTTTTTTCTAATGATGTAGTGACCATGTAAAAATCTTGTTCCTTCCACTTTCTCATGACCCTCATTGTGACTTTCAGCAACAAATCTACTGTAATTTTCCCAATTCTTCCCAGGCTAATATATTTGGAGCTTTCTTGGCAGCTCACGTTCTTTCAAGGTAAATCTTCATACCAAGTTCAAAGCTTTTATCTTTGTTTGCAGTTTCATCTTTGAATATTTGTCTTGTACGGTTTGAAGTTTGGTTTTTGCTTCTAGAAAGCATTGAATCTCAAGATTTTAACGGAATGCTGTTCTGATTTGTGAACCCGGGTAGTGTTTTAGAGGTACAAAACTTTTAACTCTCCATCTGGGTTATCTCTTTTTGGTCTATTTTCTCTGTACAGATTTTCGATTTATTATTCATCAAATGTCAAGCTTAGTTATCTGTGTAGTAGTACCGTGAATGCCATTGCTTTGTCACCAACTTAGTCTTTTAGTCTGAATGCCCTGAAGAAAGTAGTTTGTGTTCGAGTTTCAAAGTGATCATGGAAGAGAGCTTTGTACCATTTCGAGGAATCAAGAATGATATTCAGGGGAGATTAAATTGTTACAAGCAAGACTGGACTAGCGGCTTCAGCTCAGGCTTCAGGTATATCTTTCTAACCTCATGAGAAAAGCTTATGAATGTCATAAATAT
This sequence comes from Boswellia sacra, assembly GCA_013180625.2. Taxonomy (NCBI): domain Eukaryota; kingdom Viridiplantae; phylum Streptophyta; class Magnoliopsida; order Sapindales; family Burseraceae; genus Boswellia; species Boswellia sacra. The sequence goes on from SNVD02009890.1 coordinate 83,046, forward strand.
AGTTCAAATTGAAAGTTTCTGGGTTTTTTTTTTTTTTTTGTGACTATATGATGATTTTGCTTGGTAACTTATTTGAATGTCTTCAGGATTCTTGCCCCCACGACATACATATTCTTTGCATCAGCAATTCCAGTTATCTCGTTTGGGGAACAGTTGGATAGAGATACAGGTGGGTTACAAAGGAAAAACTTTGTTACTCATTTTTTATTAACTACTACTACTTTTATGATCAAAGTTATATTTTGCTTAAATTTTATTAGGCTAACCAGCAAATATGGTTATATTTATATAGATATGTTTCTGATCTGCATTCTTACATTGCTGTAATCTTGACAGATGGGACTCTCACCGCAGTTCAGACATTAGCTTCTACAGCAATATGTGGAATTATACACTCTATTATAGGAGGTCAGCCTTTGCTGGTTCTTGGAGTTGCAGAGCCAACCGTAATTATGTACACATTCATGTTCAATTTTGCGAAAAGCAGGCCAGATTTGGGATCGAAACTCTTTCTGGCATGGACCGGCTGGTATCTTCTTCATCTTTGAAACATGTGTTGATTTTTGTTACAATATATCCCTTATTTGATTATAGTAGAGTTGAATGCAATTTGATTGGGCAGGGTATGCATGTGGACTGCAATCTTGCTTTTCCTGTTGGCTATCCTAGGGGCTTGCTCTATCATCAATAGATTCACTCGTTTAGCAGGGGAATTGTTTGGCCTCCTTATTGCGATGCTTTTCATGCAGGAAGCCATCAAAGTAAGAGCAGTCCTCATTTCTTTCCAATCCATGAATGTCATGGACAAAGCAAAAAATCTGCAAATTTTGCTTTAATGCTTCTCAAGTGATTGAGAATTTACACAAGTGATTATACATTTGTGGGCTGAATGCATTGATTCCTTGAATAGATGATACGCAATTCATGAATTTCTAGTTGTTTCATAAAATGCCTTTCTTGGACTAGTTGTAAAATTGTTATTTTGCTTAATTTTTAAAACTAATTATTTTGGTTTGTTTTCTAGGGACTAATTGATGAATTTCGGATACCAGCAAGAGAAAATCCGAGGTCCACTGAGTATCAACCTTCATGGAGATTTGCTAATGGGATGTTTGCTTTGGTTTTGTCTTTTGGCCTTCTGCTTACTGGATTAAAAAGCAGAAAAGCAAGGACATGGCGTTATGGAACTGGTAACTCTTATTGGATCTAAAGTGTCTTTAGAAATTTGCAGTAGTTACAAGTTTACATATTGAGCAGAAAGAGAACAAAACTATTATTGTTAAGCCAATCCTTCGATCCTCACCATGGCCAAAAGCTCTCAAGAAAAGAAATTTAAGTCGCATTTATGATTCTTAGTAAACCAACCAACTTTCAGTTGGTTCAATTGAGAGCTGAGGATGCCAGCCCAGGCAGGGGATAATGTTAATGAACAACTGCAGACATGCATGTACTTGCTTTTTGCTTCTAAAATGATCAAATGACAACGGACTCCTTCAAGAAATGCCCGAGATTGATGCTCTTAGAGAAACAGAGAAGTGAACTGATTGCTAAACCAGCTATAAAGATCACTCTCCTGCTAGTCAAGTCTATCCAGACTTGTTTCTTCTATAGGCTAAAGGCTTTCATTTTCCCTTTTCACAGGGTGGCTGCGAGGCTTTGTGGCAGATTATGGTGTGCCATTGATGGTTCTGATCTGGACAGCAGTTTCTTACATACCAGCTGGAAGCGTTCCAAAAGGAATCCCAAGGCGTCTCTTCAGTCCAAATCCATGGTCACCAGGTGCTTTTGAGAATTGGACTGTCATAAAGGCATGGCTCTAAGTAAAAGCTTGAGACAGAAATATTTTTTTTATATTTCATGTTTTAGAAATTCCTGACTCTGACAGCAGAAGAGTTTATTAATGCTAATGGTAAAAACTGGCAGGACATGTTAGAAGTGCCAGTTCTGTATATAATTGGAGCTTTCATTCCAGCAACAATGATCGCAGTACTCTATTATTTTGACCACAGTGTTGCATCTCAGCTTGCACAACAGAAAGAATTCAATTTGAGGAAACCTCCTTCTTTCCATTACGATTTACTTCTTTTGGGGTTCATGGTACACAAAATTCCCTTCTTCAACAAACTTCTGTCTTTTAATGTGTTCATGTGCTGCCACGTTTCTTTTCTCCCCTACTACTGCAAACTATGGGGCCTTATCTCCGCTTGTCAAGTTATGTTATAGTAAATGTCTAATATTTTTGCAACGGCATACCAGGTCATAGTCTGTGGTCTCATTGGTATCCCTCCATCAAATGGTGTTATTCCACAATCTCCAATGCATACTAAAAGTTTGGCTACCCTAAAGCACCAGGTGGGCATATCAACTACATAGGCTTTTTGTTCCAACCCCTGCCTGGAACTAATATTTATTTAGATCTCATTCTTCTTTAACTTGAAACTCAACCCAGTTGCCCTTGATAGCAATTGCTTGTGGTAGAGTGTGCAAATTCTTTCCAGGAATCTAGCTTCGTTTAATTAATGGCTTACATCATCTGCAGTTACTTCGTAATCGGCTCGTCGCAACTGCTCGCAAGTGTATGGGTAAGAATGCAACCTTGGAACAAGTTTATGGAAGTATGAAAGAAGCTTATCAACAGATGCAGACACCACTAATTTATCAAGAACGTTCCTCTCAGGTATTTAGCCTGACACTGTTTTAGTTTAAGTTATGCCGTGTAACGAGAAGATGTAAAGTTTTCAAAGTCTAATGTGCAATGAAATACTGGCTGCTGCTCATATCCTTGCAACCTTGTTTAAATTTTGTTTTGTGAACAGGGGCTAAAGGAATTGAAGGAGTCAACCGTTGAAATGGCTTCTAGAACAGGGAATGGTGATGCCCCAATTGATGAGAGTATATTCGATATTGAGAAGGAGATTGATGACTTATTGCCTGTTGAGGTGAAAGAACAGCGGCTGAGTAACTTGCTCCAAGCTGCAATGGTAGGAGGATGTGTTGCAGCGATGCCTCTCCTTAAAAGGATTCCAACTTCTGTACTCTGGGGCTATTTTGCCTACATGGCCATTGAAAGCTTACCCGGTAACCAGTTCTGGGAGCGGATCTTATTGCTCTTCACTGCTCCAAGCAGAAGATACAAGTAGCTTCTAAACTCCTTTTTCTTCTTCTAGATTTACATTATCTACCTGAGATTAAGTAATATGTTTTTCCATTGCCCTTATTTGTTGCAGAGTACTGGAGGATTACCATGCCACTTTTGTAGAAACCGTACCTTTCAAGACAATTGCAGCATTTACAATTTTCCAGACTGCTTACTTACTAGTTTGTTTTGGGATTACATGGGTTCCAATTGCGGGGGTGCTTTTCCCTTTAATGATCATGTTTCTAGTGCCTGTGAGACAGTACATTTTGCCCAGGTTCTTCAAAGGGGCACACCTTCAAGATTTAGACGCCGCAGAGTACGAAGAGGCACCAGCTTTGTCATTCAGTCTTGCATCGGTAAGTTCTCAGCCTCTAATTAGCGATCCTGTAAGTCTCAGCTATTCATTTAAGCTTATATTTCTTTTCTTTGTGTGTTTTGACTTTTTTCACTACAGGAAAGAGAGATGAGTAGGAATGCTTCGTTCGCGATGAGTAGGAATCCTTCATTTGCGATGAGTAGGAATGCTTCATTTGCATCTGATGGAGAACTTTTAGATGAGATGGTTACACGCAGTCGGGGTGAGATTAGAAGGATGTGCAGTCTCAAACTTCCAAGTTTCAACGCTACGTCATCCGGAGAATTGAAAAGCCTGCAGAGCCCACGGCTCTCTGATAAGGTTTACAGCCCTCGTGTAAGTGAACTGAAAGGAGATAACAGTCCCCGGCAAGGTGGAAAAGGACCATTCAGTCCAAGGACGGGAGAAATCAAACCATCCAATTTAGGTAAAAGTGGTTAGAAACAAGTACAGATCTTAGAATTGGATTGTGGATCAATGTTCAGTTACCAGAAAGAAGCTAACAGGAGGAGAGAATTTTATTGAAAAACATGCAGGAAATCTGCAACCGAAATTGTATTTTTTTAATTACATTTTTTACAATCTGAATCGTGGGATATCATTGTTGTAATATATTTTGCTTCCCTAAGCGGTAGCATTAGCAACCGAAATTGTATTCTGTTTGTACTGATAATAATATTGAAATTTTCAGCGGGTCTACGGTGACTAACGGGAGCTGCACATTCATTATATCTAATTTTATTCTTCTCTTGAAGATAAAATAAACGAAGGAACTTGGATTGACTGAGTTTGCATGCCCTAGATGATGGAATGGCGATGTAGGATCCATGGGATGCTTCAGTGTAGTTGGGACAAAAGCTTTGCGTAGCTTAATTATGGAATTTTAACATGTTATGATGAAATTATATAGACAAACTGGTAGTCGATATCATACACATGCTATTTTCCTTGCTCCCTGCATCCATTCCAGTATCATCAAAACTGAACTCGGTGTCAAAGCCACCGAGAATTCCTGAATTAGCATGCTGAAGAACTTAAAAATACCATTAGGTGCCAAAACATGATCCTACACACGGGAATCATTTCATCATTTCAAGCTCTGAAGGCGTATAATTTGGATGGCTAGAAGGTCATACCCCTGGTATCCAGTAACCAGAAACCAACAAAATGTTCAGCGTCGGTAAAAGGTTGATAGGCATTCAACAGTAAGAAGATGAGGGTCCCTTTGGTAGGGGACAAAAAGAAAAAAAAAAAAAATGAAAGATGAACGATCGGTTGTTGGAACAGAGTTGAGGAGAAAGCAGCTATGATTATCTCAACTTACCTTTCATGATTGGAAAAGGTAGGGATCTTCAGTCCCAACTGTAAAGGAATGTAGTGGTTCTCAAATCATTGATTAGGATCTTAATGCGAACAATCCCCCCATCACTTTCATGAGATGTGGGTCATAGGTGCCTTGAAGAAAATATGACATCCATTATTGTTCACGGACTAAAGGAAGGATGGCCTGACCTTGAAGAGTCGGTCTAATAAGCATGCTTATGCCAAGTGTAAATAAGTTGGCAATGTGACAAACAGTTGAACATAGACAATACAGCCAGAGGAGAACTTATATTGTATAGAAGATTGTATTGAAACAGCAGGTAATCTATACAGATTGTATTGCAGATTACAGTAAATTTCTACTCTTATCTCAACACAGAGCTTGATCTTATCATGCCTGACTTGAGATTTTGAATTTTAACAATAAAGTGAACTGACAAAAAGCCACCATCCAGTTTTCATCTATTGCAGTTCTCATTTAGCATAATGCTCACAGAAGAAGATGATAAATCATAGACATAAAACCGGTGGAGCAGTCGAGTCCCAATTAACTTATTACTTCGTCAAACCTAAAAATTGGATGGATACATAAATGAGATCTTACAAAAAGGGTAACTCAATACAGCATCATCAACTCTTGCTAAATTTACGGCCAGACAACCTCTCAGACTCGTATAGTATGTGGTTTATAAGTCCCCTTGCTGCACTGCAAACCGGAAAAAAAAGATATATACATATCCAATATGTTCTTGTAAACAAGAAATACAAAAACTAATGGAACAAGGAATTAGTTAAGAAAAAAACCTAAGGGCTTGTTTGTCCAAAAACTATTTTCACAAAACACATATTTATCGATACACTTAAATCAATATCAACCGCATATAATACCGAAGTAATCAAGGTATCTAGATTAAATAGAAAATCAAAATTTACAATGATGCCTTGATATTGATATATTGTTAGTCTTGACATTTGAATATTTATAAGAAAGACAGACACTTACTCGTCCTTCAACTTCTGAATCTTCTCTGGATCTGTCTCGTGCTTGTGCTTTTTAAATTGCTGTCTTACCATATCAATGAGAAGTTCCGTATTATGTTTCTGCAAAATGAAGAAGAGACCAAGTGCCAGAGTTATTAACCACAATTCTACATATGATTGCCCACAATGCTTTTACAAAAGGCAGCAAGATGCCAAAATCAGAGGACTCAAGCACGTCAAAAATTTTGCAAAAGAAATTTACAACAGAACTATAAAATAAAAAATTTTAAAAAAAAATTGCAATATCCAATTCCAATCCTAAAGCTAACCGCATTGTAGAATTTCTCTACCTATTAGCTCAGAAGAGAAACCAATTGGAAATCCATTTCTTATCAAAACAAGCACACATTTGATTCAGAGGGGTACCTGATGACCAACATATTTAGCTCTTCGAAGGCACTCTCGGTAAAGCTGAAAATTCAAAATTTTAAATTAATTAAATAATAAAATATAATTATAAATATGGTATGAAGTGAAAGAAATTGTAGACACTAACTCTAATCACGTTGTTGGCAAGCTCCGGAGGCAAAGCTGTTTGGAGAGACGGCATGTTGTTTTTCCTACTTTATCTGAGAAAAACAAAATCAAGATATTTTTTAATAAAATGAAATAATTAACATTAACATTAATAAAGATAAAGAAGGTGATCCTACCTGAGAACGTTCAGCCAACAGTCGGCGAACGGGGCAAGAGTAGAGTATAAACTCAATCGTCAAATCGCAGATCAAGAAATAAGAATATCTGTCTAGTCTATCGGCGCCGTTTCTTCGTTCTACACTTGGGCTGATATTTCAGCTGCCGGGCCCTTTGAAAGAGAGGCTACTACCTAGGGTTTAGGGTTCGAGAAAGTCGCGGGCTGTAGAAATGGGTTGATTATGGGCCTTTTGATTCAAAATTGACCCAAAAGTGCGAATCATAGGCTGCGTCCTTAACTTGTTGTAATAAATAGCATGTTAAGTTAGGCTCTGTTCGTTTATTAATACAAATTCTGTTTTCTATGCTGCACATTTTTTAATATAATTTATATTCAATCTCAACTACATATCCTTTTTAAAATTTAAAATAATTCAAAATCAACCACATATTTCTAAATTCAATTGAAAAAAAATACCAATTCATAAACGAACACACCCTTTAGTTTCTTTTTCTTTCTTTTTGTCCAAATTAATTATGATATGATTAATTCAAAACTTCAAAAATAACTTTTTGTCTTTCATTTTCAGATTTTAGTACAAGAAGGCTTTGTAATAGCCTCACTATTCAGATTTTTTTATTTTTAAGAATATTAAATTCAACTTTTTGTTTTATAGTGAAACAAGATGAGCATACTTTTATTTTGCATTCACTAAAATTAAAAATTATTGCCCTTTACAGTCACTCTCCGTATAAAAACATATTTCTATTTACACAAACTTACGGAATTTATAGATTAGATATCTTACTATAGTAATGATTTTGTTGAAACAAAACAAATGTGGTCTTATTTTGCTTTCAATAGAATTGAAATTATTGCTCTTGACCCTCACTCTCTATTTAAAAATAAATAAATTTTAAAAAAAAACTGTTTCTTTTTACACAGACTTATGAAATTGATATATTAGGCACGATATTGTAATAAGTAAATATTGATGAAAATGAAAATTTAAGCTAAAATAATTATATTATTCTATATAAAATCCAATCTATTACAATCATAATATATAGGGCCGAAAACCCAGAGCCATTTTCACTAAATTTCATCACACAATCAGGGAGAAAATACCCAAACAGGGATGGAATTGGAACCTAAAAGGTATTGACAATCAAGACCCTTAAAAGGTAAAACGGGTCTCGAGCTTATACAGTAACAATACTCTATGCCATATATTAATAACGGCTAATTGCTACTACTATTGTGCGTCAGCAATCATATTGAGAGTCCTCTGCCAAGGTCTGAGTCTGAGGCTGTCCATCTCGCAAGCAATTAATGGGAGGTATAGTCAATGTCTCCTGAATGCCATAAGCGTTCCAACAAAATGGATCATCCAACAATTCCCCTTCTTGTGGAAGGAGCTCAACTTCTGCCATTACTATGTCTGTGCACGCCACAGTGTCACTGCACGCGAAGTGGATTGGAGTGCTGCGGACATCGTAAGTGCCCTTTATGTTCCTGTAAGTCACACCTGTGACTTTGACAGCTGAGGTCTGGTTCAGACATGCCTTTGACAAGCAGTAGTACTGGTCTATGATTATGCAGTTCCTAACATTCTCCATCTGGATGTCTTCGAATGATATACCTGATACACAGCCCGTCCCGCCTTGCCATGTCTTGATCCTCAGCCCGTTGTCTGATTCTCTTATAACCGCGTTGCGGACAGTTATGTTGGAAACACATGCCTGGGAATTGTGCACTCCTAGGCTGCCAATGCTGCACAATTTATGGATAACTTTAATTACTTTGAAACTCAAAACTGTTGTGGCTTTCTTTGTTTGATGAGTTACGTTTCAACTTTCAAGTCAATAAAAGTTTCAAAGAAAAATAAGAAACAATCAACTCATTTGGATGGTCTTTTGAAAAATAATTTAGATGCAGTAAGCAATTTTCTATTTAAATACTAAATTTATTTCTATAGTATCCAATAATTTAGTTGGTTAAACATTCTTATTTTTTAGATGCTTGTCTAGCATTATTTGATAATTATTTTACACTGTCAAACTATTAAGTAAACCAGGCTGATAACCAGATAGTTGCTCAATAACTTGACAGTTAAAAAAAAAAAAAAACAAAAGAATTTGATTATTTATCCTATTTGATTATTTCTTATATTTTTCCATTAAGTTTACATCAACTTTTTGCTGGCGACGAAAAAAGTGACTTTACTTTTTGAAATATCATAAGATAGGACTGAATTATGCAGAAAGGGATTTCAGTTGTTAGTTAGCAGGGACAAAGGCAATAAGATTGAAAAAGGGAACATGTACCTGATCCCGTGACTAGGCCCGCAAGTGACACCTTCAATGTCCACATTTGCGCATCCGGGTCCAATTGAAATGCAATCGTCACCTGTTGGGAGTTGAAATTTGTATTATTCCATCCAATCTGTTAAGAGTAGTCAATTAACCGTCAAATCAACTATAAAGAGAAGTTACCATTGCTTATCATGGAGTTGTATATTCCAACCGACTTTGTGTTCTCTATGTGGATTCCATCTGTGTTGGGGCTGAGTTTAGGGGAAGAAATGGACAGCTTTTCTATCAAAACGCCTTCGCATCCGTCGAATTTCATGTGGAATTGAGGACTGTTTTGAATTCTTAAGCCACTTACTACCAAATTTGAGCTCATGAAGAAGCGAATTAGCTGTGGAAACAAAAGTAAACGTTACTATATTTAAGACACAAAATCAACTTGCTTGTTGAGTTCTCGAGTTGAGTTTGGGATGTATACTCACAGCAGGGCTGTCACATGGACCCGACTTTGTCGAACCGTTAGGTCCCTGAAATCATATTTAAGTACCATTTAGGGGATTTTAGGATTTCCTCAACGTAGCAAAAATGTGATATTGAAGCCTGTTAAGCAGATTAGATTAAAGGGAAATTACCCGGTGAGGTTTACAGGGGAGATCCCACCACTTCTGTCCATTCCCTTCAATGGTGCCTTTCCCTGTGAAAGTCATTTGATCAAGTCTGTAAAACACCAGCCATTGCCTTGGGCTATCTGCTTTTGGCCAGGAATTTGGTCCATCCGGCGGCATGAGAATCCCATCCAGCTTTAAACAAACATACCTCACAACTATTAGCCACAATTAAATTCAACAGAAATGCGAGGAATTTTGTAACTTGAAATAAATTCTTACTTGAAACACGAGTCCAGGCTTGCACGGCCCTGAAAGAATCGTTGAAGTGATTTTGAAAGAATAATCAGCAGGAGCCAGAACAACCCCTGACTCTACTGCACAAGCTGCTTTCCATGCTGCCCTGAAGGCGGCAGTGTCATCAGCAGAACCGTCTCCAACTGCCCCGAAATCTCTCACATCGAAAATGGAATCCGTGGAATTTCTAGGATCATTCGGATAAGGGTCTGAAGGAATCAATGGAGGATTAGAAGGGGATGAAGGGACAGGTTTCTCAGGAGCAGGATCAGAAACAGGAGATGGAGCAGGAGGGGACTCTTTGTTTTTTTGCTTCTTGTGATAATGGTATCTTCCTTCCACATTGCTTGAACATTGCATAAGAAGAGACACTGCTATCCAAATGAGTACCAATCGGCGAGTGAGCTCCATGGGAAATGATTTCTTCAAGGATAATCTGGGCAGTGTTGAAAAGTATCAACAATGTACCAATTTTAGAGATGTATTACAGAATGATATATTGAGATTTGTATGAGAAGTGACAAGAATTGCACACGTCAGAGATAATAACCTCAGAAATAAACGGAGGAGAAACAAGGGAAGACAAAGAATAAAGAATAATTAACTTTGAGAGGCCTCAAGTGAACTATAGTCAGGTAAGGTGAGGACCAACGGAGGCAACAGAGGCTCTAATTTATACTGCCATTGAAGTTACTTCAAAAACTGTTCTCATGCACAAGATTGACACGTGTTGAGTTGGAATTGATTGAGAAGTCATTTTCTCTAGAAAAAGTGTTTGGAAGCTTTTGAAAGTTTGGTTAGCTGTGGCAATTTTGCAAAACGTTCATGCTTTCTAGGCTTCTCAGTGGGTTCGTTCAAATTAAATCTCTCACTAACATTATTTTAATTTTCTCTCTGAAAATTCCTATTTGGTGGTTTATGTCATGTGGTCCAGAGATCTCTTGTTTCCTCTTTTATGTTTCTTCTGATATTATAATTGTTAATTTTCTATTTCCTTCTGTTGTTTCTTGTGAAGGCAATGGAGAAATTGCACCTTCCACAGCAAGAGCTTGTGAACTTCATAGAGAATCCTGACTCCTAGAATGAAGTGCCAAAACCTGATTTTAAGTCTAGGGTTTTGTATGTTAAGCTTTTAAGACCAGTTATGGAGCGTGACAGTCTTTTTAAGTACAATTATTTTTATGACCCTCCTTACCGTCTATATATGCAGAGTACGCTGACAAGAGCAGTGTTTCTTACCTTTATATTATGGCCAGTCTGGATCTTCTGCTGGGTTGATTACTGCATTGAAAAACACATGGAACGAACATATAAATTATAATGAGAATTTGAATAACAAAACAACGCATAATTTTCTAGCTACATGCTTGTCTTCTTTTCTTTAGCATTAATGACAAAAATTAATTTTAACGATAAGCGAGCCTGAAGAGATGCATGCATTTTTAAGACACCATCATTTGGCAAAGGACTATTGTATCATGATATCATCATTATACCTTGAAGTCCTTTAAATTTGATAAATACGACGACTTTTTATCGTGGATGTGATTACATTAATTTGACCGAACCGCCCTGGATTGCATACGTATATATGTTTGTGTAAATATTTAATCGAAAAAGTAGGCAGGGAGCGGGAGCAATCTAAGCTTTTCGTTCGAACTAGCTACAACTTGGTAACTCTAGCTTAAGTTTAAACTCGAAATAAATAAATTATTAATCTTTCTTCATCAGTAATATTAAAGTATCTCTTTTTCTGTTTTCCCATTAAAGAGTACAGACAACTGGATGGGAATTCTGCACAAGTGAAAGTTGTTATAGCTAGATTTCACAAATTCACATGATCTTTTTATCACACAAACTGGCTAATAATGGAAATCATCGGCCATGTGATGCCATGCACTTGGTCTGATATGATTATACTTGTTTGGTGAATGTTGGTGATGTGAAGCATATATATATATATATATATATATATATATATATATATATATAATTTATTGATAGCAGTAGCAATCGAGTGAAATGTACGTATATCGATCTATAGTTTGATTATTGATGTAATAGCTATTGCAAAGAGTCTCTCGTGACTCTTTGTTGTTGTTTAGCTCTATTTGGCCATAGAAGTATAGGAAGCATATAGCGGATTCGCGACAACAGAATTAAACCATTCACGGGTGCATCCAAAATCTATGGTCCATGTACAAGAGCAAACAACTTCAATTCTTTACCAAAGGCTAAACTACTTTCATATCTCATTCTCACCTACCTCACTGTTCACTCCATCATTAATGATGATCAACTAATTAAAAAACTAACTAATAATACACACACACACACACACATATATATATATATATCATGAATGGTATATGTAACAAGTTAAGTTCACTTTACCCACGTCACGAAACGATGCCACGCAGCGTTGTCACCAGATTTTATGGAGCTCAGGAATTAATTTTGGCCACCTTGAGAGTTGGAGACACCGTGAAAAGCAAATGAGATAAGCTAATGCGGCTAGCTTAGTGTGTGGAATTGGTTTAAATTGCATGCAAAGTAATTTGGATGGATTTGCTTTTGCTTAGTAGAAAATGCTATGTTTTAAGAAGCTTTTATAGAGGGGTGGCTATTGTTGTGGAAACTGGAATTATGCTTTTATTGACGCATGTGTAATTCTTTTGTCTTAGCTTGTCACGTGTGGACTCTCACGGGTGGGTAAAGATAGTGAATTTGGGTGCACTCGTCTGCCTGCAGCCGAAAAAAGTGGTGTTTCAGGTTTGTGGTTCTCTGCTACGACACGTGGAATTTGAATTTTGCACGCGCCGCACGCGCTCAGTTAGTGGTTCATGGTAGCCATGCTTTGTTCGGCTAGGTGGGCCACATGTTTTCTATGATTGGCTGGTTTTCTGTGGGGCCTGCCATTGATGGATCAAAGTTCCAAACGCAAGGAATTCACATGCCAAGCGTCCAGAGCCTAGGCCAACAATCTGATGAATTTGCTGAAATTTAAGACGAATCGAATCAGGCGAGAAGGAAAAGAGGAGCTGACACGTGTCAGCTAGGAATTCACGGGTTGGTGTTTCTGTGTGTCACGGGTGACAATAAGATTTAAAGGTGAAGTAGATTCTTTAATTATATAGTTTGGTCAGGATCCCTTAATAATTAATTTCATATATGCTTAGAAACGTACAATAAATCAGACATCATGCTTGATACAATGCTTATACAAAGACAAATTTAGGTAATTAACAACCACTAGGTTGTATTAATCAATGGCTACTTACAACAAATTTTGTTAAACTCTCACATTATTTTAAAACTAATCTTGTTCTATCTATTGGCCTACAAGTACAACATGAGTATAATGGGAATCATAATCTAATGCTAATTATTTCTACATTTTCCCAAGGTAAACATTGTTACATTGCGCTATATATATACACAAGGAAAAACTTGTCCCTCTATATTTGTCCTAAAAAGTTCAGATGTGAATTGGATATTTTGCCCAAGGGCCAAAGCCATGTGTAAATGAACTAGGTATGACTTAGGATATTTGTAATTCGTGACATTTAACGGTGTATGTGTTAAATTTTTCGATTAAATAATCTTGTCTGGCGTTATTTAATTTTATGCATGCCAAGCATTTGGTTGCACTCTCTTACGATTTAACTAAACATGCACGATGATTTTTTTTTTTTCAAGTCATTCTATGTATACAAATTAGCAGTTACCTACTATTTCACTAATAATTAAGAATACCTTGTCAATAGCTTGGAAAGATTGACAGCCATGCAGGTAAAGTTGTGTGTCATCTATCAACAAATTCTCGGATTTCCCCGTACAAATTTGAGGACCTTAACAAATAATTTTTAAATTTACTGGGATGATTTTATTTTTGTCGTAGCTTGTACATACGTTTTCCTTTACGGTCATGATTGCTTTGAATCCCAGCTAAAAGGAATGAAAAACAATTGGTGCACAAGATGAAGCCACAGTAGTAGAACGATCTATAGCTATCTACAATGAATAAATGCACCCACTTCACCATCGTGACTAAAGTTTTGTAAAGAAAGGCAACATCCCCAGCCACCAAGTGTGTATTCAATGCAAATGGACCACGCACTCGCCATTGAATAAACTTAGTGGACCACTCATATATATATATATATATATATATATATATATATATATATATATATATATGGTTAAATAATACTATATATGCTTCTGACACCATGCATCCCTGCAACAGCCATGGTGATTCAGTCTTCTAAGCCATTGTGCCGTCACCTGCCAACTCTTTGCCAAGAGATCAACACGTGGATAACTTGAGAGCCACGATATTTGCAACTTGTAAGAAGAAGCCGGAACAGGAATGGTATTCATGGCTATCCATGCAGCAAAGCCTTGGACAACAATGAGTTAATTAATAGTTTCATTTTGTCCTGTGATGAAACACATAAATTACAACAACTCAGAATCTGAGATTTTCATTATACGAAACCCTGCAAGTTGCTGGTGATCCTAGAAGTCTATGGCTTTTTTATATTAAGTGACCAAGTGACAAAGTGTTGGCCTATAAAAAACAGTCATGCAACTTGTAGTTTGTTTTATCGTTTCCAAGGGTTTGCCTTTTAATCGACTTCTGTTGCCAATGCGCGGCACTTCGCGTGATACATTTTTTGCCAAAAACCCTTGTTAGTTTGCAGTTGCACCTTGCCGATGGGTATGATTTTGGGCTTATAAGTTCAGTAGCGGCTTTTGCTAAATGCCCCGCAACAGAGTTTTATATGAGCTCTCCAGTAGAATCATCCGGTTTTGATGTCGTCATGACGAGGGCTTATTTGGGCTGCATTCTAGCTCATTAGAGCCTGAGCATAAATGACAGTTGGGCCCAAAAAACTTGATGATTGGGCTTATTATATACGTGAAAGCTCATTTAGTTTATTTGTATATTCGTTATCGTTAAAAAAAAAAAAACTTATTTATCCGAACGTAAAAATTTAAATAAATTAAATTTATAATAAATATTAGTATATCAATATTTTTACTATATAAAATAAAATTATAATTATAAATAATATATAAAAATTATGATATATACGTAAAACCTTTAGTTTTCAAACATTTTAATTCAAATATTAAGATTAAAAAACATTTCATTGAGATTTTTAAATTCAGATATATTTCGATTTTAGTTTAATTCATAAATATTCAGATTTCTATAACATCTTATGTCGTTTAAGAATAAGATATATAAATAGCTTATATACCCCGTGAGCTCCTTAAACTATTATAGGTCTCTTGAGTGGTAAGCCCAAAAACAAAACCATGATAGATTGTGTATTCAAAGCGGACAATATCTGATAGCGGCCTAATGTTTTGGGCCACAGATACACATGAAAACCACCTCTTAAGACTGTGTATGGAGCCACCTTTTAAGGATTTATGGGGGCACAATGTACCACATACAGGTCGGGATGTGCCAATTTCAGAAAAAAAAATTTGCCCCTAAGTCCTTAAGAAAAAAAAAAAAATATATATATATATATATATGAAAATAAGTTAAATTTAAGCTTTAGACAAAAAAAATCAGCTCCTTAATTATGATTTATGTGATTAGAAAAGGGATTTTTTTTTTTAAGTAAAAAACCATTCATGTGATTATTTGAATATTTGAGAATAATTAAGACTTGTGAATAAAATGTTTTTTAAAGACTCAAACTAGGTATGGATATTGGATAGATATTTCGTTTACAAATTTTATTAGTATTAAAATTTTAAAGACGTGTGTGTATATATAGATATATATATATATATATCAATGAATATTATCAAAAACAGAAAAGTCTGTCCCATTCAAAAATTTTAAAATGACTTTTACAAATAACCTAAGTGATTATATAAATTCCATAAGGGTTAAGACCTTATCATATTTAACCATTCATCTGCCCATCATTCCAAAACAATTAGCACAAAATGTTATCACGAAAATTTTGGATGCCAAATACTCACCTTTCATTTTGCCCAATTAATTTTTGGGCAAACAAACTTGTGAAATAGCTTTATTGGAATGAATTTAAACTGCTTATCTGGCAATGATAGCCAAATACGAGATTTGTACTTCTCTAATGCAAACAAAACCAACATATTACTTCACAAACATTTTATTTTCATTTGTCAAATTTTTCATTCCACCTTTTATTAGCAAGAGAAAGAGACAATACATCTATCTCTATACATATTGCCAACTTTTTTTTTTTGGTCACAAGGGTAATCTGATTTCAATATATAAAAAAACTATTGAAATTTACTGAATTTAGGGGTTTTTGATAACTTTAATAGATTAGTTTTGATTTATATGTCGAAAAATGTGGCCTAATAATGGTTGATTAATTGTTACATAATGACTTATGCAGTTTGTATTTATAACTTCAAAAAAAAAGAAACCTGAATGCCCTACTCATTAATTTATTATCGATTGTGATGATATTATAAATAGTTTAGTTTATGTATTGAGCAATCAAATTTCACAATTATAAGTAGAACTGCGTTTTTCCATTCATAGTAATCCCCATCATCAAATTCAAGATAAAATTTGATTAATAATCATTTAATATTTTTAATGGATTAATTTAAGATTTTTATTTACCCAAAATCCATAATAACACTAATAATGTATTATAGCGTTAATGTTCATAAGTATTTCAATTTGGGTTGTCGTATTTGTATATTCAACAATTGTTAATCCATTTATTTTGTGTCGAGACACAATGCATATCTCTCTCTATGTATATATATTCATTTTCTCACAAGGGTTATAATATAATTTCAATATATTGTATACTATTGAAATTGACTAATTGACAAGCTTGACATATTAGTTTTGATTTACGCGTCGAAAATGCTAATGATTGATTGGTTTTTAATCTATCACTTTGAAAAAGAGGGGGCAAAAAAAAAAAGAATGCTGAATGCCCCACCCACCAATTTATCATCAATGAGTTGATATTATAAACAGTTTAGTTTTTATTTTTATTTATTTTTTCAAAAATCATGAATGCAATTGTTGTTTTTATCCGTCATCAAAGTCAAATAGAAATTAATTACTATTATTAATATTTTAATTACCAAAATATCAAGTAACGTGGATTTCATCATGCAAATTACGGGAAGGGCTACAATACTGCTGAAGCACGGGTCCAGCAGATACTGTTAAGAAACAGTAGATACACTGTCCGGATGAATGACACACGACTAGGGATGGCAATGGGGCGGGGCAGGTCCGGGGCAGCCGGTACCCAGCCCCGCCCCGTTCAAATTTTTTTTGCCCCGCCCCGCCCCATTGCCCCGTTGCGGGGCGGGGCGGGGCGGGGCAAAAAAATTTTGAACAAATTAGACCCGCCCCGCCCCGCCCCTAAACATTTATATTTTTGCAATTAACCCCCTATAATATTTTTATTTTTTACAATCAACCCCCTATAACATTTACAACCTCTAATTTTTATCATATTATTTTACTTACTGTCAACCCTCTAATATATTCAAACGTGTTACAATCACCCCTAATAATATCATTTAAGTCCCAATAGTTTATTTTTTATCATATACACCCTTATACTGTGCGGGGTGGGGCGGGTCGAACAGGGCTAAGTGTTAGACCCGGACCCTGACCCGCCCCTACCGGAGCAGAATTCTTTTGCCCCAGACCCGCCCCAAAACAGTTTTGGGGCGGGTTTTGCCCCGCCCCATTTGTCCGGGGCAAACCGGGGCCCCGGACCCGGCGGGGCAAATTGCCACCCCTACACACGACAGTGAGATGGAGAAACAGACAAGAGAGACAAATGGCAAATACCGGTTTCAGAGACCGGATGTTTCCCGCTAATGACCTCGAATTATCCCGCCGAAAATATAATAATATTATATAGAGGAATTGTTGTCGTGCATTCGTAAGGTAGAAGAAAAAGAAAAGGTTAAGTATGATGTAAAACACGTAAACCATATGCGTGAGGTCAGGAAAAAAGCACTATTGACGTGGAGGAGGTCAAAACTTTAATATTCGAAATTGGTATGTGTGTGTGTAAAAAGTGAAGAATCTGATGTAAATTTAGAGGATAAACTTCTAACCAGGCGTAGAGGAAACCATTATTGTGCATGGTCAATTTAACGTAAGTTACTGTTTAAAAGGGAAAAAATGACCATAAATTATTTTATGTAGCAGGTCGGGTAGTAAATAGATGGGATATAAAATGGTATAATAACAGGTAAAAGTCGTGAAAGTAAAGAAAAGACTCATAAATTATAACTAATCAATAGAAAAGATTCAAAACCAGAAATACGTATAGTCGTAAACTTGCATGTAAGAGGTTAAAAGAGGGGAAAAAGTTTAGGAAAAAGTTATAAAAAAATTAAAGTAAAGACGTTTAGTAGACCTTTGATCCCAGCCCCCCGTTTGTCACAAAAATCATAAACGGGAAGAGGAAGTGCCGAATAATACCTGCACAAGTCGGTCATAATACAAGAAAAAGCAGTGCATATGTGGTTGGGGAGGGGTGGCGTTGGCGGGGCCGGCGGGAAATGGAAATAAATGATAGACGCAATGACTTGCAGTGATTTGTGTATATGGGGTTAAGTAGTGTGTATAACCTGTAAAGCTGATGTACGTAGTAATACATGGTCCCTGTAAATAAATGATGGGTCAATTTAAATAACTGGAAATGGGCCATTTACTATTTAGTCAATATAATATTCGTAAACACGAAGTGAAGTTGGGGAAGCTAGCAATGGAGATTGTGGCAATTCCTTCCCTCGTCAATTTAAATCTGGTATTTGACTATAATTTGAGGTGTGTAAAACTTGTAAAGACGATGTCTGTAGTCATATACTGTCCCTGTAAAAAGGTAAATAGTCGAACTCTGCGGGGCAAACGAAAAAATCCATTACAGTAATTGTAAATTGACGAAATTGACCATTAACTATTCATTCAATACAATTTTCGTAAACACGATTATAAGTTGGGGAACACAGCAATTCCTTCCGTCGTGAAACGAAAATCAGAAGTTGACTGTGACCCTAAACCCAAACCAACGACCAAAAGGCACCATCCATCTCTCCTGATCGAAAAAACCCATGTTTGTTCGAGCTCCCTACCGGCTACGTTGTTCAATATTGTTGGTAGAAAGTATAATGTAATGAAGTAGTTTCCCCTCGCATCCCGTTTTCCCTTGCAAATCCCTCAACTGACCTGCATTGCTTGGTGGCAAACTTGTAGTGCATAAGGTATGTGTATGATTGTCTCATAACAAAGTATTTCATTAGGTGGTTAAACCGTTTCGTTGAGGAGAATTGGTGATTTCCCTTATCGGAAGAATTGTTACGGGCGGTTGGCGACGTAGCTTAGGATTAACTGAAATCGTGGAAATAGGTATTCAAATGGTTGAATACATTCGTTAGTACAATAATCACATTGGCTGAGGTATGTTCTGGGATTTTTTTATGTTATTGATGTGCAGTTTCGTAGATGGTTGGCTCCCCATAATGTGGGTGTTGAAATTGCTCAGTGCCAGGGGAGATATTGACATCGTATATTGGGTATGAGGAGTGAAAAAAGGGACGAAGTTATTTAGTTGGTAAAATCTGAGTAGCAACTTTATGGATAAATAGTATGTAGCAAGGCAAAATCTATTGTTGAAGGATAATGTAGATCAATTAATATGTTTGTAGTTAATATTTGTAGCAGACAGTTAACCCTGTTCGTTGAAGAACAGGGATTCTTGACGTGGAACATTGTCGTTTCAGTGGTTGTGAAATCAATATGTAAATGCTGAAATATCTATCGACATGTTTTTGCCAGGTACTTTAGGTTTAGACAAGCACTGTAGTAAATATGGCGTTATACGAAGCAACTGAAGAGAAAAGATAAAAGGAATTTGAAGTCGATCATATTCCGTTGTGTGCAACGGCTATTCATGGGCTCTGTCGTGTCGTCCAATATTAATCAAAAAGTGGGGGAGGAAGAGTGGAGATATTGTTGGAGCCTAGGCACAGTGTTCACATTGCTGTGAATTGTTGTCTAGACAGTGAAATCAACCATTAACATTAGTCACTTAAATTGCCCTATTTCCCCTTTATTTCCTCTATTTGCTTCGCAAGCTGTGCAATTGTCTGATTGTTCGTTAACTTATGCATATGTCACAACTTATGTACAGTTTGCTGTAACCTTTGCATTGTAGCAATGAAGCTGTTAGCTAAGGCTATGAGGGTGGAAAATTGAGTATTGTTGTATATGATAGTAGGTGAGGTAGTTATGCTAACTTATGGAAAAGACGTCATATGAATTTCAGCTTTTGAATAGTTTAGTTAATGGTAAAAATTTCGAACCGTTAGACCTTTATCCATTACTTTGCTTTCGAATCAATCCCTTTTAATATTTGAGATCTTTTACATTGTGTGAGTGTTTTGCAACTCTAGTTTAATCTCATATTGCAAATCGCTGTTTTGTGAGATGAGCGTGTGTGTCTAAATTAAAAAACGAAATGAGTGTCTTCTATTTGTCACTAAACATTGCATGCAGTGACGTGGCTATGTACTATACAACAGCATGAATACATGTTGGATTAACAGATGCCTTTTGCTACATGAAAAGCTATGGCAGAAGCACTGAAGTTTTAATCATTGAAATGTCCAGAAGCATAGCAGTAGTGAGATGCAATAGTGAACCAAGTGACGGTCGTACTTTGTGTAGGAGAAATGCATCACCTATCTGCCATATTGAAGAACTTATCTCATTTGATGGAGAATGTATAGCCGGCAAGGCTTAGTAAGGTCATAGAATCCCCTATTATATAGATGGCTGTAAGCGCGGTCGAAGCTGTAACGACAGAGAAATTTCCATCTCTTATATCTCCAATATGATGACGATGCCATTTCAATCAATTGGCCAAGTGACTTGTTAATGGGAAGCAACATTGTAAAGTTTTAATGCATTTATTTCTCCCGTGCGTTCATTGGAAATTTGATTTGACTCAGTTATGATATTTTATTTCTCTTCCAATGATTGGCTAAAGTAATGCAATAGATTATCGTGCTTCAAATTAATAGTCATATATGATACAGAGCTCAGCAAGTCCTTCAGTGGGACTTTTTCTTCAAAGGGATGTCTGAAAGCAGTATGAGGGTCATCGTTACTGAAGGGTGAAAGATGATTGGTAGACAAAGTACAACAAACATGGTCAAGCTTTTAATTATTGGTTAAGGTAACATTTCACGGTCATTGAAGGCAATGCATTTGAACCTACTATGGTCCATATTGGTAAAAAAATGCCAGGTTTGTTGTAAGGTTCTTGGGTATACAGGAGCGTAACGGAAATACTATCAACAACTGACATGCATGCACATTGAAGTGGGCTTCGATTTGTTAATGTGTTGTAGACAGGCATGTTAATTATATACGCAGTAGCAATCATATTTTTCTGGAATTGTGAGGTGAAAATGTAACTTGGTTTTTCACTTTCTAATATTGTGCATGTACATATTTTAGCCGGGGAATCACAAACTCCAGTATCTGAGATGTCAGTAAAAAAGTGAAATGTATAATTTAATTTTGTCTGAACAGTTATCAGCAATACCCTTGTGGATTAATCCTGTTAAACCATTGTGCAATTATATGTTTACTACAGACTGTTAACTGAACGAAACCTCAATGGAGAGAAAAGTTTTATACATATGTATAAGTGGGTGGTTTGAAATAACCCTGACGTAGAGCAGGTAAGAAGAAATCCTTATTGTTTCCAAATCAATTATTATTGCAGTTATAAAAAATTTTGCCTATGTTTGCTATGACATTGGTGTAGTTCATATCGAGAGTTCGCATTTGTAAGTAATAGTTGGGATTTGCATTAATGACTTTTTACGTCCCGTGTACACTTGTATCTTCAAAATTGTTCTTCAATTTGGGCCCCCAAATTCACGAGTGGGTGTTAGACATATATGGGAAAATTGTGTTTAGCCCATGGCCCATCTTCGGAGGCAAAGTTGGACTGGGTGAGGAACGCAGTTTCCGTCACGTTAACGCAATGGGCTGGGAAGTGGACTATACATTGCATCCATTGTTTAGTAAACCAAGCGTTGAACAACTTATTAATTCAGGTAAATAAATATTCCATATTAATAGCCAATTACTGCAACGAAATGTCTGTTGGGGTGCCCAATAAAGTGTTATCCATTTACAATTATTTCTCCACTAGAATAACAAGTTGACGACGTCTTCTGGTAATCCAGCGCGTTACTATATATTAGCAGTGTATACTCTAAAGGAGGTCATTTGGGGCGTGTCTCAATTTGATGTATCGGTTAAAAGAACCGTTGCACGACCTCGTTTCAGTGTAAGTGATATTTCGTTATCCCTTGTTCTTCCCTCTGTTCTGTCATCGACGAACCCGACACAGTCGAAGATAGATAGTTGTCTTTTGGTAGTCGATTATATCAATTTGTTGAATGTAGAAAAAAAGGTATGAAGATGGAATTATAATGTTCATTAATTGTTTTCCAATTTAGGGTTCAAACACCCTGGGATTTGCCGCGCAATTTTGGTGTTTTCGGGTGAAGCATATATGTTCGTTTTTTGTGGAAACTGTGCATGTACGCATTAGCTATCATTAACCATAGCATCAGTATGCATGGTATTGGACTCTGCTGTGCTATTCATATTTCCCTTTGTTTTGCAACATTAAGAGAAAAAAAATTTTGGTTAATGCATTCTTGTTATATATAATTGTTAGCTGCCATAATCATTAACTTGCTTTGACGCGTTCCCTTTCGTATCGTCCTTGATCATGAACGTTTTAATTTGTATCTTGTGTAGGAGTTTGGGGCAAACTTGATGGCATTGTTTCAATTTATCTTCCATGTTCGGGGCTATGGCTTGTTCCCCCTGATGCAAGTGGCCGATGATCGGGTTTGTTTATATATGGTTGTCTTCGCCATAGCAGCGAAGCTACCTTCACTGGAAGTACATGACTACAGGCAACTTAAACTTTGGGCACAATTTCCTTGGAATGGTGAAAAGATGTTCGTGGAATCAGACAATGATTTGGTCAACCTGTTAGCCTTCTACGAAATAAGAGCCGAACACACAGTCATATTTCACTTCAAGAAGCGCACAATCGAGGAGCGTGATTCCCGGTAACAAAAGCATGCAGTAGCTCGCGATCGCCTTCATCGGCTACTACTAAAAGAACAACATTCCGTGTATAGAATGCATCTTTTGCAGGACCGTCAGTAGCGTCGCGATGACGATCAAGATGTTAGCACTGACGGCAGCAACAACATCAGTGTGTGAGCCTTTGATGGGGAAGCTCTATCCGAGGGGTCTCTTTCCAAGCCCGATCGTTAATGTATTCAAATGCCTTTCCTTAATAGTACTAGTTGACTTAATTATTATGAGGACAACGATGTGAACCCGTTTTGTTGGCTTGATTGCGAATTGTTTTTATTTATATTGTCCCTCCTACTCTACTACAGTCGAGAAGTTGTCCCATGTTTATGATGTAGAAATTAAAAAATGTTTACTTTAAATGGCATGGCCTCTTTCTCTGTTCCTTAATAAATTCATTGCAACAATGTCCTAATTTGTACCATTGGTTGGCCACGTTGGTGAGTCAAGCAGTTACGGGCTAACAGACTTGTTGTTGGACAGTAACAAATGGATATGCAAGGGCCCCTCAATTTTGCAAACCATAATGAATTGGTAAAATAACATGAAATTTTATTTGTTTAGTCCTCTTAAGCAATTCCATACCACTTGCTACATATAGCATACCCACATAATACGCACGTAAATCAAAACATTGATGCACCTCTGCCCTTAGCCAACGATTGTCATTGGATAATACCAAGTTTTTGGCAATGCATGCACTGAAGCCGAAAAATGGGGGAACCATATCACTCGTGTCCGGTTTGCTACCGTTTGTTACGGACATCGTAAACAAATCAATGAACTAAAATGAGTATGATAATAGCGTCAACTGCGGTGCACCATTGCAAAATTGAGGTTTTAGCCTCCACCCGTAAGTGACAGCAATGACGCTACGTTACTGATACTGTCCGATTTCACATATCCGTGGTGGGATGCGGAGCCCTGAAATGGGGTAGCCTTCTAAAATCGTAGGCGTTACAGGATGGTATCCGGTGAACAACCTCAAACTGGATATTTGTACAATAATAAAACCTAGAAACATCAACATTGTACTACAACATATTTCGGTTATAGTACATTTCAAAAACCCGTGGTCGAAGCATTTCTTATTTCAGTGGCCATCTAGCATCGACAAACGTTTGAAATCAGACTCTGCCTCAATGTAGACGTGCGCGCGGGCCAGATTCATCGGCGACATTATCATTTTTAGCAGCATCTTCAATCGAGTTGCGTCAGAGTTCTCCTGCAAGCGATTTGTTAAGCTAAATGACACTTACACACTCTTTGTATAATATTATTTTGAACATTTATGGCATACACTATATGTGTGCAGTCGCACAGTTTTACCACTTTTGCAGTTGGCTTCACAAACCCTTTACACTCCATGAACTTCATTACGTAAATCCCACAGTCATAGGAATTCTGCTGCATTGGTACCTTTGTGTTGGTCGAAACTTTAAAGTCTACAAAACAGAGCTTTCCCTGGTCAACTTTTGCTATGTCATCTCGAAGGACCACGTCTAATGCCCGCAACTGCATATGAGTGGATTGTTGTTAGTGTTGCTTGCTGAAAACATTAACGTACTAATATCAATATATTAGTGGCAATTAACGCAATTTTGGTCTACTGTTAACAATTACCACTCTCCTCGCAGCGTTTTCGTTCGACCTCTACCGTCTGGGATATCGTAATGAGTCCCACACCTCAGCTGTCTTCGACTTCATTTGAACCACCATTGCAAACCAGTGACAGTCACCATTATACATCGGCACGTATATCTGTCACAGGGAAGGCGAAAAACATTTTCCACTGTAGTACCATGTTAACGTGCCCCTATAGCCCTTACTATCAGGCCTATTGTGAATGTAGGTTCCAGCAAGAGACTTCCCTCATCTTTAATATTAAATAACTATCTGAGGTCATTTTTTTATTATTATTCTTGTGGTTGTGGGCGGTAGGCACATGTCATTGCATGCCGTCATTATGGCCGTTATACCCAAAACAGAAAGTATAAGTGCAATATAAATCTAGGAATTACCTGTTTAAGTTTATCGAGGTTCTTCATATAACAGTTTCTATAGTGGGCTGCTGTTGCCAACCCTGCTTTATCCAGTTCAACCGCACCCCTGACAGCTTCCTACAACAGTGTGAATAGATAGTCGTTATACCTTCCACAGTAATTGCAATGCTTTTGTGGTTGTGTCATTACTTGGTTTTTGGTACTGCACAGTTAGGCTTTTACCGAACCTCCCGGCCAATGTCATGTTTATGTTACTTACAGAGAAGCCAAGTGGAAGGAACCATGTTGTCTTGCCATCTCTCCGCTGTCTGTTCTGTTCGAAGCACATTAGCTCGCCATATACGTCAATTACCTGCAATGATTAACCGTCACACCATTTCGGCCTAAAGTCAGTTCCCCCTAGCTTGCATTTATGTAGTTACCCCTATAACATTTTTTTTCTTCATTTTGTATACTCGTATCACATAAAACACTAAATAAACTAGTTACCATTATGCTTATGCTTACCATATTATCAACCCATGTCTCCGGCCACAAAGTTCGCAAGTTGAATCGGGTTGCATATGTGGTCTGATATCAGACAAGTATCTCCCTACAAATCATGTATAGGTTATCGCAGATGACAACATCATGATATAAACAAGTCGTAAGATACATTATACTTGACGCACGATGGCTCATTTGATGTGTTCATGACGTATTCTACTACCATCAACTGACTATCAGTCACCGGTTGAGGGACAATGTATGGCCCTGCCTAAAAACCCCTTTTACCCCTACTACCAGATGCTCGTTCCATTGGGCTGGCCCTATGCACAAACCGTTTACCCATAGGGAGTTTTTTCACCGCCCTTGCCGCACCAGTAGTTTCTGTGGACGACACTGCCACGTAGTTGCCTCTATCTCCCTTTCCCTGTACCCACATGTCAAACCAATTAACACAATATGTGAAAATGCAGTTCAATTTATCTGTTCATCTCATTTTGACAATAGTTGGCCACATTTGTTATGGAAACTACCGACGCTGTCACTTCTAGTTATCGTAACAATGAAAAAAGAGATCAAGTGGTTGAATGTAGAGACTCACTCGGATATCGTCATTCAGCATTTGGACCACAACGTCTACATTGCGAACCACAGCATTCGACTTTCCGCCCCTACTGTCCTTCTCATTTGCCTGGTGTGGCTCGGTGGCCATGACATTATAAGCTTGCAGGCCTTTAGCTGGAGTTGCTTCCTTATTCTCCATGCAAACTCCTTGTTGGCCATCGTAGATAGTACCACGTGTGTCCTGTTGGACAATTTCATGCATGATACCAGCATCCGCCTCAGTCCAACTCCCCGTCACTGCCACATTCAAATTCCATCCTTCTAACGTGTTATCTTCAACCCTTTGCGACTCCTTTTCCACTCTGTCCCCATGTAGCCGCTGCTGATTTCGCATGTCATTGCCCGCCTCCTCCTCCCTGTGTGTGGCTGCTTTATAATTCACATTCATTCTGTCATCGCCCTTGTTCGCCAGACCCGTTATTGGGTAGACCTCCTCTTTAATGGATCGTTCCATTATTTTGCAGCCTTCAATGTTGTCGCTATCAGTCATTCCTACCTCCTTGTCAATGTTTCTTCCACCTTTATCCGCAAACTTTCCTTGCAATTTCTCATTTGTCGGAAGTTCCCTCGTATCATATGCTGATGTGTTTCCCCTTGCCGTGGAACTTGACCTACCCTTCTGACTATCATATATTTCATGTTCTTCAAATTCCATGACATTTACCATACATGGCATCTCTGTTTGCCGGGCTTTCATGTCCTTAACCATCTCATGGGTTGCCATAATGATTGCCTCCCATCTAGTTTGTCGACCAACAAAAGCCTGTATTGTGCTCTCTATGACTCTAACCCGCTGTAACACCTCCGATTGGGCTCTACGTTCCCTATCCACATCTCCCGTCCTTTGCTGAACGCGGTTCTGACCTGCAACCTACATATCGATAGAAGCAGAAGTTGTTAGTGTGAATTTGAAATGGACAATCATTTTCCAGAAAAATAAGTTGTTGGACTAACTTATCAACAGCATTACACCGTATAACTTCGTGGTCAGGACAGACTCTACAATATTGTGACAACTTCTTTTTATTCTTGGACTGAATATTTCCGCAACTAGGCTTTTCCTAACCTTTATTTTCCGTATCGCAGCTGCAATGTCCCTCCCCGTCCATGATATCACTGGCTTGGAAGAAGCCCTTGGCCTGCGTAGCTTCCCTCCGATCCGACGTATAATTACCATCTTATCGAAGAACCAAAAAGACAAATTAAAAAAACTCTACCTACTTAGCTTAACTCGTAATATGTAAGACAATATCATTGGTGCA
This sequence comes from Boswellia sacra, assembly GCA_013180625.2. Classification (NCBI taxonomy): domain Eukaryota; kingdom Viridiplantae; phylum Streptophyta; class Magnoliopsida; order Sapindales; family Burseraceae; genus Boswellia; species Boswellia sacra. The sequence goes on from SNVD02009890.1 coordinate 110,337, forward strand.
TAATAGCTAATATATCCCGATGTACCTCCATGAAGAGGATGCAGCCAGAAATATTTTTACATTTCTTTGTCTTGAAAGCTCGGGCACCTTCAACAAACTTTCTGAAGTAGAAAGTGGCCCAGTCGTACTCCCTTATTTTGTTCACATTTTTCACTGCCCACAAAAACCTAGGATCCACCTCCAAACTTGACGACGGACATAGCAAGGTTGCAAGTGCGTATAATGTGAAAGCCATAATGAAGTCGTCCCCCCCATCTTCATTTTGGGTGAACATACCTTCTATTCGAGTGATTGAAATCCCTCTCCCACCGTTGCAATATTTACTCGCCAAAGATGCCACCTCTTCTTCGTCTCCCCCATTGGGGACTGGCGTTCCCCCGTCTGCAATACCCATTGTTTCAGAAAAATTTGTAGCCGTTAGCAACATTTTGTCGCCATCCAATTCTAGTAGACAGGTGTCAGGGTCAAAGAGCTCCAACATCGTGACACATAACTGAACTCTCAATGGTCCACGTCGAATATGGAGCAAGTTGCCGAACCCAATTCCTTCAATAGCTTTCTTCTACGACAGTGACAATTTGCTTACACATCTGTGGAACCGAGTTGGGCTACACCGTGTTTGTATTTTCTGCACTCTATCAACTTTGCTCGTCTTGCCATGGTTAACTATGCCATCTTCTAGTAACTCATCGGTGTCATGATACGATGCGTATTTGGCCTTGTCTGTGCCTGACAGGGATGTCCACTTATCCCGTATGCTTCTGAGAACCTGTTAAGTTAGATCGAATTAACAATGTCGTCCCCCATCGGCACAGCTATGTGGTTAATTAACCATAAACTGTTACGAAACTTTGTCCTCTATACCTGCCGGTCTATTCTCGCTGCACAGTCCTTCTTCCTGGCTAAAGCTATATGTTCTCTCCTGCAACAACATAAGCATTAACTATATATATTTCGTATATTGCATACACAATATCCTCTATACCATATTAATGTGAACGGCGAAACGTAATCAACAGAAACCAATCTTGTCCAGGCAACCTTCCGTTGTGGAAGCCGTTTACTGTAAAGAAAGGTTCAATAGATTATGCGTAACATACCGAAAATTTAACCACCTTGAGCTGCGTATCTCCTTCTGCACCGTGGTCTTCTCAGCCGCTACGATAGCCGATCCCATGCCCTCACTGTGTTGACCATATACAGCGTCATTCTTATTTCGTCGGAGCCGCTTCCTCTTGGCCATCTTACCTACTACAGCAAACGATGTCATAAGTTCACTGAATTAGTCGGCACATAAAATGCACATTTAGAAGTGCGTTGAAGTGTAAAAAATAAATTTTTCACTTGAAGCAAAATTTTTGACGCAGTAGGTGCCCCTTCACGACTCCTAAATTTCCCCATGCGTATTAATCATAAACCATTTAGCACACTATCGACGGAGGGCTACGCTGGGTTAGCAAACCCTGGAACCTCACCAGTGCGTCGAACATCCCGTATTTACGAAGCATACTTTTTTAACGTGAGTCAACTAGGTTCCCCCTACATACCTCGCAGCTGGAATATTGATAGCAATTTCGCTTCTGGAAATTTCGTTCTGTAGACGCCCTGAAGCTCTATTTCCTCAGAAGCTTCGAACACCCTAAAGGTTTGCATAATGTCCTATTTTAGGGGCATATGTTTACCTTGTAAAGGTGGCTTTCCAATTTCCCGCCCACTCATCCCGCGTCAATCGCATTGGCCGTATGACCGCAGATTGAAGCGTATGTGTCCCCTGTGGCAGCATTCTTGACATCAACTCCCTCGGTGAATTAGCATGAATTGCTCTCTGACTTTCAACGTCAAATCTCGTTTCAATCAGCTCCCACACTTAGCTTCGCACCCACGTCACCCCCATATAATTCACCGTACGTATTAGCATTTGTCACTGCAATGGTAATACGTTGAAAACCAGTCGAAGCCTACTCAAATGGTTACGTTTTGTCAACAAATTACATTGACGACATTATTCGCCTTTATGTTACTGTAGCACTGATTCCTAACCAAACTTCTCATTTCACGTTCGACAATCTCTACATTCCATCTGACTAAGCGGGACCTGCGTTCCAGTAATTGAGGAACATTTTGTCCTCGTTACACATACTGCATTTAAAATCTTTTAATTACAACCTATGTGCTACGTTCTTTGTACAAACTTGAAGAAACTCGATATTGTCTTCCCATCCACCTGTTACTAAATTACTGCTGACGTGCACGTTACGTGAGCTTCAATTTCACGGAATTTGTAGTGTTCAACAGATTATGCTTAACATCTCAGGGTGTGTTACGTTTTGGCTGCTGAGGCATGATTTTCTTCATTGTGTGGACATATTATGTGGTCAGTGTTAATTTAACGGAAATTTCTTTAGTGATACTATGCCGTCACCATCTATTTTGATGCATTCAACTAACCTGCCTTCGAATCGAAGTTTCTATCCGTGGAAGACAAACACATACTTGACGTTGTTTAGATTTACTATCGGCGACATTACCATTTCAACGGGATGTGGTTGATGATTACGGACACTTTGTTTGCTTTGCAGTCCATACTTAGGAAGAGGGTACCGAATCGTTCCCGCACCTTTTAATGTTGTCCCTAACATGACAAACTTGTGAACGTTGTTGTAATGGTAATGCCGTCCACCAAAAACGATGGTACCGCTTTCATTGACCTTTCAGCGGCAAAAAGTTAGGTATATAACGTTCAACATTATGTACAAAGTACGACTACATCGTCGCTATTTCTTGTGGATGGCCGTTTGAAATTCATTGCAGTTGCATAACAGAGTAGTTATGCATCTTGCAAATCCACCACCCATGGGGGTTGCTGCCCTACAACGCCCGAACACATGAGATTCACCCAGCCACCACCCCACCCCAAGGCCCCCCCATAAGTGAAATTCTTGATACATGTCATAACAACATATAGTCTGGTGGACATCAAGCATCTGTCTCCTACCTTATTCTGACAGCATTGCAATAGTCGTTGTAGCCGCATTGGCAGTTACTTTCCACAGTGCTGTTGCCTGTTTGTGCAAAAACTTTTCCCACATACCATTATTTGTAACTGTATGAGTTTATACCTTTTAATGACGCAGTTGAAAATTCATCGGAAGTGTTACGTGGTATTGAAAACCTTGTTGTTACGGACGCTATGTCGCGCGTGATCATGGAAATTATGTCACATATTAAGTGGGCCAACTTCATATTTAATTAAATCTTGCGCAGAAATTATATGGGGGTAAGGCATGTGGCATGCGTTTCAGTAACTTGAAAATTACGTCAACCCGTTACTCCAACTCACATTCTTCTTCTTCGTTGTCCTCGGAGGAGCACTTGACTTCCACAAATTTCCTGGCTGATTTATTCATAATATGTACACAGGCATCTCGCCATGGAATTTAGTTCCGCACCCAACTTTGTAGCAGGAGATTTAAGCCATGGCATCATATTCCTCTACTATTGCCAATGGTGATTATTATTTCTTTTCACTTATCTTGCTCATATTTGGGTTCTGCCTACGTTTTCGTCGTCGCCCTCGGGACCGCTGCACTCTAGCTATTCCCCTTACTTACGACCATGCTTATGTCGAGGCAGTCCATGTATTTGAAGTCTACCCAACACGTTATCATTCCCTCGTTTGGATGCCCACAATGCTTAATATCCGTGTAAAGGTTCCGACATATTGGCCCAATGCCTTCTATGATCCGGCCCACCTGTAGGGGAATCAGACAATTGTCGAATTAAAGTCCTGCAACCGTATCTAAAAGAATCGCATGCATTAGTGGGGAAAGTCCTCGTCCATAAATTACCTGACCACATCTAATCTGTCCTTATTCGTGTAAAGACGATACTTCTGCATCATCCGTACTAAAGTTGCAGCATAGGGTTCAGGTATAGGGGTCTGGCATTGAAGACGTTTAAATCAATGGTGGGTCCGGTCAGTGATTTTCCCATCGACTGCAGTGTTGCCAATCTTTCTTCACCTCTTTCCCTTGGGCGTTTAATTTGGGTCCGTAGTCGGGCATCTAAGCGGAGCGTTATTATAGGTGCTGCGCTAGTCACAGGGGACCCAACAATTTCCTCTGATTACTATATTTCTGGTTGAAATGGATGTCTGTCCGCAACCCATCGTGGTTGACATGCACGTGCATCGTGATCATGGGTTATTCCTATGGCGTGTACGCCTTGATTAGTTTATTGATAAGTGTCTATTTATATATCATTTTCATATCAATTCGTCCATGTTTCTTTGCTATATTCCTTGGTATTTTTATGTTTTTGTGTGGTTTTGATGTTTGTAGGAGTTTTGGAGCAACTTGCACAAAAATGGAGTAAAACCCTTCATTTTCACCTCTGCTAGTCAACCATCTTCTCGGATTTAATTGTATTGATATACAATGAACCCGATGACATATCATATACCGTTGAAAAGCTCTCGAAGTCTACTTTTTGGAGAAATTTACGGTTTATGAATCCATTCAGTGTACCGAAAGTTGTAATCAAAACAGTGTGAGAAGTGTAGAAATGTAATTCCACACATCACTGTAGCATGTATAATACGGGACACTGTAGCACGTTACTGTAGCAGAGTATTTAAACACATTTTAGGGTTTTATTTCATAACTTGAAGAGGGGAGAACGTGGTGGAGGCTGAGCTCTGGAATTCTTTCATCTCTTGGAGTTCTTGAAGGAGAAAGGAAGCTTGGAAAGAGGAAGAACTACAATCCAAAGAGAATTACATCAAATTTGCTAAGTTTTTCCCTTCCCTTTCATTTTCTGGAATGTCTCCATGTTGTATTGTATTTACCACGTTCTTAAACATGTGTAACTGAATCTGAATTGGTTGAGGGTGATTTCAAAGCCCCTGATATGGTTTTTGTAAGTTGATTGTGTAAGGAATTGTTATCCAATTCTCTAATTGAAGTTGCTTGTATTCTCCCATATTTAATGCTTATGATTGCTTGCTGATTGTATTTGAGTGGCCAACTGGATATAATCTGGTTGTGATTTATTGCTAGACTAGAAATCTTGATCCGTAATTGTCTTGAATTTCTAATCATTAGTAGCAAAATTGTGATCAGAGATTACAATTGGAGAATATAACCTAAGTTAAATAATCCGAGCTTGTGTGTTTATTGCTTAGATCAACCTATCTTTCTTATCATAATGCATCCATTGAATTAAACTCAGAGAGCTTGTTCTAGGTTGTTTAATGGATAGAGATTAAATAAAGAGCTTGTTTTATTTAACAACAAAGTAAGGAAAGATTGGGGTAATAGAGCTTGTTATTATCTACGGTTGATAACTTCAATGCTGTAATTAGATGACAATTCTACAATTAATTCGCAAATCCATATCTTGTGGTAGAGAAGGATCCCTTAACCAGCTTTCTCCCATTGATTTTTCATTCAAATTTACTTTCTGTTTTGTTATTCTTTACTTGCATTCTTATTTCATTTAGTAAAGCATTCAACAAAAATCCCCCATGTTTAGTTTATTGTTGCTGGAAATAACAAATTCAATTAGAATCAATCCTCGTGGGAACGATATCTTACTTATCACTTTATTACTTGTGCGACTAGTATACTTGCTAGTTTCGAACGCATCAAGTTTTTGGCGCCGTTGCCGGGGATTGATTTTCTAATCAATTTGTTATTTTGTTTTCATTGTTGACTCATATTTTCTTTGTTTTTCTTCTCTGATTGTTTATGTTTAGATAACATGGCAGTAAACTTTCAACAATTCAGTAGCCGATTTGAGCCACAATTACATTGGAGTGTAAATGCGGTAAGCACTCAGAACATTGAACAACAACTTTCTGAGCTAACTTCTCTTGTGGAAAACATGGCTGCAGGAGATATGCAGAAATCTTATGCATGTGGGATATATTCTACTATAGAGCATCCAATCGACATGTATCCAACTTTACAAGAAGAATATATGAAACAAGCCAATTCCATGGATGGATTTCCAGGACAAACAAGGCAATGGTATGATCCCTTTTCTAACACTTACAATGCTGGATGGGGAGATCACCCTAATTTTAATTACTGGAATCATCAACCAATCGCCCCAAACGCCATACCAAATCGGACGCAAGGTTTTAATCAACCTAGAGTGCAACAACCATTTCAAATGCAACCACCACCAATGCCACAACCAGCACCACAACCAACTCCAAAAAACTCAGGTATGTCACTCCAGGATATTGTTAATGCACTTGCCACTAACACAATGCAATTCCAGCAGGAAACTGGGGCAAGTATCCAAAACCTCGCAAATCAAATGGGACAATTGGCTACTAGCATGAGCAAATTTGAGGGCCAATGCTCAGAAAAATTATCTTCTCAAACGATGATCAATCCAAGAGAGAATGCTTGTGCGATAACTTTGCGAAGTGAAGAGCAAATGGAAACTGGGGCAAGTATCCAAAACCTGGCAAAGAAATCACAAACTAATGAAGGAGATGACATCACATCCACCATGAACAAAACATTGACTTCTCAGGTAAATCCTATAACTCCCATTCCTTCATATGTTACTCCTCCACTTTTTCCTAGTCGATTTGCAAAATCGAAGAAGGAGGAGCAAGAACAGAAAATCCTGGAAACTTTTCGCAAAATCGAGGTAAATATATCACTTCTGGATTCTATCGAGCAAGTACCTCGCTATTCAAAATGTCTCAAGGAGTTATGTACCAACAAAAGAAAGTTGAAAGGAAATGAGAAGGTAAGTGTGGGAAAAAATGTTTCAGCTGTTCTATAAAGAAAAATTCCTCCGAAATGCAATTATTCAGGTACATTCACCATTCCATACACCATTGGTAAGACCAAGTTTGAAAGAGCTATGACAGATTTAGGAGCATCTATTAATGTCATGCCATATTCTATTTATGCTTCTTTAAATCTTGGACCTTTTGCAAAAATTGATATTATCATTCAACTTGCTGATCATTTTAATGCATATCCCAAAAGAGTTGTGGAAGATGTGCTTGTGCAGGTGAATCAATTGGTTTTTCCAACAGACTTCTATGTCCTTAAAATAGAGGATGAGACATCTCCTAATCCAACACCGATTCTTTTAGGGAGACCATTCTCGAAAACTGCTAGAATCAAGATTGATGTTCATGATGGCACTTTCACCATGGAGTTTGATGCCAAAGTGATCCGTTTCAATATTTTCGAGGCAATGAGGTACCCTAGTGACTTGCATTCTGTTTTTGCAGTTGATATTATTGATTCTTTGTCACAACAATATTTTGAGTTAACTCGCAAGGATGGATTGGAAATGGCTATTAGTGAGCACATAGGGACAGAAAATTTCAAAGAACCAAGAAGGTTGATACAAGTGTCCAAAGAAATGGAGGAAGCTATGGCATGCTTAGATGAGACTATAGCTATAATCACAAACAGGTATGATGTTTCGTACGTTGAATTGCTTTCATCTAATGAGAAACTTCTTCCTTCTGTGATGAAAGCCAATACCTTGGAGCTTAAGCTACTTCCAGATTATATGAGGCATGTGCTTTTGGGTGACAAAGATCCTTTGCTAGTTACAATAGAAATGGGCCTTGCACCACTGCAAGAAGAGAAACGCGTCCGAGTACTTAGAGTTCACAAAACAGCTATTAAGTGGACGATTGCTAACATCCAAGGCCCAGCCATATGCTTGTACCATTTCTTGTTGGAAGAAGGATCCAAGCCCACTAGAGAAGCACAGCGGAGATTGGATCCTCCCATGATGGAACCAACGTCGGGTTGAGGAGTTAAACCAAGCGCTTATTGGGAGGTAACCCAATGTTTTTGAAAAATAAATAAAAAAAGAAAAGAAAAATAAAATAAGGTAGTAATGATCAATTTTTGTGTCTCGAGGAGATTCCTTTCGTAGACCATTAAATTGACCAGGTTTTATCTCTCTTTGCCATCTGTCTTATTTGTTTTTATATTTTTTTACTTGCTTTTTTACTTTGTTTGCTATCGTGTTGTTATCTCTTTTATGTGCCTTTAGTTTCATTTCTGCTCTTTTCTTTTCCTTTGTTTTGTTTAATTTGATTATTCCGTACTTCGAATTCATTTGTGCAACAGATTGAGGAAACATCCAAACGGGAGCTGAAGTCATTGCTCGAAGGTTTGAATCGTGCATATCTGGGATAAGAACAAACTCAATCGCATTATCGGTAATATCTCTCATTTTCTTCTCTTCAATGGATGCCGATATCTTTCTGTCGAACCTTCGTAAATATTTCCTTTCACTGCCTCAAAATGCTGTGTCTAAAATTTATAAAGTACGGATGACTAGACTTTGGGCTTTGATGCTCCTAAATGTGCCTGCTGATATCCGATGGCTTATCGAAGCCAAGGTGAGATTGTCCGGTGAGCCGGACATTAATCTCGCAACATACATGCCTGGTCTAGGAAAGAGCTACTACGCCAAGAGGCGAAGAGCGAAAAGGTTACAAGTATGTTATAAATGTGCTAGATGAATTGTAACAGAACTTGTCGTTCATTTCGGTTTTGCATCCAGGGGAATAGAGAAGACTAACTCTTCATTTATTTAAAATTGAGTAATGAGTCGCTGGATAATGTTTTATTAACTCTTGAGTCACATTCTTGTGGACTTGTTCAGCGTGAATTGCTTAATCTATGGACACAATTTCGTGATGAATTGCAATGTTATAGTCTAGGGAATCTGACTAAAAACGACCCTGTTGGCCAGTTTATAAGAAAACTGGATGGGAAGCAAATCCCCGACTCATAGAAGGCATTTTAGCCGTTACTGGACGTAAAAACAGAGGAAGATGTGAGCCACAATCACAACTACTTGGATATTTGAATGTGTGTTGTTGTTGTAGAATTTTTTTTTCTTGTTTCGTTGATTCTAATATCAAATGTTGTTTTTGTTGTGTTGTTGTTGTTTGATTTTGTTTGTTTTAATTTCAAGTTTTCTTTTGACAAAAACCATTATGACTACCCTATGGCATAATACACGTGGGAGGACAAGTGTGGAGATTTGTCAACTCCACGAAAGTGTAAATCTCTATTTTTTATGCTTACTGTGGGAGATAAGTGTGGCAGGTTTGTCAACCCCCGCCGAAAGTGTATCTCCATTTTCCATGCTTCACGTGGGAGACAAGGATGTAGGTTTTGTCAAACCTCGCCGAAAGCATATCTCATTTTTTCAAATCTTGGGGCGATAAATCTGCATCGAGCAACCCCCACCGAAAGTATGTCCCATGTGTCAAAATTTGAGAGTTATGGGTGTATATAACATTCTGCATATTTTCTATGTCATTCCATAACCGGTTTGCAATTGAAAAGCATAATATATAACGTGTCTTACAACAAGATTAGAGCACTTGTAGAAATGGAGAAAACAACAAATTCGGCATTCCGCAATCGATGCGTATTTGCGGATCGCAATTTGGATAAAGAGGGAGAGTTAGCCACAAAAGCTTTGATCTTGGTAGGACAATTAGCTGGCGAGGGGTATTAATTTGATTTATGGAGGGGGTAGTCTTGGGTTAATGGGGTGTGTGTCAACAGCTGCATCCATAGGAGGGAGCAAAGTTCTCGGCATTATCCCTAAACCATTAGCTGTACGAGATATCGTAGGCAACACAATTGGGGAAGAGTTACATGTCTCTAGTATGCATGAGCGTATTGCACATATGGTTGTTAAGTCCGATGCATTTATAGCTTTGCCGGGTGGTTATGGTACATTAGAGGAGATATTTCAAATCACCTCTTGGGCACAGCTAAACATCCATCGGAAACCCATTGGTTTGTTAAATGTTAATAATTTTTTTGATGGTTTGTTGTCCTTTCTTGATCAAGCTGTAGAAAAAAATTTCATCTCACCGTCAGCAAGGCAAATGCTGGTTACAGCTTCAACTGCAGGAGAGTTAATTGACAAACTACACGAATTCGTCTATTCACCTGATCCAACAATGGCTCGGATAAATTGGTTTGGAGAAGGCAACAAAAGGCGTCAACTGGATTTAACCCTCCATCTGTAATCTCTATTTGCTGGTTTGCTTCGTTTTTGTTTGCTTTCTTTTTAGTGTGTTTATTTGAGATTTTTCATGTCGTTTCTTTTGAGCTTTTTCAGGTTATTTCTTTCGTCCCAGGTAATATTTTCTAATCTCGGTTTTTAGAGTGGTGGCTTAAAAAGTTCAAGTTCTCTTGAAACGCATTCTGGATCTCTTCAATCCATAATGGCTGAATAAGGAGGCTAACTTCTAAACTTTGTAGACCCATTCTAAATAACTTGTTTTTGTTTGCTGACTTGTTGAACTTTGTTATTTTATGAGTGAGTTTAGTTTTGCGTAATTTAGAGTTGTTATGTGTTTTTATCTTTATCAGTTTCGATTCAAAAAAAAACAATTGTGGAAAAACCTGAGAATGGCAGAATATGGGGTTTTCTTAACTCTTGAAACGCATTCTCTCTCAATAAATCTGTAGTTTGTTTATTTCATGTTGTTTGAAGTGTCTTGTTTCTTGTTTTGTTCTTTCATAATAAAGGAATATAGGTTGGAAACCTTAAGTCTGCGGGCTACTGGTCCTAAGGATTGTTGAAATATACAATCTTGACTCAGGTGTAACAACGCCACGTACCTCTTTTCTTGCATTTTGTGGGTCGATGATAAGATAATGATTGAATTAAGAATAACTCTTGGAAAATGATAAATGATGCATGGATCTGTGTGCTTGAAATGTTTATTGGTTTTCGCTTTGCTTTTGATTCCTTGCGCAACATTGAGCACTGAGCTATTATCACTGAGTTATTTGTTCACTTAGAGAAAGTTTATGTAATTTAAATGTTTCTTCAGATTTCAATGAATTCTAGAACTTGTTTGATGGTCACTCAAGGCGAAATCCTAGACTGTGCAACATTGGGGAAATGATTTAGGCCATCTTTGGACCGTTTGAGCCTTAATAGCCAACCTTGACTGAATTGATCCCTAGTTACCCCTTTGAGCCTCTGTAAGCCTTTTTCTTTGTTAACTCACTAAAAGATTTCCTAACCTCAAATGAATTTATTCCAAACAGTTTATCCCTTACCTATGAGCATGTAGATCATTCACAATTAAATTTTGAGCTATGTTCTGGTTTTGCGAAGTTAGAGGAGGTTGGGATGTGTCATGAGCAGTGCAAGTGAGTCCTCGTCCATAAATTACCTGACCACATCTAATCTGTCCTTATTCGTGTAAAGACGATACTTCTGCATCATCCGTACTAAAGTTGCAGCATAGGGTTCAGGTATAGGGGTCTGGCATTGAAGACGTTTAAATCAATGGTGGGTCCGGTCAGTGATTTTCCCATCGACTGCAGTGTTGCCAATCTTTCTTCACCTCTTTCCCTTGGGCGTTTAATTTGGGTCCGTAGTCGGGCATCTAAGCGGAGCGTTATTATAGGTGCTGCGCTAGTCACAGGGGACCCAACAATTTCCTCTGATTACTATATTTCTGGTTGAAATGGATGTCTGTCCGCAACCCATCGTGGTTGACATGCACGTGCATCGTGATCATGGGTTATTCCTATGGCGTGTAGGCCTTGATTAGTTTATTGATAAGTGTCTATTTATATATCATTTTCATATCAATTCGTCCATGTTTCTTTGCTATATTCCTTGGTATTTTTATGTTTTTGTGTGGTTTTGATGTTTGTAGGAGTTTTAGGAGCAACTTGCACAAAAATGGAGTAAAACCCTTCATTTTCACCTCTGCTAGTCAACCATCTTCTCGGATTTAATTGTATTGATATACAATGAACCCGATGACATATCATATACCGTTGAAAAGCTCTCGAAGTCTACTTTTTGGAGAAATTTACGGTTTATGAATCCATTCAGTGTACCGAAAGTTGTAATCAAAACAGTGTGAGAAGTGTAGAAATGTAATTCCACACATCACTTTAGCATGTATAATACGGGACACTGTAGCACGTTACTGTAGCAGATTATTTAAACACATTTTAGGGTTTTATTTTCATAACTTGAAGAGGGGAGAACGTGGTGGAGGCTGAAGCTCTGGAATTCTTTCATCTCTTGGAGTTCTTGAAGGAGAAAGTAAGCTTGGAAAGAGGAAGAACTACAATCCAAAGAGAATTACATCAAATTTGCTAAGTTTTTCCCTTCCCTTTTCATTTTCTGTAATGTCTCCATGTTGTATTGTATTTACCACGTTCTTAAACATGTGTAACTGAATCTGAATTGGTTGAGGGTGATTTCAAAGCCCTGATATGGTTTTTGTAAGTTGATTGTGTAAGGAATTGTTATCCAATTCTCTAATTGAAGTTGCTTGTATTCTCCCATATTTAATGCTTATGATTACTTGCTGATTGTATTTGAGTGGCCAACTGAATATAATCTGGTTGTGATTTATTGCTAGACTAGAAATCTTGATCCGTAATTGTCTTGAATTTCTAATCATTAGTAGCAAAATTGTGATCAGAGATTACAATTGGAGAATATAACCTAAGTTAAATAATCCGAGCTTGTGTGTTTATTGCTTAGATCAACCTATCTTTCTTATCATAATGCATCCATTGAATTAAACTCAGAGAGCTTGTTCTAGGTTGTTTAATGGATAGAGATTAAATAAAGAGCTTGTTTTATTTAACAACAAAGTAAGGAAAGATTGGGGTAATAGAGCTTGTTATTATCTACGGTTGATAACTTCAATGCTGTAATTAGATGACAATTCTACAATTAATTCGCAAATCCATATCTTGTGGTAGAGAAGGATCCCTTAACCAGCTTTCTCCATTGATTTTTCATTCAAATTTACTTTCTGTTTTGTTATTCTTTACTTGCATTCTTATTTCATTTAGTAATCATTCAACAAAAATCCCCCATGTTTAGTTTATTGTTGCTGGAAATAACAAATTCAATTAGAATCAATCCTCGTGAGAACGATATCTTACTTATCACTTTATTACTTGTGCGACTAGTATACTTGCTAATTTCGAACGCATCATTTATCTATGTGTACATGCCCGCATTTAACGCACGTGGTTATTTGTGGACATGAAGACGCGTGAAAGCTGCTTGGTGTGTACGTAGTTGCCAGGCATATTCAGCTACGCACGAAACCATCATAATTTTCATTCCTCACATAATTCGTAAAGTGGTGTATGTGATTACTTCGTTATCTCACACTGTGGAGCCAAGCATGAGTCTTCCAAGTTGTGCTACAACCACGATATTGTTCAGTGCCATGAGCATGCATCGACAAAACATCTGTCTAACAAAAAATTATGTTTACATAGGCAACGTAACATGAACGATGCTGCCACAAATAAAATTGGAACAAACCCGAGGAAGATGAATTTTTGTGTGTATAATAATTTGGTGGTTACATTCAGTTACTACATTTCCAACAGTTACGCCAAACTTTTCCATGTGTAAGATGGTAAAGGCTCGTGTCGTAAGGGTACAGAAGTTATTGACCGTGGTTTTTGCTATATATCGAATTCAAAACATCCGGTTGATGCGAAACGTTGTGTCAAACAGCATACGCCATACTCTTAATATAACGTTGCCTTTGGTTAATGTATGAGAAACGGATAATGCGTATAGCAGTTTGACAATAGCAACTTGTTATTGAAATTCCGTTGATGGCAGAGCTTACGTAATTAGGCTTCTTTCCTTGCTCGTAACAAACTTTATAGCATGAAACTCGTATTACTAATTAGTGGAACATCCAAATATTTACAGATAGCCTTTATTGGCAGTGGACAAATGTTTACAACATTGGCCCCAACACCTCGTTCATTCTAAATGCGCACATTCGTGACAGACCATATTTTATAACATTATCTTAATGTGTCTGTCATTACCTACACAGTGAGTGTATGAGGGGCACACAAAAGGGGGTACTGAGTGTTTGGGATTATGTTAGCTTACAGTTACGACTTTACGGTTGAGCAAATAAAGAAATTCGACAATAATGATAACTCATAACCCCCTCTTGCGTGTCACAAATTAGCAAACATCAAACCCTTTAATGCCTTACGTTTAAGGGTTGAGTATGAAGGCCACTATCGAGTACGTTCCCGAATATTGAGGCCAGACCTGGCCCTGACGCGCTCTGTCCCGTACCAGCTGGCACTGAGCGGAGCAGCTGACACGGCCCCCCAATATGTCATAGCACCTCTTGCTTTTTATGCAATGGGGCCTTCGGCCATTTCGTCGGTTACTGGTCCAATTAATTTGATGTGGACTCCGACTGACACAATTTACGAACCCCATACACAGGGTCAACAAGTTGGGAGCTCAGTTTCTTATACTTGAACAAATGAGGTTGTGTGGTCCATGGGTGGAGAGTACATCAGCTGCACTCTAGCTATTTCCGTGGAGAGCACATAAAAGCACATCTGACTACCGTGGTGTATGGATAGCGTCGTAGTTGGCCTCGACTGCAGCTAAGCATGAGGAGTATAATGAGCCGTTTGAAGACGATGCATGTCATCCTATGTCCACGCAAACCCGGTCGGACATTACATAGTCATTTTATTAACAGTGCGATGAAGGTCGCTGACGTCAGATTGTTCCGGCCGGCTTTTGCGCTGACAGTTGGTATGGATGGAGTTGGCAAGATACGTGGACGAATGAATGTCATGCCTCTAAGGTCCATCACGAGATATACACTGTCTACGTATGGTAACGATGGATCTAAAATACTTACATATAATGGAAATCATTATATGCAGTATAGGTAAAATTAAATGCTTATGTCGTAAGTTATCATGCAATAATGCTGTTATATGATCAAATACTCATGTGGTCTTTTATAACAGATGATCTGAAGAGGCAAGACACAGAAGGATTTTATCTATTTCTTGAAGACACAGTCATAGTCATGTCCATGTGTATAAACACCTTTTGGAGCAAGTATTGGCGGATCATTTTGGAAATGGCTTAATACGAGGGACATTTACATTATACGAGAGATATAGAATTCCACAATCCACGAATATGTTTTTGAAAAATACCGAGGTATGCGTGCAAACAACAACACAGCATGACGGTTGCATACTTGTTAATTCAATACATTAATTACATCCAAGTGTACAGTATGGTGCTTGAAATAGTCATTTGTTAAGTAAAAAAGAGTGCAAATGTATATGTCTTTCCTTCTCAGACGTATGGAGACACACACGTGTGTGTATATGTCTATATATGCATAAATATATGTATATGTGTGTATGTTTCTATCGTGACACGAAGGTGAGAAAAAATTAATAATTTTTAATCACGTATTTGCACTGTCAATATCTTCGTGTAATTGTTATGTCGGTAGATGAACATAATAATATGCAATTTATTCTTCATTTTGTTGCTGTGGTGCTAAAATGCGTGCCACAATGCACGTAACAGTGCCCCGTAAAGGGATATAACTATGCAGGCAGGGTTGCCCTTTTGCAGTCCCTTGAAGGATAAAAAAAATTTTCCTAACCGTCGTAGTTACCTATTTTTCTTCTGGAGGTTGCATGGAAATTGTGTGGGCCCGTTAATACTTTAAGTCAAAGTTCCAAATATAATGGTTACTCGTAATCACGGGATGACTGTCCTTATATAGCGTGGGACTGTTCTCAAGCTGGGGAGCGAACCAATGAGTGCAGAAATGCCTTTTTTTTTGGCAAAACAGAAATTAATAGCAATATGCGATAACTGAAGGCAACGCACTGTTGACGTCAATCGTAATCTCCAATTTCTCAAAGACAAATGCACTGCCAGTTGTTGTAGTCCTGTCCTCTACACAGCAAGTAATGAAAGCGCACTGTTAGGGTCCCCTCAGCGGAGATAAAGCATTAAAATGAAATGTGCACTTTCAATGCTGGTCAAAGGCAAAGAAGTCCTTTTAGTAGGCCCCAAATAACCAAGTAGGACTTTTTCCAATGGTAGAGGCAATCCTTTACGACATCGGTAAAGCGTAACAGCCTGACGGTTGGAACAAAATTATGGTAATGTCGCCACATTTCGTAGTAATTGATATAGGGGTATGTAACCAATTGTTGGTGTAACGGTAATATATTTCACACCTACTCGGCTTCATTGCACAAACATGAAAAGGTGATATCCAATGGCGTAGCGAGTGCTTTGAATTAGTGGGGGCAATATTGTATAATTGAAAGTATAAAGGATCAAATAACTTAACTCTTTAATATTAATTAAAAATGTTTCTCATTTGACACATATATAAAAATTTCAGAAATTGGGTTTATAACTATTAATTAGATACTAAATATCATTCTATCTATAACATATACTTTCATAATATATCTAAGTTAACATCATGAAATATAATAATTATTGGCTTTTTAGTTGGTCAAAAAATCAGTGCACACACACATATATATACCACTATTATATATGTCAATAATAAGCATTGAGTCAATTTGTGAGCTAATTATCCATTAAGTAATATGTATGCAACAGTAAATTAATTTAAAATAAAATAAAATAATCATAGCAAACGAAAAAGTTTATATTCAATAAATGTTCAGTTTGTGTAAGGCATAAATCTTATCATATATACGTAATTGAAGTACACGGTATAAAATATTAATAATTATATAAACATATCTTGTTTATAATTAATATTATGCGAAAGCAATAAACATCTTATAGGATCACCGATTTGGAGTGTTTAGACTTATTGCAGTTTAAGAAAATTAAACCACAAAAAAGGTACGATGAGACACATTTTCATATATATGCTTTCACTGCATTTGGTTGTGTTATAAAAGCAGGCTAATCCCACCAACTATTAACTCTTTTACAGGCACAGTAATGAATGCAATGATAAATCAGTAGGTAAAAAATCCTGGTAGGGGCAACAGACCCCGGTCGTCCCGTAATGGCTCTGCCCCTATTGATATCGACATACGCTGTGGCATAGTGTAACTGGTAGGACAAATAAGTTTCAATGTTTTGAAGGACATCAAACAACACGTACGTATATGGGGTGAGAATGGCCATGATGAAGATGATGTGTTGGCGGATGACGTGGATGTTTGATGGAGTGGCGAGAGCCTAATTGATGGATAAACATGGGGAGTCAACGTCGAACCGTCATTTGGGCGCATGAATAAGCGCCAGAAGATAAATCCACTGCTCGGTACCTGTAGAAAAAGTACGAAGATATTGATAACGTGGTTGAAAATACGGGTCACTTTTGCCTCGACACTTATGACACGTGAAGACAAATGGTGACGGACAGGAATGGTCAGTGGAACAGCATTTTTTTTACAAACATAGATATGCATTGCAAAGGGTCAGGGGTTGAAACATAACAGAAACAGATTTGTATAAGGAGGGTAAACTTATCTCAACAAAATAGAGCGGTTAAGCCCAAGAGAAGGGAACGAAGAGAGTAAGTTACGACAGTGGACGGACAGACGACGGAAGCTGAAGTAATGGTAAGTGCACATAGTAGCACATTTGCGTGGGAAGGTTTGGCTGTAACACTAAATCAAAGTACACTTTCTGTTCATAAATACATACTCCTTTTTAATGTCAATTACAATAATACGTGTTGCCGTATAATTCATAGGGGAAGTGGTATGTAGTATTTGAGGGGCGCAAAACCGGAATATTTGACAACTGGGAGGAGGCAAAGGAGCAAGTGAACAGGCATAGGAATGCTCAGCACAAGGCGTTCAAAAGTCGGCCTGAAGCAGAGAAAGCATGGGAAGAATTTCGACAGCGGCAGGGTAGAGGACTTATAAAGGCCGACGAAAAGATAGGGCCAACGACGCCAACATTTGAGACAGGTAATACATAACGACTACCCAAGTAGACAATACAAATAACTTGTTCAACATTAATGTAGTCACATTGAATGTAGAGACCAGCGTGCATGATGAATTTGAACATAAGAGTGGAGTGTGGACATAATCTGTTGTTCGTTCCAGGTCAAAGTAGCAGCGGTGGTGGTAAGCGATGCAGTCAATCACACCAGAAAATGGAGACAGAAGCTAAAATGGTTGATGGTCAAGGGAAGCAATTCCACGTAACTACCAATCATTCGGTTGATGGCGGTAGTGGGTCAAGCAGAGGGACACAATGTCAAGCGACAATGGAGGTGGAGGAGAGATTGATCAAGTATGAGGCTCAATTGCACGAACTGTGTAAGGATCATGTTGATAATCTGAGGATGATGTTTGCAGCCTTGGCAAAGGATGTATCTGAAGTCAGAGGTCCCAAGTCGGGGCAGTAGGGATCGACCGATATTGTCGATCCCTACGTTGTGGTAACGTAAATACGGAGGTGCGGGGGTAAATAGATCGGAAGGTCGAAAATGTGCAATGTCTGTAACGGCCTTTGCAAGTTTTACAAACTAGCTTGCGCCGTATATGTATATGTTCGCGAGCGTGTACTGTAGATTGACCTGTGCAACGTGTCCAAGCGAAGGCATGTTTTTTGTTACACGAATCCAGCATGGTTACAGTCGATCGCTCTAATATTTGTAATACGAGCGATTAGCCATTTCCTACTTTAAATTTGCCTGTAGTAATGTTAAATGATAAGAGTTTATGCGGCTACCCTTGCTGTTCTAAACCGTAATTGTCCTGGTAAAGATAAATGAAAGGTGCACTCCGAATAGGCGTGGTAAAAAAGTACGTGTGTTCAACGGTGGCATCGCCAATGCTGCCAACACCATAAATTTGATCATACTATGTACCAAAAACAATTACAATTGCAACAACAAAAAATACAGAGTATGAGTATTAATGCATTTAACTCGTGGTCTGGGAGCACAAAGTCACATAAGATTCTATAAAGCAGTGAGAACAATGAACGGGGAATCGATCTCGTGACATCTGCACCAAACAACTATATCCCATTTCTTTAAGGCGTGCCCTCCGACAGACAGTGTAAATCGTCCAAGATTAAAACTGCAGGCCGGACGGTTCAATGACCACGGAGGTGATCTAACGTGTCACAATCATGGGGCAAGATGAATTTCCAAAATGACAATGCGCAACGAAATGGTGAACCGAAGTAGATGAACATGTAGACCACGGTAGTTGCGTGACTTTCGTGACCTGTTGCAATGCATTATAATGCAAGACTGATGGGAATGGGCCTTATGGGTTTCAGTTGGTTATGCAATACGACGGTTTATATTGAATGGGCCTTGCAAAAAGAAGTTACACAAATGCAGCTGCCGGGGCCATAGAGGACATTGAAGCCCAGTTTCAATTAGTAAAGGGACAGGGTTGGGGTGAACGGGCGACATATACCCACTGTTTTGGGTAACTGCAGCAAGAACCAAGGACAACTGTGGAAAATAGGTGCAGCCAATCGCACTGAGATGGTCCATGCGATGGTCCGTACACGGTAACAGTGGGGACTATGACCTAAATAACTAATTTATTTCGTCTCGGCCAGACGATTAGAAAATATTTTCCCCGGTAACGATGCTTGTTTGCAGTGGCATAGAAGAAGTTAGTAAAGGGGTGGGCCAATAAGGGTTGCGGTGGCGGGAAACTACAAATGGGGTATATTTGGAGCGGCGGGAAGGAAGATAGGGGTTTTTTGGTTATAATTACACAGACGAAGGGTTGCATATATGTCTCAAATTGTGTGGGGAACTATCGTGTAGAAAGAGGGTGCCAATGACCGACAAATAAGGAAAATAGGTAAGGACTAAACACCGTGCATAAAGGGCCAACCTGTGTTATGAAGTTAGATATACTGGATTGCATCAGCATAACTAAAACGTCGAAGCCGCGATGTTGCTACACTGGGAATGAAATCTGGTAAGTAAGAAGGAAAATAACTTCAGGTCATTGCATTGCGGTACAAGTCCACTGCATTATAGCTGCTGTTCCTTACATGAAGGCAACGTTTGAACCGGACACCGTGTGCTAAATCCTACGCAGGGTGTCAATTTGTTAATGCCATTGGGCCAAAGGATGGAAACATTGTACAAGGATGTTATCCAGGGAAATGAACGAGGAGTGGGATGAAAGTGGAAAAGTGGCCGTGAATGCATCACAGAGTCACGGATATGGAATATACGATGGAATATAATAACAGATATGTAAAGCGTGAAAGTGCAAAGGGGGTGAGGCCAGCTGTGTATATTGATGGGTGCTTCGGTAGACAACGCAACGGAAGCATAAAGCTAACAAACAGTGATGATTGCTCCGAAGATGCTATGGCTTCAACAGGGAACAGAATGATGTCTACGGTCAAACTGCAACAGAGGATGTGGACAACATACAAGGGGAAGCGGCAAATGATTACACTGGAGAGGGAGAAATCTGTGACTTACGATTCCAAAGCTTAGAGGAGGCAGAGGATTACTATATGAGGCATGCAAGTAAGAGGGGGTTTAGTGTCAGAAAAGATGTTATTCGTAGAGACAATGCCGGCAATTGCACGGTTAGACGATGGGTATGTGCTAAAGAAGGGTTTAGGAGAGACAAATGGTTAAACCGAACGAACAGAGTCCGTGAGCCAAGGGGCTTAACACGTGTAGGGTGTAAGGCAACATTCCGGGTAAAGCTAGACAAGGAATGTGGGATGTGGAAGGTGATGGAATTCAATGACACACATGCACACAAACTGTCAGACTCCAATCAGGTGCAGTTTCTTCGATCAAATAGGAAGGTAGAGGAGAAAGATGTTGCGTTAGGTAAAGGGTTACGACAGGTGGGTGTAAAGACTTCTAAGGCGATGGAGTTCATGGTGTCCATGGCAAATGGTTTCGAGAATGTAGGATTTACTCGGAAGGATTTACAAAATAAGATGGATGAAGAACAGAGGAGAACAACTGTTGACAGTGATGCACAGAGTTTACTTGATTACGTTTGGGCGAGGAAGGAGGCCGATCCTGGACTGTATTTTGAATACAGGGTAGACATGGACAATTGCATTGCCGATTTCTTTTGGAGTGACAGTGGAGCAAGGGGCGATTACCAGGTGTTCGGGGATGTCGTCGGTTTTGACGCAACGTACAAGACAAATCGCTATCAGAATAAACCATCATAGGAAAACAAATCTGTTTGCAATAGCGTTGCTACGGGATGAGACCGTGGACACTTATACGTGGTTGCTAAATACATTTGTCACTGCAATGCACAACAAGCTACCTAGTGGCATCATTACCGAGGGGACAAGTCCATGAGGAGGGCAATAAAGACAGTCATGCCAAATGCTACACATCGCCTATGTTGCTGGCATTTGCACAGGAATGCTACGATGCAGGTGCACGATGTGATATTTACTGCGAAGTTGGCTAAGTTGATGGGAGCAAACATCACCATTGATGAGTTTGAGTCAAAGTGGGACAAAATCATTGAGAATAGGGGCCTCAAAGATGATGCTTGGTGTCAGAAACTGTATGAAGATCGGGGGAAGTGGTCCGAAGCTTACTTGAGGAATAACTTCTTCGGAGGGATGCGGAGTACACAAAGGTGTGAGAGTTTGAATGCCTTCGTCAATCGATATGTTAGCACAGACTTGAGATTTGTAGATTTCATTAGACAAGTTGAACGAGCACTAGATAAGATGAGACATATTGAGGCTGAAGACGACTTCGACAGTGAATATAGTGAACCACTTTTACGTACGCACCTACTGCAGTATGAGGATGCCGCAAGGCAAGTGTATACGAAGAACGTGTTCTCTCTAGTACGAAAGGAGATAGACCAAGAGGCCTAGCTAATTGTCAATGATAAAATGGCCAGTGTTGGTGGCGTGATGTACGAGATTGGCAAGTTCCAAAACAGAACCGACAAGTGGATTGTTGCGTATCACCAACTAAATAGTAAACTGGAATGCTCTTGTAAGTTGATGGAGAGGACGGGCATGCCGTGCAGCCATATATTTTGTGTGATGAAGGGAGAACAATTGGAGAACATACCAAAATGCATGATATTGTCACGATGGACGAAGTCGGTTAAGTTAAGATGCAGTCGGATCAGTAGGAACATAAATCAGCCTTGGAGTGAAACGAAAATGGCCAGAGTGGG
The DNA here is from genome assembly GCA_013180625.2 of Boswellia sacra. Taxonomy (NCBI): domain Eukaryota; kingdom Viridiplantae; phylum Streptophyta; class Magnoliopsida; order Sapindales; family Burseraceae; genus Boswellia; species Boswellia sacra. The sequence continues at coordinate 132,365 of SNVD02009890.1, forward strand.
CGCATTGGCAGCAGCCAGTAAGAAATTTTATCAATTTGCAGCGGAGACTGATGCGGGATACCAGGAGGCATTGGAAATACTGCACAAATTTACCGTGAGGGCCCAATTGCTGATTGCAGGTGAGAAGAAAAGCGGCATAGCAGGACAAAAAAGAATTAGGGATGGAGAGAATGTCAGAGACCCGGCCGTTGTATTGGGGAGGACAGTTTCGAGACCTCAGAAGGTGGATAAGAAGAAACAACCCCGCCGTTGTGGAAAGTGTAGGAAGGTGGGCCATACGAAGACCACTTGTACGGCTACAAAAGGGTCGGCCAAGAAAGGCAAACAAAGTGGGGGTAGCAGAAGTATCAGCCATTGCGGGGAAGGAAAACGCAATTCTGGATGCAAGCAATATGAAACAGTTTTGCAATAGTGAGATGGGGGCGGAGACTGGTGTAGGTGATATTGTCTTCCCACGGTCCTCTTTTATGGAAAGTAAGGTTGGTGGTGTAGGGACAAACCACCGAAGCAGTGCACACCTTCAGCTATGGGAGGAAGAGGTCCAGAGGGAAGACATATCCCTTCATGCACTGAGTAGATCAGAAGCGACATCATCCTCTTGTCGCCGCACAGGCGAAGTTCCTTTCTTCGACTTCATGGGTTGGTGTGACGTGCATGATATGTGGGTATTCCCAGCACAAACTTTTTTTTTTTTACATGTCTGTTACTATGGCTTTTAATGGCAAATAGCATGAGTGGGTGGGTGAAATGATTTGGCATTTTGCCAATTATCCAACCGGATAATTAAAACATATACATGTAGGCTTCTATTGTTGTAGCACTGTATCTCGTACCGTGACATATTTGTCGTGCCAATTACTTACTAATATGTTCATTTCAATGTCCCAGTTAGAAACGTGGAAGTATCTTTTGAGAGTGCTCCGACTCTAGAACTCCGTCACAAGATGTTATGTATTTCGACTTCAGCAGTTTGGGACAGGTTCGATGTCGCAAATATTTATAATGGACTATGTTTTTTGCCGATGCCATGTTGCTAATACTAATGTAAGGTAGTATGTTTATGCCCATAAATGTCTGTAATACACTCTGACTACCAACTAACTTTTTGGCATGGTTGGTAGTCCAAATGTCGTCGATAGTATAAATGTTTCAACTTCATGGATATGCATGCCGGTGTGTGTGTGTTTGTGGGTGAGAAGCGAACGATTAAGCATAATTGGTGACACACTAGTAGTATAACTAAATGTACGGAAAAGCAAGAGTGCAGACACTGGCTTGTAGTACAATATTAAGGGGAATCCAATCGTAATAGCTTTTGGTAGGTCTAGTGCTAACAAAAAATGTAATTGTACTTCGGCATTTACATGGTATTTCTCCTCTCTAATACCACCGACGTCCGCTTGTACGTTGGTAGTTAAGTGGCGCTCGATCGATGACATGATAAATGATAATGAAATGTATTATCGTCCATGATAGTAATGTGATATGAACACGCAGAGGTTTTAAACAAGTTTTGTGTGTCACGTTTCTGGAGGTCCAAATTTTGACTATGAACGGCATGCCTTGGGATCGATTATATGCGTTATGTATTCGGAGGACTTGATAGTGGCCATAACATGAAGTAAATAAGTAAGACATGGAATTTAAAGCGGCCATCTGCTGCTCAATGGCAAATTCCGGAGCCATTAACAAGAATGAACTGTACCATTCTTGTGTTTTGGCAATGAGAGTTTGCAACATAGTGAATATGTGAATTGGGCAAGTGAAAAAGATGATGTACCGAAACTTTGGACTATAACTTTAATAATTAGACTGTGTGTTGTCAAATTTGGTTAACCATGTGTGCGTGATTGAACATCTAATTCGATGATAACTTACAGTATATCATAATTACAACGTCTGTCCAAGTGTTCATGACGGATTTTATAGCAAAGCTGCAACTTATTATGTACATGTACAGGTGACCACTCCATTGCGGTTAAACTGTGAAACCTTATCGGGGTATTGAAGAACAATTAAGGGGGCCTGATGGGGAACAAATTCCAGGTATACAGGAAGTTCACAGTACAAATAATCATGAACATGAAATGACAGCCCTCTGCGATATTGTATTCTGGAATGTTGGCAGTTGAAAGTTTTGGAAGGTCCAAAACATGGGGCAAATACGAAGTGGAATAACAACTGAGACATAATTCAATTAAGGTGCCGCCGAATATTTTTTCACCGACAAATGCACCAAATATATTCTACAAGGGCCATATTCAGCCAGCTTTCACGGCCTCTCACTGATATCAAAATGGCTAATGGGATTCTCATCCAAGCCACGGAGGTTTTAAATAGGAACAATTATTTGGGTTCTTACAGTACGCCTTTAATCAACGCATACTAGTTGACTAACGTGCATCGTATCAATTTCGATGCCGCTAAAATTAAGGGGGGGAAGGTGAGAGCGTCCAGGTCATTCCTAACAAAGCTGGATCCTCAACATAACGGACATAGTCATCTCTAAGTTTCAGTGTTAACAAATTAAGTTATATCTCAACTGAATGGCATCATTTATCTACTCTATATATGGAAGCAGGTAGGACCGAACGTTATACCTATGTTCTTCGAAATGGAATCTTTCCCTAACCAAATAAATGATGCCAATTTCATTTCTTATGTGGGTGCACAAGTGGGTGGCCTATCTGTGTTCGTGCGAAGCACAACTGATGGTTCCCTCCGATCCGATTGTGTATGAAGCTGACCCGAAATTTTTACTGACTGCAATGCAAAAAAGTAACATCTCCATGAAACTGGAATCAGGGGATAAAACAGTATGCCCACTTAAAGAGGTGGCCAACACTAAGAAAGTATAAACATGATATGATAACGGGGGTAATGCTTAAACATACAAACTTCCGCAACATATAGCACTAGAAAGACAGCTTGTATATAACATGCTAACAACATAACTCTATCAAAGTAGTGAAAATTAAAGACACATGGATGTACGTCCACCAATAAACCGTCTTAATAGCACTTAACACAATAAATCTGCAAAACATAAAAATTGGTCAAATTTACTTTAGTAGCTTCGGCTTCGGAGGATGTTCCCGTCCAGACATGGTAAACAGGAACCATCAGTTGTTAGCCCCACTGACGACACTAATAAGATATTCCAGTTTTTTAATGATGAAATCTGTCAACTTTACGGATTTTGCTTGCAACGAAAACGTGGAATTCACTGTCTCTTCAATGTCACGCAATCGAAGTTCAATATTTGACACGGTGGAAGTGCCTACTGTGGCGTTTTGCATTTGATCCTACAAGATGAACAAATAAATAGGGTTATAAGTACTTTGCGTTGATGGCAGGGCGTGCATCATCAAACCATTAAGTACTATGCACACATGCATTTGGTTAGTAGAAAATTAAAAGAACATATTTGGTGAATCCCATTTACGACAGTATATGTTATTCTAATTTACCCTAACTAAAACAGTGGAATATATATAATATCTTGTGTTCCATACCTTGTGATGTCTCAATGTAGCTTTTTACATACACAAGCAAGCAAGATGAAGGTAAAAATACTAAGTTATTTGCATAGAAAAGTCGAAATGTACCAAACTGACATGTTTCTATATATCACTCTGGTCAGCCAGTACAACGATGTACACAACAATGGCCACATAACAACTGTCTGTCATATTATGAACATCTAACCAAGAAAAAAATCAACTTCTGATATTGTTATCGTCCATAATGCACTACTACATCTCCATGCATTCTATCTCAAAACGCAAATTTTGCCTATGTTTCTCACTGTCATTACTTAATACGATTTAATTTCACATTATTGGATCTTACGCTTCAGACATAACCAAACGTCTCCATCTTCAAACATAAATCAAATGTATCATGGTCACATGACTTCTGATAACTAAAAAAATAACAACAAAGGATAAGAGATCCGAGGAATTAAAAGTATACCACAATTGTATGCCGAGCGCGTTCCTTACGTAACCATTGTAGACATCTTCGTATCTTCGCATCATCCCAACCCAAGATCGGAGGAATTGATCTGTCTACCAGAGCAAAATGCGTGGAAGCATGGTGGACATAGTATAGCTTCACAAGTCAGCAAATACAACATATTATTATTATAACCCCTCAAGTCAAAACTTATATATGCAATTCAAATTTGATGAGTAAGTTCATTGTTGAGAGGAATACCTCCAGAAAAAAAAGGCAACCCGATATATTTGTAGACTTCAACCTTTTATACTTTGCTACACTACGACGAAGGGAAATAAAACAGAAATGTGACCAATTAAACTTGTCGATGTTGCTGATGTCTTTTACGATATGCAAATAGGAAGCCCGTACATGTGTTGTTGACGTGGGACACAGCAATGTACCCATTGCAAATAGAAAAAAGGTCCTAAGGAAATCTTCATCAGCAGCGGTCGACTTCTGCATGATCTCAGCAAGAAAACCAAGGCGTATGCCACTAGAGGTGCAATGGAACCTATTCTGAAGTTCTACAATGTCGCATTGAGGGCCTCGCAAGCGCACTACAGAACCTCCATCGCTGATGCCCATTGTTTGCATGAAGCTATCTTTAGTAATGTGTAATTCATTACCATTAATTGACAACATAGATTTGCCAATATCCCACTCTTGTACAAGATTCTGACATAACGATCGCCTCAATCTCCCCCAATTTGTATTAATAATTGTTCCAAACCCCACATTTTCGACAGCCTCCCTTTGGACATCCGTCAGAGTTGACACACAGCGAACAAAACGCTCCGGACTGCAAACTATATTAAATTTTCGACTACCCAATGAACACTTACGTTGATCTCTGTCAGTCTGAAATTTATTGAATACTTCATCCTGCAACTCAGACATTGCAACATTAGACATTATTTCTTCAGGACCGACCCCGCACCTTGAAAGGCGTGGTCGAAGCTAATGTTGCTTGTCACAAACATTATAATGTCAGACATCACAAATCATTGTAAATATTATACATCTGACTTGTGTTCGGTACATTTACACACGTAATGAATCCATTTACGATGTCGTTTATGAAACGAAAGCAGTAATATTGTCGAATTTGTCGAAAAACAATTGTTTTTACAGTTCTAAACTTCCGTACCCATATAATATAGTCTAAAAGATGAACTGATAGAAATGTATGACTTACTACACAACATTTTCTACAAGATTCAGTGTCATTTACCATTAACTTTGCCCCTCCCTGCATCTTTGTAGACATTCTGCTATGTGCTTCTGATAAACGATGTCTACGCATCTGTAAATCACATAATAGTTGAGTTAATCCATAACTCCTACAATGGTAACAACATCAATGTTAATATATCAACAAGTATCCGTCGTAAATGACATATACGCATCTGCAGATCACACAATAGTTCAATTTATTCATAGCCCCTGCTATTCCAACGACATTGATGTCGTTGCACACGAATTACACTTCTTTTCCCATTAACATGTCAAACAATTAACCAACAATGTACATGTTGTTACACAAATACATCACACGACAAATACATATCACATCGAGTAGTTTACAAACTGGATTATCAATACCTATAACCACAAAATTACGGTTGCCCAACAGATAGCGTGATAGGCTTCATCACAAACAAGTAACCATTTCAATGCAAGCATCCGATCAAAATTTTCGGCAACAACGCACAAAGGGACAAAAAATATAAAAACACACAACAAATTTAACTCGTTTCAAGACCTCGGGAAAATTATAAATGCGCCACATTCTGAGACCCCTATTGATCCATTCAACTGCACACAATAATTCAACGCATTTATGCCAACGGATTTATCATCGCTCTGCTCCGCATAATATAGTCATTAAAACAACGAAATGCTTCAAAATTAGTTTCATAGTACTCGCATTTTCTCTTTACATGATTCTATTTTGTAAAGAACACGAAAATCAGTTATTATTTGTTATCGAACACTTAAGCTGCGTATATATACATGAATGCATCTATGTCTAATGCACGAACTTTACCTGTGATGATACACGTAATGATGCTCAGTAAATAAATGAGTATATGACGCCGTCCTTCGTCGTCGCTGTTTGGTTCTGATGAAAATAAGAGAACATTAACAAATATGTCAACCTACTTAGCGGATCTTATGCTACTAAATTTATAACACATATGAATCTTACAATTGCAAACCAGCAGATCTGTTAAAATGGTTTAGTACCATTTGTAGCAATGTTCCATATACATACAGATTGCTTAACTGCAAACTCAAAACCTCAAACATAACAATGGTCCCTATACATGCACTATGAAACTCGTGTACCTTATCGGAATAAACTCAAAGTGGTTGCATTAAACAAATTACTTTTCTACCGTTCACCACTAAACTTCTCTCGCCGTGAAAGAGCATTTCTTCTGCGCATAATACATAAAATCTAAATATATATATTACAATATCATAAACAATCGTGCATAAACACGTATAGTAATGGTCCCAATACCTGTGGCCACCAGCCTTCTCGTGCAATTAAGGTGATACCAGTGTATACCATGGGATCATGAAAGTCATTTTTCTCTACACTATAATTATATCGGTGCAAAATTGGGGAATACCAAACATCTTTTCAATTGCACTATACAAACTAAATTCTCATTTTCCATGTATTACTCTCCAGGGAATATGGAGATTATATCACTCAAAACAACTTTCACATATACACAAAATCAATGTTCAACTTCAGACACGAGATGTTCTTTTACATCATTTGATGCCATGCACCATAAGTCAATACAAATGCTCTGATCCCGATCATTTCATTATTATTATTAACGTTAACATTTATGACCGTAGGGAAATCAGTATATTACTAACTGACTGGGATTATAACTTTTCAAAATATACCTTTATATTCAGCCACGATAACTGATAAAATGCAGGTACGAATTTATGCATAACATCGAGCATACAATTGCAAACAAAAAAATTCAACGTATAACCAGGTAATTAATATGAAAACGATATAATGACCTAAAAATTTAAAATACATTACTCAGAAAAATTAATTTTTCCATTATATCCTCAACTCGGTCTACTACATGATCATTACGCTGCTACCTGCTTTATTTCAAAAAATTACTACAATAATGAACCAATATCGAGTTATTATAACTTCTTACCCAGGCCACCCACCCGTTTTAAACCGAAACGATGCCTGTATTTAAATTATAAAAGAAGCCACTGCATCAAACCTAAGAGTTTATGTGTTCTACTTGCCTTCTACTTACAATGCAAACATTGAAACCCACTATCTGAAACGCAATGACCTAAATACCTGCCTTACAATATGGATTTGGCAAATTCAAGGATGCAACCAACCGAACCATAACACGCAGAATACCTCGTCTCCATCGCAAATACATAAAACCCACTCTTGCACCATGGATTTCCCAAGATCAAGGATGCCAGCAACCGAATCACAACACGCAAAAGACCTCGTCTGCACCGCAATGACATAAAACCCAATCTTCCTACATGGATTTGCCAAGATCAAGGACGCAACCAACCATACCACAACTCGCACAGGACCTCGTCTCGTCCGCAATGTTCGTAGCATGCACACAACAGAGATCGACCCTCACAAAACCCACGGACACTGCACTGCTTACCCTATTTCATGAGTGAAATAAGTAGCTGGTTCTGTCATTCTCTGATTTAACTACAGAAGATAAAGGAAGCGGACAGTATAGAGGCAGAAATACATAAATATGAGGTCCATTTTCATCGCTACCGGATTATCCGGTTAAAGGTAACCTTTTCAAGAAATAGCCCATTTCATATGAGTCGTCCGATTCGAGCCTAAAAATAAATTCTCAATCTAACGGTTGTAAGTGATGCTGTATCGGTCCAGTAGATGGACCGTAGTGTGACCCGCAAATTACCGAAAGGCCATAACAATATTAAAATGTTAATAAATATTTTCATTTTTAATTTAGTAGGCAGTTTTTTTTATATTTAATATATTGATTTTCTGTTGAGTATAAGTGATTTTTTTTTAAATTATGATTTTTTATGGAATAAAAACAATTTAGGAATAGATATAGTAACTATTTTGTAAGTATATAATGACATCGTATAAGGATAAAATTTATTATTTTTGCAAACAAAAACTAACATAGATTTCTTTTAACATAGATTTCTTTTAAAGTGATATCACTTTTATAAACTAATCACGTAAACTCATTTATATAAATTTATACAATATAATTAAATAATTATCATATTATTTAATTAATTAATATAATTAAATTTAAAATTTATTCTTTTAATCAAATTATGATACATCAATTTATGTAAGAAAGTTTATACGATAATTTATAAAAATAATTTTAGTTTCCTATTTGATTATAAGATAAACCAAATATCCACCACGTTTAATTTACTTAAACGAAAATAGAGCTCGCGCAAACCCCATGAAAATGCCAAAAGCCACAAGAAAACATCCGAAGGGATTCAAGGGAGGAGTATTTTGGTAATTTCACACCAGCATTTATATAGCTTTCACAAGAGGAGACAAAGAAATTGTCTAAAATCTTGTTTGTGTCATTTTTCTTCCCTCAAACCGTCCGCTCATTCTGGGGTCGCTCTGTACGGATCAAGAAGACGAGAGTTTAATCTCTCAACAAACCCTAAATCAATCCTCAAACAATCTCACGCCACTCGCGTGGTCTTAGATGGAGGCACTTTTTCGCCGATCACTTCCATTTCGCAGAACCGTAAGAGAATAATCTGCTGCAAACCGCCTTGATCATCACCATGTTCGAAGCTCACGTAAGTCTTTGTTTATTTGTTTGTAATTTTTTTTTATAGCTCAATTTGTCGCATATGATTGATTATTTGAGCATCGTCAAGTTCTGGATTGTTATTGCTGCTGTGTTGTTGTTGTTTTTCTTCTCCGAGAGTGTGTGAGTGACTGCTGATCACGACATGTCGTTTTGATTAGTATCTAGTTTTATAGAGAGCTTGTGTTAATCAGACGACATTGTGGATATGTTTGGAGTGCATCGTGGAGCTGAACGATTATCATGTTCTTTTAAAGAAAGGGCTAGAAATCACACGTTTTGGCTTATATGGTAACTACTCAAATAATGAAGGCAATATGCAAGAATTTGTGAACCAAGAATGGTCACACTTTCAGAATATAAAACACAATTCGAATATAGGACCTTCTAAAATTAATACAGAACAACATCCTACTTTATATGAATGAAAATGGAAGAGGTTTGCTGGAATTTTTTTGAACGCGATGCCTGTATGGGAGGTAAACGGGCAGACTGCATCTAAATCAACCTCTTCTCACTGGCCACTCTTAAAATATCTTGTTTTTCTGTTCTTGTTGGACGAAGATAAATAAGTCTAAGATAGCTCACACCTATAGTCTAAGATAGCTCACTCCTATCGTGCTGCCTCACTAATGTATATATGACAATGAAATTATCACCTAAAAACTTAAAGAAGATAAAAAAAAAAAAAAACCTATAATATCACCTAGCTTTGTTGCTTTGAAAAGATAAACTAAGTTCAGTGTGAATCACTTGATTTTTTCTCAAATGTTTTAGCTTTTTCTTTTTATTTTGAATAAGCCAAATGCATTGGAGGTGATTAAAATGTCTTTATAATTTATTAGTGTTCCAACTTTTATGCAGAAAGTTTGAATTTCTCTTCTTATTCTTATTGCAAAAAGATTTCCATTGTGATTTAAGACAACGGACCCTGTTTTTGAATTCTTGTTTTAAAGTTGTGGCATCATTTGAGTCACTTCCTGAAAGCTTACAAATTTCTGTTGGTTTTGTTTGTTGATAATTTGTTTTCTGTCTGTGTGGAAGCCATGTAATTAAGGAAATTTTGAATGCTTCTTCACTTTTAGGTTCTGCATTTGCTTCGAAGATATTTGGGTGAATATGTTCATGGACTTTCAGCAGAGGCTTTAAGAATCAGCGTTTGGAAAGGTTTGCCTTAATCTCTAATGTGCTTGTCTATCTTTTCTGCTGATATTGGCCTAATTTTTTTTGTCTTTTTGATTTTTAATTTTTTGATTTAAATTTTTGTCTAATAGTTTTCAGGTGAGATAAGTACGGTTAGATGCATTTTTGACCCTCTTTTTATTTTTTAAATTAATCTATTTTCAATTTAAAGGAAAAAAATTGAAAAACAAGAAGAAAAGAGGAAAGAAAGGAATTATTGTTTCCCACGGAAGTAATCGCTGATCTCAATCCTGAACTGTATTATTGAAATATCAAGATTATGTTTGTATAAAGATCTTCTGACCGAGCGATATCTCCACTTGGCTGCCAAATCATGTCACATTGTTGTTAACCGTTTTCGTCTCTTATTATAAAGCTTTTGCAATGACCTACCGTTTTCTACAGGTGATGTTGTTCTGAAAGATTTGAAGTTGAAGGCGGAGGCACTAAATTCACTGAACCTTCCTGTCACTGTCAAAGCTGGTTTTGTTGGTTCCATAACCCTGAAGGTAGCCATTATCAATTTAGTAGCTTACGGATTGAGTTTTGGATCTTGACTTTATTTGTTTATTTATTTATTTTTTGTTTCTTGTTTTTATTTTCATTCTTTTATTTATTTTTTATAGCGTATGGAATTTTTTTATTTTTATTTTTTATTTTTTATTTTTTTGGTGAAGGTTGTTTGGGTGGGTTGAGTCTATCTTGCGTAATTGTTTGGGAAACCATAATACGTTGTGAGCCCAGAGCTGAAAATACATATCTGTTTCAGAAATTTATATGGAATCATTTATGTAAGAAACTGAAGTGGTTCTCAGGAAGCTACTAGATGACACATTTGAGTGTCTTTTGAGTTCTGTGGAGACAGCTGTTATTATTAGAATTTCTGTATGGTTTGTGTCATAGCAAATTTCAAATTTGTGTTTCTGGGTAATTTGCTTCAAGCTGAGCTAGCTCTTCTATGAATTTGGGGTTATTTGTTCCCAGTGAAAGAAGACTTAATTCCAGAAGTTTTGCATTAACTGTTAAACAAAGAGTAAATGGTTGTTAGATTATCAAGGAATAGCACTTGTATCTTGTTTAAGACTGAAGCTAAAAACCTTGTGAAAGTTTCTTGACTTTGGTTTGTGGGAAATTTAGGACATCAAAATGCTGCATTTCTTGGTATGCTTTTAGGTTTAAGGCTTTGCTATGGTTATCTAAGTTCTTTAATTCTTTTTCCTTTATTTTTTTTTCCACTTTCTATATTACAGGTTCCATGGAAAAGTTTAGGCAAGGAACCTGTGATCGTCCTCATTGATCGTGTCTTCATTCTTGCACAACCTGCTCCCAATGGCCAGACCCTCAAGGTTGATTTTTTTTTTTTTGGAAATGATAAATTCTTCTTCTTATATTTAATCAAAGATTGTTTTTCTCCGGAGCCTCACTTTTTCTGGTTCCATTTGTTATTGTAGGAGGATAGGGACAAACTTTTTGAAGCCAAACTTCGACAGATTGAGGTGAAAATATATATTTTATGTCTGTGATGTGTTCTTCTTTGCTGTCATTGTGAGAAGTGCTCCATGATTTGCATGTTAATTATGCTTTGGCATGCGATTCTCAATTTGCTTACTCGCAGTTTTGTGGTATACTCATGCTTGTAATTTTGTCCTGTATATGACATCCAATGCCTCTTTTTAGGACTCTTTGATCTTTTCTATGACACAATTTGAGTGATATTTTGTGAATCTCTTACTGATTGAGAAGCTTATGTTTGTCATTTTATTTATTTATCTATGAAAGAATTGGATTATCTTGAAAATAAATAAACGAAGGCAAAAATTTGCTAATGCTGAGTTATCTTAGAGCAACTCAATTGTGGCATAATACAATTAAGTGAATTATATTTCGTCACAGTCATCTTTTAAATCTTTCTATGTTATCTAACAAATTATAGCTTTTTGTCACTCTCATTGCTGATCTTGGGTCAGTTGATGTTGTCGTTTATTATATAGAGAAAAACTGTGTAAGTAAAGTTCAGTTCTTTGTAATTTTTTGTTTTCTTATCAATAAAATTTAGGGTGGGGTTACTTGCACCAGAAACATTTATTTTCACACCCATCTTCTCAATGCACCGTAATTGAAATTTAAAAATGATATATATTAATTTCAAGTTTCTGATATGCTTCAATTATTTTGCAAATTTCAATTTTATTGATTATTTGCTTAATACTGCTGTTTGCATCCTCCAACAATTTTGTATTTTGATGATGAAATCTTAATTTGGGGGTTTTATATTTATATAAGTTTACATATTCAAAATAAGTGATCAAGACTCTTAACAAATTAAACCTGGGGTGGAAGACTATTAAGGATGCTGCTTCTCTTTCCCTCTTCACCTTCCTACCCTCTCATCCTCCCTGCCAACCTACTTTCACTTGCAGATGACAAGATGAGAGCTTCTCTTTATCCAAAAGCCTGTTGAGTATCTCTTTTGCATCCATTGAAATGGTGGTCTTCCATCTTTGAATCATTTATTTATATATTTTTAAAATATATAGAGGTAATGAAATAAATTATTAAATAAATATTTTATTAATTTTCTGTTTTCTTCTTTTGAATTAGAGAGGAGAGATTAGGGATATAATTAATCTGATAAGGATAAAAACTTAATTTAGTTATTTAGTTAAATAATTCTCCTCATAAGTAATTTAATGTGAGGATAATTTAGTAACATAATTTTTTATTAAAATGATGGATATAAAATTCAATGCAAATAGTCTCGGTCTAAAATTTACTGTGACTTATAAAAAAAAATGCAAACAATGTTCATATCCCAACTTTATTATCCCAAATGTTGTGATTTCTATTTAAGTTGTTACATTCCTTGCCATATTAAGCTATCTTACATGTGATAATTCTGAGCTAGTGCCAACTTATTTGGAATATTTCTTTTTCTAACAATAATTAAAGAAACTTCCAATATAAAAGAAGAGTAGATGCAAAAGTCAAATGTTTTGTGCATAAATAGGTCTAACTAATAGATCATAAAAATGTTAAAACTTATACGATTTGGGAATTTTGAGGTGCAACTGTAAAGGAAGAATGAGTGGGAATGTTTAATTATTTATTTAGGAGAGTTTAAGTTTATAAGAATAGATCAATTTCATGAGAAATGGAATTTGTTTTAAGCAGTCAAATAGGTCCGTAGAGAATTTTAGCCTTAAAATGATTTGTTTGATTGGCTGTTTGTTTAATGAAAAGTGTGAGATGAATGATAAGTGGAAAGCTAGTGTTTTATTGGATAATATTATGTGCAAATGTAACTTTGATTTTGGGGACTATAAACTTTATGGCGAGATCACGAAGGATTAGTAAAGAACTACAATATCTACTTTGGTTGATTTGGATTGAGAGAAATAGAAGATTGTTTGAAGATAGTATAGAGACAAACAGCAGTTTTTATTGGGATAGAGTTCAGCTTTTAGCTTCTCTTTGAGCTTTAGTGACAAAAGAGTTTCATGATACTTCTCTCTCTCTTTCTCTCTCTCTCTCTCTCTCTCTCTCTCTCTCTAAATTCATTTGAATTGGGAGGGAGTTTTGGGTATTACATGTTGATTGGAGGTGTTTTTGGGGTTTCCAAATATATACGAAGGATTGAATATCTTTTGTATAGTTCTGTTTGTTATTTAGGCTAGTTCTGCTTTTGTGGACTGTTTGTCCTCCTATATATATATATATTTATATTTAAATAATACAATTCATAGTTTCTTATTTAAAAAAGAAAAAAAAAAACTACAATATTTACTTATCAAGTTCTTGAATTTGTAAAGTAGGAAAGTAAAAAAATTGTGAAAACATTTTCAGGTTAACAAAAGCTTAGGCCTTAGGGCATAGATGATATTGTTATTGAGGCTTGGAAGTAGTTCGCTTGATTTTAATCACATACGAGCTTATGTATAAACCTTGTGTCATTGGTTAAGCTGGCTCAACAACTTAGGTTTTAATGGCTTTGACCCTATTCACGCAATCACAGTATACAGTATGTGCTCCTCTCTTTCCAACAAGTAATAATTTTGTTGACTAAATATCCAATAGTATCTTTATGTAGAATATCACAGATGAATGGAGCTGTATGTGTATGTATATTGATGGCACAAGTTTATAATAAATGGCGCTATATTTTTTATAGACATTACGAAATCATTTATGAACCATCATATCAAAAGCACTTTGAATGGTTTGGATTGCATCTAGCATGTGTCCTTCATAAACTATATTAGTTATGCATGTTAGATTAATCTCAAACCGTTGAAAGTGCATTAATTCAAAGGTCTAAAAATGTTGTCACGGTTAATGTGAGAAGTGTTGCCTTTGATCTTGGCCCCCCCCTTCCCTCAGCCTCCGCAACACTTACACACGTGTGCAAACATACACATTACTTGACTGAATTTATTGGTTTTGATTTCTCTATTGAGTTTGCCATATTCCTTCACTTTTGGGTGTTTTGAAATTTGCGCATTGAACTGATTACAAGCTTTTGTGTGCATTGGTTTGGAGGAAAAAAAAATAGCTTACTTTTGTTTCATTCAGGATGATAAGTTGCAACTAAGATTTGTGCCCTTTTTTTAAAAATCTGTTCTTATTTTTCCTGCATTAATTTATTAACTGCATGCAGGAAGCAGAATCAGCAATCCTTGAAGCAAAATCTAGGTCAAAGCTTGGCAGTGTATGGACTTTAATTTCAGTACTTGTTTAATTTTTGTTTGAAATAGCTTTCAGTGTGTCGATTGGATATTACCATAAAATATGGACTTATACTTTTTACACCTCATCTTGGATCATACAAATGAAGCTTCACTTTTCTCAGTAATTTGTTACAAATAAGAGGGGCCTTGTTGATCTGTATATGTTTGGAATCTTCAATCATGTGAAGGAACTTTTTGTTATGTGTTTTCTAATGGTTTTTTGTTCATGTGTTCGTTTTAATTGAATCTTCTGATTTTGTTTTCACCTTTGTTTATTTAATTTTGATGGAAAAAATAGAATTCTATTGTAGAAAAGAGATACAATTATTTACATATAGTAGTTCAGTTCAAAGGATCAAAAGAGAGATCTTCTTACCTCTCGAAACATCTAGGCAAAAAGAATTGGCCTATCTAAGTAGGTCTTTTTGTCATGATCTTATATCTTATTAATTTTAGAAGATCATATTATTGGGTTTGGTATTGCTCAATGCTCATGGTACAAGATAATCTTAGAGGAATCGATGTGTGGAAGATTAGTGCCATAACCTAGAGGAGGGATGCTATACATGCAAAAGTCTGTATACAAATAAAACTTAATCCATTTGGAGGAGATGTCAAGTTGCTACGTTTGATAGAACTCATTATTTTTTTAAAAAAATCTTCTTTATTAAGTTTTATCTGCAAAACAAATTAAGAACCACAAGGCTTGATGTTAATGGTGAAACCCTTGCTTTCAACTATATTTGAGGGTTCAAATCCCCTTGGGGCACGGTTTGAACTAAACTATACAAATTTGAAGGGCCTAAGTACTAAAAATTTAGGTTTAAGGGCAAAAGTTGAAAAAATTCTATTGCTCAAAATTTTCTACACTACCATGATTGTAAAAGAAAAGAAAAAGGTTACAAAACAAATTATTTTTTATTTTTTTATTTTTTTTCAGAGGGACTGCAGAGCTGTGCTGTCATAGTTTTCCTTTTTTCTTTTCACTATTTACTTTTACTGTTTGTCCTTTGTCTGCTCTTTCAGTGTACCTTCGGTTACCTTGAATTACGATGCATGTACTTGTTCCAAATTATTAGTCCTTGGTTTAGTTTTTTACCAAAGAGGAAAATGTATATGGGCTTTCCAGGTTTCCTAGAGGGCATTTGGTTAGTCTTTTCAATGTTTTTTGTGTTTCTCTTTCAGTTTGGGTTTCTTGGGGGTTGTACAACACTTGTTTGGTTAGCTGTTATTGTTCTCAAAATTTGGATAACATTTAGTAAATGAACAAGCAAGGCTCTGCATTGTTCTCAACAAAAATGAAATCCACTTTTTTGTGTTTCCATGTAAACATTTTCCCACTTTTTACCCATTACTCTTATTTTGCCCTCTCAACTTTCTTAATCATGTCCTCTGTTCAACTTTCTCCCTTCTACTAATTCTCGTTGTTTACATTTTTATTATTTTATTTTATTAAGTTAATTTTAGAATTATAAATGCTACTTGATTTCACTTAAAATAGATATTTTATTAAATAAATTAAATTCATAATTTTTAATTATTAAAAATTTTATTAAAATAAAAAATATTTGAAATTTTTAAAAAGTATTTGCAAACTTGTATGTATATTTATCTAGTTCCATATTTTATTAATTTTATTTTTGTTTCAACTATCTTATCAAATTCATTCTCATCACAAAACATATAAACCAAAAATATTCTCTATCTTTCATTTTTTTTTTTTGAAAAATGTATAAACGGATCTTCAATTTTCATTTTGATATGAGAATTTCTAAAATAAAAATAAAAGGTTCATAACCATATAGGCTCTTAGTGTTTTGTATCTATTTGCGGTAAACTTCCATTAATATAGTTGTACTGGATGTTAATTTTAGGGATATTCTCGTTGATTTTTTTGAAGTTTGATGAAGTGGAGATAAACCTTATCGTTGTTTTTTTCTTTATTTTTTTTTTAAAATAATAACTAAACACTGTATCAGAAAATAAAATCGGTTTGGGATTTGGTCAGTGATTTCCTCTATAAGGCAGGTTTTCAATCAATTTTTATGAAAGTTCATTGGGGTTTAAATTAAAATTTGGGAATATTTATTACAGTTCCAGAGTTTGAGTGGTTGGATGAATTCTGAGATAGTCGGGCTTGGATACGTTTAAGCCAAATCTTCAAGAGAGGTCAATGGACCTTGCCCTTTATTTTATTATACCTATGTATGCTACTTGAAGCAATTTATTTCAGTCCAAATTGACTAGTAATATGCTCCTCGACTTTACATCCAAATCCATTGTGTGTGAAAGAATGACAATATTTGCATATTCTTCAATGTAACTGCCAGTTGATTCTTATGCAGCCGCCTGTTGAAAATTCATGGCTGGGTTCTCTAATTGCTACTATTATTGGAAACCTGAAGATATCAATTACCAATGTACATATTAGATATGAGGATTCTCTTAGGTAAGTGGCCATGTACTTTAATGGCTTTTTAGGCTTAAATTGTTACCATTTTATTCAAGAGTAGTTTATGTATACTTTGTTAATGTTTTAGTAAACTTGCAAGCACATAAATTTAGTAAACTTGCAAGCACATAAATTTAAATATAAAAATTCTATGATAAGCTTGAGTTAATTCAATTACTAACTTTTGTCTCAAGAATTAATATTTACTTAAAATAACTTTAAACTAATAATGCTAATAGTTAAAATACGCAAAATACCTGAATTTAACTAATAAAATAAGTAAATGACAATTGAAACCAAAATACTAAGATTAATGTAAATAGAAAATTAATCTTTGAAAATTGGTTTCGTTGTAACATTAATCTAAATAAAATGAAAATTACATGATTAAAATAGAAAATAATATAAACCAGAAGCTGAATTTTTTGAGTAGCTGCTTGTTCTTCCCTAAGTGTTCAAGCTCCGTGGCTACCACATTAGGTTTCAGGCATTCCCCACATCCTGGTTTGATGGCCTTTTTGTGGGCTGCCTTGAAAAATACGTGAGTCATCTTTGAAATGAGCAAATACTGTCCAAGTCACCAATTTCCATTGCATGTGTACATATTTCACACAATTGCTATCTTCTGTTTCTGTACTCTTGGTTCTTTGTCGGCTTTGGTCAAAGAGCAACTTGTGGGGATTTTCTTTCTCCCTCGTCTGCCGTTGTATCTTAAATTTTTGATCCCTAAGTCCTGTTTGAGGAAGTTTTAGAATTGGATTTTTGTTTTGTTTTGTTTTTCTTCTAGTGGATTATTGGTCTGCAAATCTGTAAATATTGCTTTTAATTAATCGTTTCTTTTGTCTAATAAAAAACAAAAAAGAAAAAGGAGTGCATGGGACCGCATATAAAATCTATCCTGGGTGAAAGCATGTGCATCGGAAGGCTTTGACTTTCATTAACCAATTCTAGAATCTCTGGTCATTGTCTTTTTTTCTCCTTGGCTTGGCTTTATGACTTCTAGTGATGCTTCCTGACTTTTTTACTTATTACTCAAATAAACTCTATTTAAATAATTTTAATTAAATAAAATGACTAAAAGAGAAATTAAGGAGTTATAAAATAAAAGTAATATGAAACATACTCATCACTTAACATTCTTGATGCAGGAGGGCTTGTGAGTTAATATTCTTGATGGAGGAGGACTTGCGAGTCTTTCTATTTTTTTTTAATGCTGATTATATTCTGCTTATTTTTAACAGCCATGTTGCATTTGCAGTAATCCAGGCCATCCTTTTGCTACGGGTGTTACACTAGCTAGGCTGGCTGCTGTTACAATGGATGAGCAGGGCAATGAAATTTTTGATACCAGTGGTGCTGTGGATAAGTTGCGAAAAGTTAGTTTTGTATTTCCTTTATAAACTCTATTTGCTGAGATGGTTGTGTGAAGAGCAAGTATTGTGTGCGTGTGCATATATTCTAACTGGCTCATGGAGCTTTTGAAGTTCAATTAATCGAAGTTATTTTGGTTGGGAAGGAAGATCTGGTGTTCTCATATCTGCTATTTTTCTGTTGAACAATACAATTTTGTTTTTCCTGGAAGGAAATCAATGTGTATAATTTAGTTATGCTAAATGGACAATAATGGTAAAGGAGGTCTACGGTTAGTTTTTAGATTGTGGGATTAGCTTTTATTTAGTCTAAACAATAGGGTAGGTTATTGGATTTTACATTTTGTTTAATATTTTTAGTATGATGAGACAAAAAAAGGTTGCTAAGGTACACATTTGACCTGAACAAGATTTTGTTCTTTATGTTTAATGTTTGAATTTCGAATTGCAAACCTTAAAATAGTTTTAGTTTATGTTCCTGTTGCTGAATTTTTTCTGTCTATATTTGGTTCCATAATCTAAAGCTGGTGCCATGAGTAAATCATTTATTCAGACCAATGTGGTATTGATTTCTTTGATCTCCCCTTTTAAAAATACTCAGGGACTTTAGTAGTTAAATTTATGTTCTTTTGTTATTTATTTTTTAAAATATGAGAAGGTATTGTTGAATGCAATGAATAAATTTAGGCCTCTAATATTTTAAATAAAGTTACTGTTTCCTATTTTACTTGACCAATTCATAGCCTCCCCCCAAATTCCCTTGGTTGCATGAAGTCTTTCAAATGATTGATTGATGCTGACGCTTTCTTCACTAAAAGCAAAATTATTTGGGCTAATATTGTGTTTGTCACAGTCATTGCATCTCGAGAGGCTTGCTCTTTATCATGATTCTAATAGCCTCCCCTGGAAGATAAATAAGAAATGGGAAGATCTTAGTCCCAAGGAGTGGATTGAGGTTTGTTTATCTGATATTTTTATTCCTTGTACTTCTATAGCTGCATACCTCTCCTTAGGATTATGGGATAGATTACACCTTTTCCACCCTTCTCTGAATTTTTATTGTTGGTTTTTTTTTTTCCAGATATTTGAAGATGGTATAAATGAACCTGCTGCCAACTCTGGGATGGTATCTTCTTGGGCTATGAATCGAAAGTACTTGGTGTCACCTATTAATGGAATACTTAAATATCATCGCCTTGGAAATCAAGAAAGAAATGATCCAGAGATTCCGTTTGAGAAGGCTTCTTTTGAATTGAGTGATGTTTCTTTGACTATTACAGAGGTTTGCTATTTGTTTATTATGTTACACTGGCTACACCTTTCACTATTAATATATATTTTGTGTTTCCTATAAAAAAAGGAGATAATTATTGGATTGAAAAGATTAATTTTTGCTTTTGTTGGGTTGGGTAACAAAGAGAAGAGGAAAGTCATTCGAAAGTTTTGCTGGATCTCTGGCATAAAGTCTTGTCACTTTTTTTTTGGGGTAGGAAACATAAAAAAATATTAGAAGGTAAATGGTGCAGAAATAGTGAACAAACATTTGCACTTAAAGAAGCGAAGGAAAGTTGAGACAAAAACAGCACAGAGCTCCTCATGCCTCCCAATCTCAAAAAATAAGGGAAAGAAGTGTCATTAAATTCTTCAGCAATTGAAGCATCTAACTTTATCACATAAGACTTCCACCTTGTCGTCAACCTAGGGTGTAAACATTTATATCTTTGCTCAACCATGCAAGAGAAAGAAAAAATAATTGAGCGAAGCTTCTTTTTAGCAAATATTCCCTTTCTTAGCAAGTTGCTGGAGGGCCAAGTTCATGTGTCATTATTATTATTTTTTTTTCACAGGAGCAATATCATGATTGCATAAAACTTCTAGAAGCTTTTTCAAGATATAGGAGATATGTGGAATTTTCCCATTTAAGGCCTATGGTACCGGTTTCAGGGGCTACAAATTTGTGGTGGCGTTATGCCGCTCAAGCTAGCCTTCAGCAGAAGAAAAGGTGGTACAAATATTTTATCATATAATTCTTATTTGTTAACTAGAAAGGTTATAGTTGAATTCTCAATTTTGGGATATCTGCCACATTATTTGTCCATTTGTTGCTAGAGCACTTCTATTGGAATGTACTGTAATTTACGGATACACTTGTTGTATCCGAAGTTGATACTGATTTTATAATTGATTTCTACTTCAGATATCGATTCTCATGGGACAGAGTTCAGCATCTCTGTCAGCTTCGTCGCCGTTATATTCAGTTATATGCTTCATGCTTGCAACAGTCATCTTCTATTGATAACTCGGAAATTAGAGAAATAGAGAAAGATCTTGATTCCAAAGTACTTCTTCTTTGGAGGTATGCCTATTTAGCCTTGCCACCTTCTTTAATAGAATTTGATTGGTACTGCTGTAAATTTCCTGAGTCAACAATATAGTCATGCTGACATAGGTTTTAAGAGGGCTTTGTAATATATCGTACACAATTGATCTATCCATTCTGTTGTTTCTAATATCAGGTAATTTGTATTTGGTGTATGCATCATTTAGGTTACTTGCACATGCGAAGCTTGAATCAGTAAAGTCAAAGGAAGCAGCTGAACAGAGGCGGCTTCAAAAGAAAAGTTGGTTTCCATTTACATGGTGGGTAAAAACCTTTTTGTTACCCTTTCATGGGAAAAAAAATTACCTTGCATTAGGATTTTAAATTGGTTGTTTGCATCCTTAACTTTGATGTTCTCTTTTGTGCTTACATTGATATTTGCTTTATTTTATTTTTTAAAATATTTTGGACTTATTTCTAGTTGCCTCTTTTCTCAGGCGTGTGAGTTCAGAGGATGCCTCTATTGGGGATGCTTCTGAGGATCATCATTTAGTTGAAGAAGGTTTGACCAATGAAGAATGGCAGGCAATAAATAAGTTGCTAAGTTACCAGCCGGCAGAGGAGTTAATGCTGCATTCGGGGAAGGACTTGCAGAATATGATTCGGTATTTGGTGACTGTATCCATTGGTCAGGCTGCTGCAAGGATTATCAGTATCAATCAGACTGAGATTCTTTGTGGACGATTTGAGCAACTTCATGTGTCAACCAAGTTTAAACATCGCAGTACTCACTGTGATATATTATTGAGATTCTATGGTTTATCTTCACCTGAAGGTTCACTTGCTGAGGTTCGTTTCCATGCTATTTTGTAGTGTTTATATTCTTAATGACAAGGTCTTTTGTTACAGAATAGGGAGGGTCACATTCTGATGCAAATTTCATAAAAGGTTAATTTTAGTGCAGATTCGTATTTGTTGATTTTCAAAATTGAATTGTATATTTCTGCATTCTCTCAAAGTTCTAATGGATATTATTTAGGAATGTTGTTTCTAAAAGCTTAAGCTAATAGAAAATAGTAATACTACACTTATAAAGTTTGTATTCTAATTTTGACCAAGTTATGCAACAAATAATTTAGTATAGTTTCGTCACTCACCACGTCATCGTATTGTTTTTGTGGTGTTGATAAAATGACTATCATTCAAATACAAAATTAATATAAAGTTATGTACTTTCTGGTTTTAGTATCTATTAGAGTTTAAATACTAATATTTGGCTTTTGCCCATAACCTTAAGCTTTTAGATCAAGGTTTCTTAACATTGTATTAGAGTCAAAATGATCTAGTGGTCTTGCGTTTGAGTGCCCTGATTGTGTTAATTAAAATAATATTTAATTTGTTATATTTCATTCATTTGTAAAACCTCATGAGGCATGTGAATCCTAGTCCATGTTCAAGTAAAAGGAAGGGAAGGGGTGGTGTTTGAACTCCATAGGTTAGGTTTAGTGGCAGGAAGGTTTTGGTCTCATCTTTGAGGTCAAGGGTTCAAATTTCCTTCGGTGCTGCCCATGAGATGTACATGTCTCGCATGGTTCTCAGCTATCAAGCTTGTATGGTATAGAAATAAACCCCGGTTTAAAAACTTGGTGTACAAGGGAAAGGTTGAGATATTTTTGTGTTATAAAAAGAAAAAAAAATTACTTGCAAGGAATATAAATGGTGGACCTTTACCAACAAGCTAAAACATTTAGGTCAAGTAGTTTCTTGATGGTATTTAACAAAAAAGCTAACAATATAATATTTTTGATAGGAATTAACTCTAATGCTATGGCTCCTGTGCATGTCGTACTTAATTTACACACTTGGGCTGTTAATTGATATAGGTCTTGCGATGATTTTGTACGAGTGGGAGCTACTGAGATTTTGCAAGCTTTTGAGTAGTGTTTTGTTTTCCTATTCATGGAGGAGTCTGTCCTAATGGACATCTCCTCCACTCTTACAAAACATAACCATAAACATGGACTGGCCCAACCAACTTTATATGATAATCTAGAATAAAGGTATTATGTTTTATATTGACTTTTGAGTATTTAATTGATGAAATCTCTTTTTATTATCTCACCTTTGATATCATTATTGAAACTCATTTCTTTTTTCTTCCCTTCCTTCCCCAGAAACAACAATAACAATAAAAAAGAATAGATGCCTGTTGGTCAGTTTTGTTTGTGATGCCTTGGAACACCAGTAATCCTAAAAGTTTTAAGTTGATAGGAAAATCCCAGCCATCCTATTCAAATTCTGACGTATTTTATTCCTGATTTAGTTGTAGTAAAATTTTTGTAGTATTATGATTATTTCTCTTTCTTTATAAGCAAATTATTTGTGTTTTATATGGCATGCTAACTTGTGCTAGTATGTGATTTCAGAGTTTCTGCAGCGAGCAGAAGGTAAATGCACTAGCTGCTAGTTTCGTACATTCACCAGTTGGGGAGAATGTTGATTGGAGGCTGTCAGCTACAATTTCCCCCTGCCATGTTACGGTAATTTTTCGGTTTTTCATATTGTCAGCTCTGCTTCAGTGGATAGAGATTAGCTATTTTTGCTACTTTTTCATGATGAAAGTCACCAACTTGGTTTTCATGGAACAATAACAGTAGTCATCCTTGTTTTCCCCTTGAATTCAACAATGTTTTAGTTAGTTTAAAACATATCTGACCGGTGAAAAAAGTACAATGTCGTTGTGTATTAATGCATGGGTTGATATTGGTTTTATATCTGGTCTCTACCTCAGTCATTAGACAACTCTTTACCTTTTGATTTATTCTATTATGTGCATTGCCTGCCGCAATATATATTCTGTACATGATTCTTTCATATATCTTTTTGTCCTCATATTTATCATTTTTTCTTTTCTATTATTATAAACTATCCCTCTTGTGCGGAACTTTCTCAATTCTGATGCATTTGTAGGTTTTGATGGAAAGTTTTGATCGGTTTTTTGAGTTTGTAAAGAGGAGTAGTGCTGTTAGTCCAACTGTTGCGTTGGAAACTGCAACTGCTTTGCAGGTAATGCTGTCAATATAACGAATACAAAACTATACTTGTTAGACTGACTATCGTTGCATGCTAATTGCAGATGAAGATTGAGAAAGTGACTCGCCGAGCACAAGAGCAATTTCAAATGGTATTGGAAGAGCAAAGCAGGTTAACAACAATGTTATTATTTTAAGCAATGCAACACTTGTAAAATTTGTATTCAAAGTTTGTTTACAATATCTTGCATTTTGTGCCATATTATTACCATTTATTGCTTTGACTTTCTTATATTGTGCAGCCACTCACTTGATGACATATCACTTTACATACTTTACATACAAACTTTATATGTGTAGTATTATTCTTTTATTTTGCTTTATGTGTTTTTCTTTCTCTTTTTTCTTCTACTAATGCACTACATGGAGCATGATGTTTTTTATTTTCTTGAATGGGCTTGAAACTAGTTTGTTTGTCCCTTGGCTAATCGCTTTAGGTAATCATTGACTCTTTCCAACATCAATATTTTCTTTTCCCCATTACACTTGCTTAAACATTCTTTCTTTTTCCATCTGTTTCATTCAGATTTGCTCTTGACATTGATCTTGATGCTCCAAAGGTTAGAGTTCCTATAAGGACATCCGGCTCTGCCAGATGTGATAGCCAGTTTCTTTTGGATTTTGGTCATTTTACACTGCACACTATGGTAAGTTTCTTTAATGTTGACTTTTGAGTTGCTGGTAATTACATTTTCATTGCAAAAGGACTATTGATACTGCAGGGAAGTCACTCTGAGGAGCATAAGCAGAATATTTATTCTCGTTTCTACATATCTGGAAGAGATATTGCTGCATTTTTCACAGATTGTGGTTCTGACAGTCAAAAAGTCACTTCAGTTGTGCCAACTGATAGTAGCGAAACAATTGCATGTCCTGCACTGGAAAAAGTTGAAAGTTTCTATTCTCTCATTGATAGATGTGGAATGGCAGTAATCGTTGATCAGGTATTATTTCTGCACAATTTTGCTTGTACTTTTATAAATAAAGTCATTGTTATAGGAGTTCATGAATGGCTGTTATTCTGTATTTCAGTTTGCTCTAATAATGCTTATGCTCTTTTTAATTTAAGATCAAAGTTCCTCACCCAAGTTACCCATCAACGCGTGTTTCTGTTCAAGTGCCAAATCTTGGTGTTCACTTTTCGCCTGAGAGATATCTCAGACTCATGGAATTGTTGAATATACTACATGGTACATTCGAAACGTGTGGTCAGCCTGCTGTTGATAACTTCCAAGCTGAGCTAGCTTCTTGGTGTCCTGCTGATCTTGCTGTTGATGCTAGAATCCTAGTATGGGGGGTATGTCCTTCTCTTGAAGGAAAATGAGCAGTCATATATCTGTATGTATCTGGTTTTAACCATTTGCGTGTTAAATATCTTGATTTAGGGGATTGGCAACTCTGTTGCTACATGGCAGCCCTGTTTTCTTGTCTTATCTGGTTTATATCTCTATGTCTTGGAATCTGAAATGTCCCAGAGCTACCAGCGATACTTGAGGTTTTCTCAGTTTCTTTCCCTTATGTTTCTGTTTTGCTGATATCTACCCACCTGCTTATAATTTGGCAATTTAAAGTCCTTAAATCTATTTTCAAATTTTAAATAATTATTTTCTACTTGTGGTTTTTGTTCCTTATTGGAATTTCTTCTTTTTAAAGGTTCCATCTAAAATCTAAAATTTGTTTGTGGATGATGCAGCATGGCTGGTAGACAGGTGTTTGAGGTTCCACCAGCAAATATTGGTGGCTCACCATTTTGTGTTGCTGTTAGTTTCAGAGGAATGGACAATCAGAAGGTAGGTCATTTTGGTTTGAAGTAAATGTTTTAATCGGCTGTGTCTCCCCTTTGATTTCACACTTTTTTTAATTTTTAAAAGAAAAGGAATACCATTAAGGTGGTGAACCAGTGGACCACCATTAATTTTTGGGGTATAAGGCAAAAATTTTATTGAGATAAAATCCAAACACATAGTGGAAAACAAAATTGAAAAGATAACTCCAAGCTGATATGAATTCTGTTCCTCCCTCAGCAGCACACAGACTCACACACAACCTAGGACACTGAATCCGGATAAGAAACTAGGAAAAATGAAGAAATTGTAAGTGCAGTTGCTAAAGTTAGAAATGATTATCTGGAATTCTTTTATAAGAGTGGGATTTCTGATACAAAGAGAGGGTAGCAGACTCTTCGAGAGTTCTGCCAGCTCTCCCAAGAGCAAGGCTCTACACAATTCTCTCTAACTGATTTTCTCCCCTTTCTCTCCCCTATATTCTCTAACTAACTTCACTTTTCCCTAGGCAATAACTAACTCACACCAGCCCTATACCCGTGGCCCATGTAAATCAGTGAATATCCCTGCTGATTCACTCAATTCGCTACTCTACCCTTTCCTTATTTGACTTGTCACGCCTAGAGTAAGTGAACTTGATTGGGGGCCTATCACAAGCCGAAGCCAAAACAGAATCCCAATTATTAAGAATAAGGAAAAAAAAGTAGAATTATCTTGAAACTTGTGACCTTGAAGTCCGTAAAGATGTCAGGAATAGAACACTATTCCGCCATAAATCAATCTCCTCCCCTAGAATTCTATTCCATTCTGGTTAAATGACCCAAAAATTGCAATACCATATCTGTATAGCTCCTGTCAAAGAAACAATATCTTGTGAACACCAAAGCTTTGTCATTCCCACCGAAAGCATAATGGTCCCTATAGTAAAACAATAAAGTATTGCTTGCCAAATGATGTAGCTTTTGTGTTTGTAAGAAATTATGCGGTAAGCATATTGATATTGAGATAGGTAACAAGTGAAAATAAATCATATACATAAAGAGACATCATATTTAAAGTAGTTTAATATTAATGTGGTTTAATATCAGTTTCCTATATTCATGGGTAAGGAGATAAATCTACTAGATCATAAATATGTAAGAGTACAAGAGATATTCTTTGCAAATATCAACACTTTGTTTGCCAATGTCACTAAACTTTGTAAGTTCATCATGATTGAATTTCTTGTCATTATTTGGTTCTAAAGACTACATATTAGTTGTGGAAGCCATTGTTAAATTTGGTCAAGATTTCTGGAGACCTGGGATTTTTTTTTGGGTGATCAGTAACAATTATGCAATTTTTTGTGCTGGAAAATAAATAAATAAATATGTTTATATTATCTTTCAATTTATTATATGTTCTTATTGTAATAATGCGGGATCAATTTACCAGGCTTTGGAATCTTCGAGTACCTGGATTATAAAGTTCCGTGAGGGCAACGAGAAGGCAACTTGGTTGAAAGAACTTATACGTGCTACATATCAAGCCTCTGTATCATATTTGCCCCAATATCTTTGTGAATGTTTTTAAATAATGTTTCTTTGTCGTCGAAAAAATTGATATTTATACTTCATGCAGGCTCCTTTGACAGTTGATGTACTTTCGGAAAAAAGTGATGGTGTAGCTGAGTTTGATGCACGACAGACAAAAAATTTGAAAACAGCTGACCTTGTCATTGATGGGGCATTGGTAGAAACCAAGTTGTTTATATATGGAAAGGTTAGATATGGTCTACTTTCTCTAATGCTTGATATATATGTGGTAAATTGATCATTGCTAGGATTTTCTCCACATCCCTCAAGACATGGTTGTGGCATTTAGCAAGTATTAATTCACCTTTCAGGTTTTTCATCATAAGATTTACTATTCCGCACTGTTTCTTCATGGTTTTATGCAGAATGGAGATGAGAAACGTGAAGAGACATTAATTCTTGAGGTTCTTGCCGACGGGGGAAAGGTTTGTTTAACTAATTGTTTATTGTTTGTTAAAGTTTAATTCATGTGTTTTGTGCAAAAAAGATTTTGAAAGTTTGAAGCATTTGTTCTTGCACTATCCTGCTGTATTAAAATTATGGCATACATTTTTTTTTTTTTTGGTGAGGCTAATGTTAGTGCTGTTAATCAGAAAAATCGTGATTTACTGTTCATTGAATATCTTTGTGTTTGGTGGAGGAGAAAAAGCTGTTGTCATGTGGAGATGTGTTCTGACTGTGTTTTTGTTTTTATGGATGGAGAGACAAAAGAATTTTTGAGGAGGTTATGGTGGAAGATTGGAAGTCACTTTGGAAAGTTGTTACTCTTGCTTCTTTATGGGCTTTCTATTAGATAAGCAATTTGAAGGAATTCCCTCTTCTTTATTCGAAGGGATAGGGCAGTTATGTGCTTGTAGTGTTTTGTTTTTCTATTCTTTTTCTTTGTGGGCTTTCACTTTTGTGTGTGTGTGTGTGTGTGTTTTTTTTTTTTTGATTTTATATTTCTTTTTTAACAAATTTTTTGTGCCTTATATTAAAAAAAGTTCAAATACTGTTCACCTTTATTATGATATTAAGCTTCTAAGTTGGTGAGAAAGGAGAAGCTAATTGTGGTGAATTGTGAGAAAGAGTTAGACTTTCTCCTTCTCTTTGGGCTTCAACTACAAAGGATTTTCAAGACTTTTCTTTTTGATGTATACAGTGGTTACCCAATATATCACTGAAACTAGCGTCACTTAGTGGTTTTATTTTCAAATGTCCTATTCTGTGAAATAAACTTTTTATTTTTTTAAAATTTTTAGGAAGCCAAAATTATGTTACAAGAAAGAAAAAAAAGTGTAAAGAAGATTGTGTGAACCAGGGTCCACAACAAAAAAGAAAGAACAAACAAGCCAAATCGATCAAAGACAATAAACAACAAATTTCCAATCTTTTTAAATAAATAAAAAAAGGTCTCTTGAAATTCTTTAGTAATTGAAGCCAAGATATAATCTTCCCCTATAACAACTGGACATCCTCTTCAAAAACCATCTTAAAAAATCGTTCTATTCCTTTTACTTCAAATCACCCAAAAACAATTGAAATACGTTATCTCGATAAAATCTTAACTTTAATACTTGCTCCAAAAGCACAATGATGTTAAAAAAACAAAAAATCCATACATGATTGAGGAACAACCCAATCAATTCCAGCTTCTTTAAAAATAATTGTTGAGATAGAGAGGGAGAAACGAATTTAGGAAAAAAATTTGTATGTATTACATTGTAAAGAGGTGTACATATATATAGTACTTAAAGTAGGAAAGAGAGAATCAAATATGTATCTAATAGGAACACAATCCTAAATTCCTATATAGAGATTTAACACTCCCCCTCAAGTTGGAGTATAGATATTCTCGATGCCCAACTTGGAACATAGATGAAGAAAAACTCCTTTATGAACTGCCTTGGTAAAAAAATCTCCAATTTGGTCTTCAAATTTAACATAAGGAGTGATAATCTCTCCACTCATTGCAGCCTCACGAACAAAGTGACAATCTATTTCAATGTATTTAGTTCTTTTATGAAAAACTGGATTGCTAGTAATATATGTTGCAGCCATATTATCACAAAACATTTTTGATGACTTTTTTTAAATCAATTCCAATCTCAGTTAAAAAATTCTTGACTCACATAATCTCACATGTTATATGAGACATAGCACGATACTCTGCCTCTGCACTGGATCTTGCAACTATATTTTGTTTGTTGCTTCTCCAAGTCATTAGATTGCCTCCCAAGAAGGTACAATATCTAATTGTGGACTTACTATCAGTTTTGGATCCAGCCCAATCAGCATCATTATAACCAACAATGTTCAACTCTTTACCTTTCTTGTAAAAAATTCCTTTACCAACGGACTGTTTTAGATATCGTAGAATTCTACATACCGCCTCCCAATGGATCTTCTTCGGATTTTGCATATATTGACTAACTGCTCCTACTGCAAAAGTAATATCAGGTCTAGTGACAGTAAGATAAATCAACTTTTCCACAAGACTTCTATATCTTTGCTTATCTTCAAAATCTGGACTATTATCACCATCCAATATTATATTTGGATCCATAGGGGTCTTTATTGGCTTAGATCCTAACATACCCGTTTCATTAAGTAAGTCTTGCACATGCTTTCTCTGAGACAAAATGATACCTTCTTTACTCCTTAAAACTTCAATACCAAGAAAGTATCTGAGTTGTCCCAAGTCTTTTGCTTGAAAATGTGTCTTTAGCTGTCTTTTCACTTCTTCTATGCCATTAGAATCACTCCCAGTCACAATGATATCATTTACATACACCACAAGTATAACAATACCTGATCTTGTATGTTTAACAAACACTGAGTGATCAGATTGACAACGGGAGAAGTTGATCGAAGCCAAAACGCCACTCAATTTTTTAAACCAGACCCTAGGTGGCTGCTTCAGACCATAAATAGCCTTCTTTAACTTACAAACAGAGGTGGTTAACTCCCCCTGAGTAACAAATCCAGGTGGTTGCTCCATATAAACCTCCTCGTGTAAATCACCATACAAGAAGGTATTTTTGACATCTAGCTGGAAGAGGGGCCATAAGAATGCGGACTGAATTGAGCTTGGCAACGGGAGAAAAAGTCTCAACATAGTCAACACTATAAGTTTAAGTGTATCCTTTAGCAACAAGACGGGTTTTTAAGCGTTCAATAGTACTATTAGGATGATATTTAATAACAAAGATCCAACGACAACCGACCACTTCTTTACCGTCTGGTAATTTTAGTAACTCCTATGTACCACGATCACACAGAGCTGACATCTCATCTTCGATAGCTTTCCTCCAGCCAGGATGAGCCAAAGCTTCCTGGTAATTTTTAGGAATAGAAACCACAGACAAACTCAAAGCAAAAGAACGAGCAGAGAATGATAAGGCATTAAAGGAGACAAACTGAGAGATAAGATACCTCTGAGAATTTCTAGTAACTTTGCGAAGAGCAATAGGGGGATCAAGATCGGAATACTCATTTGTAGGAGGAGTCGGATCTGGAGTAGAAGCAGACGCTTGAGTGACGGGCAGATCAGTAAGCGGTAAATCATCTTGTGTAGCACGGGATTGATGTGGCTTTCGCCTAGAATAAATTAGGAGTGGTGGAGTAGAGGGACACGGTAGAACTGACACCGGTATTGGAGGATCAACTAGATCAGTATCAAGTCTAGAACCACTCGATGAAAAATATGGTGTGGACTCAAAAAAGGTGACATCTGCACTGACAAAAGTTTTTCCCGAGCAAGGGTCAAGACATTTGTAACCTTTCTGAGTTCTAGAATACCCAAGAAAAATACATTTGGTGGACCGAAAAGACAGTTTATCAGAAACCCTATGAAGATGGACAAAATAAACACAACTAAAAATACAAGGAGGAAGAGGAAAAACAGGTTGATTAGGGAATAAGATGGAGTACGGAGACTGAAAATGAAGAACAGGAGAATGAACTCGATTAATGAGGTAACAGGCGGTAAGTAAAGCTTTTCCTCAATATTTTGATGGGACTTTCATATGAAATAATAGAGTTCGAGCCACATCTAACAAATGTCTATTTTTTCGCTCAGCAATTCTATTTTGCTGAGGGGTGTAAGTACATGATACTTGATGTAAGATCCCATCAGTGCTATAAAAAGTAGATAATGAGGAAGAAGTATATTTTAAAACATTATCAGAACGTAAAACTTTAATAGAAATACCAAACTGAGTCTTTATTTCATTGTAAAACATTTGAAACATACTAGGGACCTAAGATCGATATTTTAACAGATACAATCAAGTAACTCTAGAATGATCATCCACAAAGGATACAAAATATTTAAACCCATGACTGTTGTTAACTCGACAAGGACCCCATACATCTGAGTGAACCAAATCAAACGGTTGGTCACTAATTTTATTGACTTGACTACGAAACAAAAAACGAGAATGTTTACCTAACTGACAAGACTCACATTCAATTTGAGTTGGACTACAAAAACCCATATGCTGAAGCAATTTATTTGAAGGGTGCTCTAAACGATAATGCTATTGTTCTGGAGAGACAGAAGAAGCAAGAGCTGTATGAGAGGACGAAAGTGCTTCAAACAGGTGATAAACGCTATTCTTTTTAGGCCCGCCACCAATCATCTTCCTCGTACCAAGATTCTGAAAAATACAATAGGATAGAAAAAAAGTGACTGAGCAATTTAAATTCTTAGTTAACTGGCTAACAGATAAAAGATTAACAGAAAATCTAGAAACATGTAACACCGAAGATAAATGAAAACTAGATGTACGAATGGTTCCGGACCCTTGTACTTGGGTTTTAGAACCATCAACAAGAACAATTGATGACTGTTTCTTAGAAGAGATGAATGAACTAAAAAGAGAATCATTACCAGTCATGTGAGAAGAGGCTCCAGAGTCTATAATCCAATAATGTGGGTAAGAAGAAGAAAATAAGGCAGTGGACCTACCTGTTTGGACTAAGGAAGCGCAAGGTTCACTGGCTGGTTGACCTTCAGATCTATGAGCAGACTGCGCAGAAGGTGGAGCATGAGAGTTAGATGAATTACTACGGAAAGACGCTCCTCAGAGCTTTGATTTGCCCATTCAGGTTTTCCAAACTTATCCCAACACTTTTCTGAAGGATGATTAAGTCTACCACAATGAGAACATGGAACTCTTCCACCTCGACCTCTAACACGTTCTCTACTCCGTCCAGAAAAGGATCCTTTGCCTCGACTACCAGACACAACTAAGGCAGAAGCTTCCTGATTATGTTGAGAGGTGGGTAACCGTTAGAGTCGAGCATATGCAATTTTAAGACTTGGGAGAGCTTCTCAGTCAAGATACTATTCTTAGCACTTTCATAGACAAGATTTAAGCTAGACAGGAACTTAATAACAAATAATTCTTCGCGTTGTTTACGTAATGTCTCAACATCAGTAGTAACAGGATGATAAGAGTTAAGCTCACTCATTAATCCTTTGATTTCTCCTAAATATTCACTTAACATTCTATCACCTTGCTGACAAGAAAATAAAGTAAACATAAAAAATGTGAGGGATATTTTGAGATCCACCAAACCTGTCTTGAAGTGAATTCCACAACTCTTTGGTAGTATCAACCCACATCACAGTTGCCGCAAGTGATGGCTCCATACTGTGCCACAACTATGTAGTAATCAAATTGTCTTCCTGAATCTATTTAGCATACTCCTTTGAATCAGACGATGGAGGATCTTGTGTAAGATAATTATGTTTCCCTTGGCCAATCAAGTATTTGGTTACTGCTTTTGCCCATAACTTGTAATTGGAATTATTCAATTTTACGGCTGTGATGGAACCACCAACTCTAGGAGGATTAAGGACGGTTGAGAAGCCACAAAAACCCAAACACAATTTTTCTTTCAAACAGAGCTACCACACCGAAAATTTTTTTAAGAAAAAAGCTGAATTACGTGCTAACTGTATACAGTAACTCTGGTGAACGGTAGCTCCGGTAACAGTCTGATGAACATTATTCGTTGTGAACAGTAAGACTGGTGAACAGTATGTTGATGAACAGTAACCATAATATATATTTTTTTTTTTTCGAAGGGGTGATGGAAGATGAAATTGGGATAAAGTAAGTTGATGGTGGTGGAAGGTTTAGGGTTTATGGGTTGAACAAAAATTAAAGGATAAATAGTATAAGAGGGGATCAAAATCATGCTCTCATGTTGAGAGAGAGAGGGAGAAACGAATTTAGGGAAAAAATTTGTATGTATTCTATTGTAAAGAGGTGTACATGTATATAGTACAATAAGGAAAAATAAAATAGGAAAGAGAGAATCAAATATGTATCTAATAGGAACACAATCCTAACTTCCTATATAGAGATTTAACAATAATTAACCCGATTTTTAATGCCACAGGAAAGAAACAGATGATCTTTAAGGGTGTGTTTGTTTTTGAGTTTTGTGCTTTTGTTTTCAAAATTTGTTAAGAATTTGTGGTTGGTTTTGTTTTTGTTTTTTTAAATTTTCAAAAAGAATGTGTTTGATATTAAATTTAAAATGTATTGAAAAATATGAAATATTGATTATGAAAACAAACGCACCTAAGAAATTGTAAAATTGTATTAGAGAAAAAAACTATACAAAAGGAGGATAGGTGGTTTATTAAAGATGAGTTGGTTAGGGAAAACACAAAACTATACAAAAGATAATTTATGTTTACCAATGTAACTTATCTCTCTCATTACTAATGTACTTTTTTCCTATGTATATACTTTTAAGGAAAAAAAGAGAAAGAAAGAGTGAGTCAGCCTTGTGTTGGGATCCATTTGTTTGTGATTAGATTTCATGACAAGTTTATTGAAGTGTTTGGCCATGCATGTGCAATGCATGCTATAGTCTAAATGCTTTATCCCTTCTTGTTTTTTGCATAAGTTATCATGTTTATTTGCAAGTTTTCTTGTATAGGCCTTTTGTAATTAGTGTTAAAAGAGAGAATAAATAAAAAATATGTAGGGAAGAGAAGGTGAAAGTTGTTGTATATTATATATATGTGGAGACTTACATATATATAATGGAAAAATCGAAGTAAACTACGAAATAAATTCAGTCATAATCAAAATTCACCACCTAGAATAGAATTGTTATAATTTAAAACTTCCATATAAAGTTCTCACACTCCTCAAGTTGGAGCATAGATATTCTTAATCTTCAACTTGGAAACAAATATTATAAATAGATATTTGATGAGTTTTTTTTGAAAATTTTACTTTGAGTCTTTAACTTTATAGTAGTGATGGAGCTTTAGGAGGATTCATAGGAGATAACCATCACAGTCAAACCCTTAGAAAGGAGTCCGAACTAGCAAAGAGTGAAACCAGAAATATAAGAGATGATGATTTTCGATAAGACAAGATATTTTTTATCATGAACCCTGGCGAGAGTATAAGGGTAGTAGTGACTTTTGCCGCTAGCTAGGGAAGGTGAGGTTATTCAATAGTAAAAAGTCTAGGTTTGGGATAAAAATGAGGATTGGATAAACGAGGTAGATTTCCTGTGATTAGATGGATTTTTTATATTCTTAGAAACACCTTTGGATAATTTGAGAGACACCCAAAATGTTTCAAAAATTTCAAAAGATTCGTTAAATGCTAAAAACACAATTTCATCATTGTTGATGACAATGAGAGTCTGAGTGAGAGAGCTTGAAAAATAAGAGACTTAAAAAGAAGCAGACGAGGGACTTTTTTTTTTCTTCTAAAGTTATTTCTAATAAAAACATTAGATTTAATAGAAAAAGAAAAAAGAGAGTTATTTTTTATTTATTATTAAAAAATAATAAAGAGTAACAAAAAAAGAAAGTGGATTTTTTTTTTGAAAAATATTGAAATGTTTAAAAGAGAAGAAAGATTGATTTTATTTTCTTCTTTCTTTTTATTTTTGCATAAACACAAATTTCTAAGAAACTGTAATCTGCTCTGCTCCCATATTAGAGGAGAGAAAAGAAAGTAAATAGATAAGTAAGAGAAGGTGAAAGTTTGTTTTATATTATAGATATGTGAAGACTTACTATATATATATATATATATATATATGTATATATATGTACATATATATATATGTATATATATATACATATATATATACATATATATATATATTTATATTTATATATAGTAGCTGAGTTTAATGCAAAAAAGAAAAAGTTATTTTATTAGGAAAGTTTTTGGCTAAGGGTCGCTAGTGCTTAAATTCTTTTATTAGGCCTTACCTAGTGATAGCTTAATTTTTTAGGTTAAATGGTAACGTATATGGTATTAGAACCACGTTCACCACAGGGTTGCCTATTGGCGTAGTAATTTGGATTTTATTATTATTATTATTTTTGGGATAAGAAACTGTATGTACTATATTAATGTAAAGTAGATAGTAACAAAGTGGTCTAGTTGACCACTAAGAATGTCAAAAAAAAAAAAAAAAAAGAAAGAACCTAGGAAAGGGCATCTACCCTATGCAAAGACAATAGCAAACCCTTCCCTAAAGCACCACTACCTATACAAACTTCATCCCAAAACACTTTCCCTAAGATGAATGAAAAAAAGAGAGACTCTTGAAATTCTTTTGTAGTTGAAGCCCACAAGGAAGCATAAAAGTGAGCTCTCTCAGACAAACACGCATTGTCTTCTTTTTTGTCTTCAAATATTCGCTTGTTTCTGTTGCCATAAAACTGAAAAAATAGCTGGAGCAACACATCTCCATAGAATGTTTGCTTTTTTCCCATTCCCAAAAGCAAACAAATTCTCCATAAGAAGTGAACAACAAGAACTAGGACAAACTCAAGCTGTTTTAGCTTCTTTGCGAAGTCTAGCCCATGAATAAGAAGCAACTGGGTAGTGAAGAAAAAGGTCGTCTGATTTTTTTTGTGTCTGTTATGGGCTTCTACTTCAAAGGATTTAAAAATTTTTTCTCTCTTTTATACAGCTAAATTGAGAAAGTGTTTTGGGTTAACTTTGTATAGTTTGTCTTGTTTGGTTCAAGGAGGGAAGATTTATTTTGTATGGAATTGTTACTCCTTAGTTAGAGGCCCTTGTGGATATCTAATCCACTAATTGTAACTCTTTTTACTTAAATATAATACTTCAGTTTCTTATTAAAAAAAAAGATTTCTTTTTTCTTTTATTTAAAGGGATTGGGTAGCTATGTGCTTACTTTTTTTTTTGTTAAAAGAGAGAAAAGAGAAGAAAATAGATAGAGGAGAAGGTGAAAGTTGTTGTATATGTTTGATATGTGAAGACTTACATATATATGGTAGAAATATTAAAGTAAACTAGGAAATAAAATCACTCACGATCAATACATATTTTTATCACCTATAATAGAATTATTATAATCTAAAATTTTGATAGAAGTTCTAACAGTTATTATGTTTTTGGTCTTTTGGTTCACTTTTGTATTCTCTTTTCTTTCGTCATTCTTCATTAATAAAATTGTTGTGCCTGATAAAAAGAATTGAAAGTGGACAGCTGGTTCACTCTTTTGTTTGTAGAAGTCTTTAATAAAACTCTTGTCTCTTATCCAAAAAAAATAAATAAATAAAGAAGAAAGAAAAGATTTCCCTTTGCTGTTTCGTTTTTGCGCAAACTTCTATTTTTATGTTTATATTTATTTTTTGAATAAGAAACTATGATTTGTACTAGATGAAAATTGTACAAAAGAGGGCAAGCGGTCCAGAAAAGGAGGACGGCCCTGAATAAAAGACATAACTATACATAAGATTTTCTGTTGGTCCTATACAAATGGAAACCCAAAAACACTGCAATTCAACATTTAAAACCCAAAACTCCCTCCTAATTCAAATTAATTAAAAAGAAAGAGAGATCATGAAACTTGTTTGTCATTGAAGCCCAAAGAGAAGCTAGAAGCCGAACTCTATCCCACAAAAATTGAATGTTTGTCTTTGTGGTATCTTCAAACAATCTTCTATTCCTTTCAATCCAAATTACCCAAAATGCTGCCAAGCAACACACTTCCGCAATACTTCAGCTTTTTTACTTCTGCCAAAAGTATCCAAGAACAATAAGAAGAGTGATTTACAGGAGGCTGGAATGACCCAAAAAACTTTAGGTGGCTCAAATGATTTGAGCCACAAACCCAAAGCTAACGGGCAATTAAGAAACAATTACTCAATGTTTTCTGAACTGTCTTTACACATAACACACCAAGAGGGATTCAAATACATCTTGGGAATCCTTTTTTGAATAATCTCGGCTGTGTTGTTTCTATTTTGAGCTAAGGCCCAAGCAAAAATATAATAGCAAAAATTCTATTCCCTGCTGTTAAACATTTGGGTTTATTATTTACAGGTGCACATAATTTGTTTGGATGGTGACCTTACAGTCAAGATGAAGCTGCACTCTTTAAAAATTAAAGACGAGCTTCAAGGTCGTCTTTCTGCAAATCCACAGTACTTGGCCTGTTCTGTGCTTAAGAGTCAAGATTTACTTACTTCTCATGGCAGTTGTGATCTTCCTGAGAAGGAGTTGCCTATTTTAATTCCAGAAGACGATAATGCTTTTACAGATGCTTTGCCAGAATTTGTTTCTGTATCAGATGCAGATGTTTATTCACCAAAAATGGGTACATCTCAGAGTGGCAGGATTGAGGACATCAATGAACGTGGTGAATTTGAGTCTGCTGAAACCTTGATCCGTAGAAATGATTCAATAAAAGGAAAGGGCATCCCAAGTGAGATATTTTATGAGGCACAAGGTGGTGACTTTTTGGATTTTGTATCTGTTACCTTGTCAATGAGGAGTTCTGGTTCACCTGATTATGATGGCATAGATATGCAGGTACCTTTATGACAAATATGGACTTCTGAGTTTCGATTAGTAGACTATTGCATTCTTATTGTTATTTCTTAGCTAATATATTCAATTGCAAATTTTCAGATGAGTATTCGCATGTCCAAACTAGAGTTCTTTTGCAACAGACCCACTCTTGTTGCTTTAATTGGTTTTGGTTTTGATCTAAGTGCTGTTAGTTATGAGGTGAGTGATACAGACAAGAAAAAATTGTCAGATCAGAAATCTTTGATCAACAATGAAAAGAATGAAGAACATGGACGTGTAGAGGGGTTGCTGGGATATGGCAAAGAACGTGTAGTATTTTATTTAACCATGAATGTTGATAGTGTGTCAGTGTTTCTGAACAAGGAGGATGGTTCTCAACTTGCAATGTTTGTGCAAGAAAGTTTCCTATTAGATCTTAAGGTATGAGATCTTGCTATCTTTCCCATCTGTTTCTATGCTTGCATTGTACATTCCATTGCCATTGCAAAATTTATTCCTGTTTATTAGAAGATTATGTTCATAGATGAACGGTGTTTCTTTACATTTGTGCATCTTTATATTATACTTTTATCTGCAGTGAAGTATAATCTCATTTTTATTTCCAGGATTGATTCTTTTTGTTTCTGTAATTGCCTGACTTGATTTGTTTGCTTAATAGGTCTACCCAAGTTCCACTTCCATTGAAGGAACATTGGGAAATTTCAGGCTCCGTGATATGACTCTTGGAGCAGATCACTATTGGGGTTGGCTCTGTGATATACGTAATCCAGGGGTTGAATCCCTTATCAAGGTAATTTTATGAACCTTTTGTTGGCCAGTTGACGTGCAACAATTAGGCTTTGATCAAACTTTTCTTGCATCCATTAACAATTCAAAGTTGAGTGTGACTTTAGGCTTGTTTAGTTATCAGTTTTTGGTTTGAACTTGAACAAGGTAATTTTTGTTTCAGTAGCTATCTTTCACTAATTATTTGCCTGTTAGAAACATAACCTATTAATGGAATGTCAAAATTGCATTCACATGGATGTTAAGTAGTGTTGATTTTAAAAATGCCTTTGGATGAAAAATTTGGAGTAGAATTAAAAGAAAACAAGTGAGTTTGTTTCTCTATACCTATCTTTCTTTCTTTCTTTCTTTTTTTTTTCTTTATATATATGTATATATATAAAAGAAACTGTCAGCACTATATTAATGGAAAGTAGATAGTAACAAAGATAGTGACAAAGTGGATTATCTGACCAGTAAGAATGCCAAAAAAAATAGAACCTAGGGAAGGGCATCCACCCTATACAAAGACAATAGCAAAATGGGAAGGTGAGCAGACAATTTGGAACGCAAGCAGAGCTAAATAAAAGTCAATGTGGTAAATATATTATAATATTATAGGGGAGATACGATACCATATTTATTATACAAATTATGAGCTATTGGATTAGTTCAGTTTCAATGTTTAAGATTGAACTTGACATGCATAATTAATGCATTTTAGGAATCGCGGATGTCTGATTGAGTTCCAAATTTTGAAATTGTGTTAATCAAATGGTTCATTATTTTTATAAAAAGGTGTTCACTGATTCTAACCTGTTATGTGTAAACTAACTATTATATTTTAGTTGCATATGGTTGACTTCAAGCTTGAACTTGAACTTGGCTTCAGTTTGAATCCATATTATATTAAATTTGAGCCGAGCTCGATCATTGCTCATATTATTTAAACCAACTTCATCCTAGAGTTCGAGGCTCTATTGAGCTTTATGTGGAAGTTGTTTTCACCGAGGCATGTATTTGGCTTGACGTTTTATGGTCATATGCCTTCCAATTGTACTTTGATATGCGCTTTGTCTCTTTTTCACTTTCAGTTCAAATTCAACTCTTATAGTGCTGGAGATGACGACTATGAAGGATATGATTACAGCTTGTTTGGTCGACTCTCTGCTGTCCGCATCGTCTTCCTCTATAAGTTTGTCCAGGAGGTATGTGGGAAGAGAACATCGTAATATTTGAACCAGATTCTTTGTGTACAACACCTTGGAAAGAACTGCTGGTTAGGTTTAAAAACCTTGTGAACTTGCTCGAGAGACAGCTGCTATTTGGCTTCTGGGAATAGCAGTCAACTACTTAGTTATATGGTTTATTTTTTTGGAAGTTACTGTTTTCTGATATATATTCAACTGATGTAATTCCTTCAAGTTGCTTATTTATTAGATCATTAATTTTTTTTCTTGGTGTTTGGACTGTTAAAGCTGATATCTATTGACTTAAATTTTTGGGTCACGTGGTTATTGAAGACTGGACTGTATGATATATTTGTGGAACATGCTTCTGCAGATATCTGTTTATTTCATGGAACTTGCTACTCCACATACTGAAGAAGTAATAAAACTTGTTGACAAAGTTGGAGGCTTCGAGTGGTTAATTCAGAAATATGAGATTGAAGGATCTACAGCATTAAAGCTGGACCTCTCACTTGACACTCCTATAATCATTGTTCCCAGGAATTCAGTGAGCAATGAGTTAGCACATTTGCCCTCTACTCTTGTTATATGTTTGCTTTGCTTATAGAATTTACCAGTTTAACTTTGTGGCGAAACTCCTCTTTAGTTTTGCAGCTAAAAATTTATTTTTTTTGATATTGAAAACTTGAAACTTTTTAAGAAGCTTTTCTGAATTTCAGTTGCTCGAAACTAATTTCCTTTGGTGTGTGTGTATATATATGTGTGTATGTATGTATGAATATCCTATCTTGCATTTAACAAATTCGGTATAAAAAGTATTATCATGATTTACAACAAAAATAAATGGACGTGCATATTGGGTGTGGAAGACAAGTATGTGGCATTTGCTTCTATATCTGCTTTTCGTCTCTTGCAGTTTTTTGTGGAATTCTTCTTTTCTAAATTCCAGTGTCCTTTATTGATTGTTTTTATTAATTTTTTTCCTGGTAAAGTACACTGACCCTCCCTCCAACTCTATGCAAACTGATAATC
The DNA here is from genome assembly GCA_013180625.2 of Boswellia sacra. Taxonomy (NCBI): domain Eukaryota; kingdom Viridiplantae; phylum Streptophyta; class Magnoliopsida; order Sapindales; family Burseraceae; genus Boswellia; species Boswellia sacra. The sequence continues at coordinate 173,543 of SNVD02009890.1, forward strand.
AGCCTCCCTTTCTTCAGATGTTTTGCCAATTTGATTTCATTTATCTTTCCCCAGTTGTAGGTTTTATTTGTTATATATAAGAGCCAACTAAGGGTGTTGCTGTTATTTTTTAAAACAGAGGAGGTTCAGTTTTTATTTTCTTAAAACATCTACACACCTTTCTGTTCTTTTTCCTCCCCTTAGGGGAGTTTTGAGACAAGGCAGTTATATGGTTCTGTTGCTCTTTAACTTTGATGAATGCCAATAACCTCTTCATTTGTTGGTTATTCGTGCAGTTTCATTCAACTTGATTTGGGCCAGCTAAAGGTGACAAATGAAGTTAATTGGCACGGCCCAGAGAAGGATCCTTCAGCTGTCCGTATTGATGTTCTTCATGCTGAGGTAGATCATTTCATTATTGTTCTGGAATTGCATTGCTGTAATTAAGAATTATAATTGACTCTTCGTTAAATTTACAGATTATGGGGATCAACATGTCCGTAGGAATCAATGGTTCTTTAGGTAAACCAATGATTCGGGATGGGCAAGGACTTGATATATATGTTCATCGTAGTTTGAGGGATGTTTTCAGGAAAGTCCCAACATTTTCTCTAGAAGTTAAGGTAATGCTTATGCTTTATTTATTTATTTATTTTATTTTATATATATTTTTTTGATAAGAAACTATGAATTGTATTAGATGAAAACTATCCAAAAGAGGACAAGCAGTACACAAAAGCAGGACTAACCTGAATAATAGATAGAACTATGTATATGATTTTCGATCTCCTATACATTAGGAATCAGCATGTAATACCCAAAGCATTCAATAATTATATGATTCTGCCTTTTGAATTAAAGAAATTTTTGTTGTCCAATCTGTCCATGATGCTGATGTTTGCAATGGTTAATTGCTGGAAATTGATGAGCTTCATGCTGGTTATATATCACATTGTGATGGACTTGATTTTTCCCTTTTTTCCCCCAATCTGAGTTGTATGATTGTGATATAGACAGTTTTGTGTGGTGTAAATTCGTTATATATGTGTCTTCTAATTTGTATGGAATGTTATGATATGCTGCAATTGATTCTTTTGGGCTTTGTTTCTTGCAGGTGGGCTTCTTGCATGGTGTGATGTCTGACAAAGAGTATGATGTTATTCTAAATTGTACATTTATGAATTTAAATGAAGCACCAAATCTTCCTCCAAGTTTTCGCGCCAGCAAAGGTGATTCCAAAGATACAATGCGTTTATTGGTTGATAAGGTCAACTTGAATAGTCAGACGTTGCTGTCCCAAACTGTTACCATAATAGCTGTTGAAGTCAACTATGCCCTATTGGAACTGTGTAATGGCATTATTGAGGAGTCACCTTTAGCTCATGTTGCCGTGAGTACTTTTATTTGATCTAGCTTGGTTGATATTTTGCTTTTGGTCAGTGTTCTGTATTTATAATTTAGAGTACGTTTGTTTCCTGTTTAATTCAAAATCACTTCTTTTTTTTTTTTTTTAAATTTTATCCTTGATGATAATAATGATATTTATTTCAAATATGTTTGGCTTTTTTTATGTTTGTTATCTCTTCATCCTTGCAGCTGGAAGGACTATGGGTTTCATACCGGCTGACTTCCTTGTCTGAAATGGATCTCTACGTGACTATTCCCAAATTTTCAATAGCAGACATTCGCCCTGATACAAAGCCTGAAATGCGTCTGATGCTTGGATCGTCCACAGATGCTTTAAAACAATCTTATGCTGGAAGAGTCCCCCTTTTCTCAAATAAGAGCAGTTTTAGGAGATCAGGCTCTGAGGTTGGCCTGGACATGATGGATGTTCCTATGTCAACAATGTTCTTGATGGACTACAGATGGCGAACATCCTCTCAATCTTATGTGGTTCGTGTTCAGCAGCCTCGAGTCCTAGTTGTGCCGGATTTCCTTCTTGCCTTGGGTGAGTTTTTTGTGCCAGCTTTGGGGTCGATAACCGGAAGAGATGAGACAATGGATCCTAAGAACGATCCCATAAGTAGAAATAATAGCATAGTACTCTCTGGACCTGTTTACAGACAGAGTGAAGATGTTGTGCACTTATCTCCAAGTAGGCAGTTAGTAGCAGATGCTGTTGGGGTCAATGAATATACGTACGATGGCTGTGGAAAGATGATCTATTTAAGTGAAGAAAAAAATATGAAGGATTTCCAGTCGTTGAAATACCGACCAATTATAATCATTGGACGTGGCAAGAAACTGCGTTTTGTTAATGTTAAAATTGAGGTACTTACTCCCCTTGTCATGTTCATTTGTATTGTTTCTTGCTGTTTTCTTATATCTTTATCATTTGTTGGTACAATTTTTGTTCCATGCTTATTTTGTTATTTTTTCCATCATTAGAATGGTTCCCTGTTGAGGAAGTATACATACTTGAGTAATGACAGCAGCTACTCAGTCTCCTTAGATGATGGGGTTGACATTGTGGTTCTGGATAATTATTCATCTGATGATGATAAGAAAAATCTAGATCACATTCATGAAAAATCTGATGCTGATGTCTCTTCTCATTCTCAAAGTGATTCAAATGTGATCCAAAGTCTCACTTTTGAAGCCCAGGTAGGTGAACTTTCTTGAACTAGGATATTTTCTTTATACATGGTTTTATTTTATTTATTTATGTATTTGCTTTACCTGTCATCCATTTCCTATCCATGAAAAAGAAAAAATAAGTAAATCTTTGACCTGCCTTTTATTTCTTGTTTTTCTCAAGAAAATTTGCTTTTTGTATTTCGTTCCATCTAAATTATATTATTTTCAAATTTCGTTTGCTCTCTTTCTCTCATGCACACAATAGATGTATATTTTGAGGGGAGTCAATAAATCTTATTAAAGTAAAGTGCAAGAAAAATTAAGTAGAGGCCCACAAAAAAAGGAACAGAATAAAAAAGGGCAAATAAACATAATCATACTAGGAAAATTAAAATAAAGTAAGCTTTTTCTCTCTCGTGGGGGCAGACTTACTCTAACACAATCTGTTCTGTCTAGTCTTCTAATTTTACTTTCTTTCAAAACATAATCAAACTAGGAAAATTAAAATAAAGTAAGCTTTTTCTGTCTCGTGGGGGCAGACTTACTCTAACACAATCTATTCTGTCTAGTCTTTGAATTTTACTTTCTTTCTCTCTTCAAAATGCCTACCAATGTTGCTAATGAAATTGAAAAAGAAATGAGGGATTTCTTTTGTGAAGTTTTTGATGGTGGTAGTCATTTGGTGAATTTGGACATGGTGTCTTTGCCCTGTACAAAGGAGGCTTAGAGATTCGGAATATGGTTTAAAAGGGAATATAGCTTTGTTGGGGAAATGGCTATGGAGATTTCCAACTGGAACAAGCTCTTTATGGCATGCTGTTATTAGAATCAAATATGGCCTTTAGAATAGGTGGGATGCAAAAATGGCTTCTCATGGTTTAAATAGGAGCTTTTGGAAATTTATTTTCAAGACTACTTGTCAGTCCCACCTTGGTGTTAGAGCTTTAAATTGAGGAGAGAATTAGATTTTGGGACGATATGTGGTTAGACAACTTGCCTTAATTTTTTGGGTCATACTACGGTAGACCTGATGTACCGGTACATCAATTTTCAAATTTGTGTAAAAGTTGTAATTGAGTGTGTTAAAATTGTAAATACAACTTTATAAACTCATTTACAACTTGTTTTGCATTTACGATTTTTATACACTCATTTACAAATTTTACACAAATTTAAAAATTGATGTACTGATACATCAGTTGTACCGTAGCCACACCCTAATGTTTTCTATTTCCAGGAATTTATAGATTGAGGAGACACAATAACCTAACCATCAAGGACATGGTAGTCACTTCCTCTCTTTCCTTGGGTTTGGAATGGAACTTTTAACTTTTTGAGAAATTTGAATGATAAGGAAATCCAAGAATGCACAACCTTTTTAGTATTGGTGGATAAAGCTTTGTTGAATGAAAAGAGGGAGGATAAAAGGGTATGGAAGCTCTACCCATTCGGCTTGTTCTCTTGTTAATCCTTCTTTAATTGGCTAATTGATGATTAATCTTTTAGCCTATTCCAACCTAGCTGTATGATATGTGAAGCTAAAGTGCCTTGTAAAGTTCAAATTTTAGCTTAGGTAATCATTCTTTGTAAAATCAACACGGGCGATGTTATTCAGAAAAGCTTTCCAAACTGTTATTTATCCCCCTCTTGCTATGTTTTATGTAGGAATAATGTGGAAAGTGTGGTTCACTTCTTCTTGCATTGTAGTTTCACTCTGAATCTTTGGTTTAAACTTCTTAAAACAACTACTGTTAAGTGGGTTTTTGAAACTAGTTGTAGTTATTTTCCAGAACACTTCTGTGGCATTGGTAGAGGAGATAAGGCTAAAACCTCATGGAATTGTTCTTTCTTAGTAATTTGGCAAGAAAGAAATAGAAGGATTTTTTATGGTAGTTACGTGGAAGATATTAACTTTTTGTGGGATAGAGTTCGGCCTTTAACTTCTCTTTTGGCTTTAATATCACAAGCTTCTTGGGGACTTTTTTCGTTATAGACTTAAATTGGGAAGGATCTATAAGTTAACTTTGGTTGTTGATTCTATATTTTATTGTCTATAGATTCTCTTCTTGAGTTGCTGATATAGGACCCGTCATGTTATAATTAGAAATAAAATTAAGAATTTCAATTTGATTTAGGGATTTTAATAAATTAGGGATTTGACTTTCATTAAACTAACTCAACTGAGAGTAATCCTAATTTAAGTTATTTTTCTAATAATTATTTTATTATTTTGTGTAGGAATTATTTTTGATATTTTCTAGTTTAGTTGGGAATAGATTCTATTTTCTAATAGTTATTATTTCCTAGTGAAGTTATGTTTGTTGGCATGATAAATACTTGTCATTAGTTATTTTATTTTTTAGGTTGTTGAATATGGATTTTGATTCTTTTAATAAAAGATTGTCTTTCTTCCTCAATTTCTTCTATTTTTTTCTCTCCTTTCCTCTTTTTATACCTCCTTCCCTTTCTTTTAAATTGAGGAACCTCGTTCCTCATCAGTTGTTCAACTTATACTATTCTGACTTTTTTATGATTTGCTAATTGGATCTTTTGTGCATAGCTTGTCTACTTTTGTACCTAGTCTTTTCTTCTCTAATTAAAGTTTCATTGTTTACTCAAAAAAATCCTTCGAAATAAAGAAAAAGAAGTCCCATGAAATTCTTCTTTAAGCAAAACCTACTAAAAATCCAAAACGTTAATCTTCTCCTATAACAACTGGACATCCTCTTTTAAAGCATCTTAAAAAATCTTTATTTATTTATTTTTTCCTTTCACACCAAATAACCTGAAAAGCAGCCGAAAGACAATGGTTCCTTAGAATCCTAGATTTCACTTCTCCAAAAGCACAATGGTATTAAACAAATAACCAAAACATGATTGCAAACTCATTCAATTCCAACTTGTATATATATATATATATATAGGATTGGGGAGAGATCAACCACATTCTCTGTTTCTCTAAATTAGGAAGGTGTTTTGAGTTTATTCTATATTGCTTGTTTTATTTGGTTTAGGAAAAGGAAGGTTTATTACGTGCGTAGAATATTGCTGATTCTTTGACCTTTTTTTTTTTGGGTTATATCTCTTAATGGATATCTAATCCACTAGTTTATTTTCTCTATATTTTTCCTTAATATATATCTATAATATCTTGCCATATATGTAAGGGAAGCTACCACGTATTATTTATAATTTCTGACATTCTTTTTGAACTATTAGATCAAAGAGCGTCGGATGCTTGATATTAGATCTAACATGTATGATGAATGCATCTTAAATTGGAATGCTAGATGCAATCTCAACTATCTAAAGTCTTTCTGTCTAATGGATTAAAAATCGTGTAATAACCTGTGTGAAAATGTGATGCTGTTTCTCGTAACCTATATAGATTTATGAAATTGAAAACTATATTTGTAGAAATAGAGAATGCAAAAGTGGATTACATATCCACAAAAGGTTTTTGTAAATATAAACGGAAAAGACCCAAAAAAAAATATTTATATATACTGGGCAAAAAGACATAAATTATATGATATTTACTTCAATACAAACGAAATCTAACAACTTGGGTCAAATCCAAGTAGATATTTTCCACTTTGGGGTTCACGCACCTGTCCTTCACCCTTATAGAATTGTCTTTAGGCTTTATAGAATGATTCTTCATCTGAAACGAGTTTACTTAGTTAAGGAACACAAGCCCTTAGATACTTGTCTTCCTCACAAGCCCTTAGATACTTGTCTAAAACCTCATTCACTTGTAATGTGGAATGTGACAAACTCTTCCCTTTTGAATCTTTTATCCTTGCAAGAGTCTGTCACGTTGTACCCCGTCTTTGCTCTCATGTATTTGCTTTTGGACTTTTAACAATTGTCCTCAACTGAAGACATGTTTGCTTAGTTAAGAGACCTATGCATTTATAAACCACTTCAGAACCTTCTTCACTAGCTATAGGGGTATGCACAAAATTAGCCTAGAATCATTGTCAGTTCTTCAAAAACCTGAAAAATTATATTCTTGATCTTGTTTTTCTTTTACTTTCTCTTTGGTCTTTGGCATTCAAGTTTGATTTATAATTTTCTTTAGCTATTTAAGCTCTTAATTCTGTGATTGTCAATTTTGATTGTTCGTATGATGATATTCTTGTTTGGATTAATTATTTGTGCCTTTAGGTTGTTTCTCCTGAGTTTACCTTCTATGATGGTACAAAGTCTTCTCTGGATGATTCCTCGTATGGTGAAAAGCTTCTGCGTGCTAAAATGGATTTGAGCTTCATGTAAGACTGGCTGCTTTATCTATTTGCTGTTTCTATTTCCTTTTTTCTCTTTTTTTATTTTCTCTTTTTCTGGTGATGGTTCTTCCATTTGAAATTTTGTCATTCCCTGCCTGAAGGAAATCCTTTTTTTGAAAAAAAAAAAAAAAATGGAATGTCCCTTCAATTGATACCCTGTTATGAAGACCTCTGGATGATGGGATCTCTCTCTCTCTCTCTATCTTCCTTTTTCTTTTTTCTCTTTTTTTTTTTTTTTTTGGGAGATGTCATTGAAGTTTGATCTTATCCATCTATATTCTAAGTCTTTGATTTTTAAACACTTAAAAGGAATCCAAATTCTGGAAATATCTATATCCTCCAAAACATTTCTCAGCTTAAAAGGAATCCAAATTCTGGAAATATCTATATCCTCCAAAACATTTCTCAGCTTTCTCAGTTTACAATTCTGCCTATAATCGTACATATTATCAGATTGCGAACACACCCAGAGTTACATATTAGTTAATTATAATGTTTAAACTTCTGTTGTTCAGCATCACTTGATTTGATGGGAGAGAGTTTCACGTCTTACATTGGATAAAAATGGGTTGAATCTTGGCATTATGAGTGGTTGTACAACATCATCTGACAAACTAGTATTTTATTTTATTTTCTAAGAAAAACAGTTCTTGTGTTCGATCATGTACTCAAGGCGATTCCACGTTGGTTCTGGCTTCTGTTATATTATTACAATGAGTAGATAGCTTAACTTAGATGTTTATTTGGGAAAACATCAAGTTCTGTAATAGTCTTTATGTAATTTTTGAGTTTTGGAGGGGGGTCGTTGGGTTTTATTTTTAGCTTCATGTAATGGTCAAGATGGTTCATATTAATTTTGTAGACTTATCTATTTATATATTTGTTTTATTCTTTTCCCTGGGAACAGGTTTGCATCAAAAGAAAATGATACCTGGATTCGTGCCCTAATGAAGGGTCTGACTGTTGAGACTGGTTCTGGTCTTATCATTCTTGATCCAATTGATATTTCTGGTGGATACACTTCTGTTAAAAAGAAAACAAATATGTCTTTGATATCAACTGATGTGTGTATCCATCTTTCTTTGAGCGCCATATCTCTGCTGCTTAATCTGCATAGTCAGGCAACTGCAGCATTACAATTTGGAAATGCAGTTCCTTTGGCTCCATGTACTAACTTTGACCAAGTTTGGGTGTCCCCAAAAGGTTTTTTTTCCCCCTCAATTCTATTGGAGTAATTTGATACTTTTTCTATCGATATTCTTTACACTATCTCTGCTACATTCTTGTGATCTCTTAAATTTTCATTTAGCTATCTTTGCAACGTAGAAACTGTTTGTCTAAATCTTGACTTTTTTGGGCCACAATCAACCTCACAATTTGAAGTTTTGGCTGTGTATTTATGCAGAAAATGGGCCACGCAATAACCTCACAATTTGGAGGCCTCAAGCTCCGTCAAACTATGTTATATTGGGAGATTGTGTGACATCAAAGTGAGATACAGATAGTTTTATTGGTCTTTCCCCACTTTGGTTATTTTGGTTATAGATTTTATGATTCAGAGATTTTCATCGGTTTGTTTTTGGTGTTTTATATTCGACAGTTTTCTTTAGTTTAAGCTGATAAGATGACATAAAGTATCACCTGTTATTGTTAATACTCCAAGCTAGTTCTCATCACGCATTTGTCTCTAAAGAAACGTGCAGAGAATAAGAAAATTTTCATTATCTTTTTTGCTATGTTACAATAGTATATATAGGCTTTCTCTAATACACATAATAGGAAACAAATCTTCCTAATTTATAGAGAGAATAAATTAAAATAAAATCTAGAAATAAAATAAAATCTTCCTAATCTACTTAAAATAAAATATTCTACATAATTACACAATCTAGAAAATATTCTACACAATCTAGAAAGATAAGAAAATATTCTACATAATTACACAATCTAGAAAATATTCTACACAATCTAGAAAGATATTTCAACAGTCTCTCTTTGACATAATTTTGTTGCCCTTGCTTTTGCCTTTTGTATTTTAAGTGAGGTCTGTAATCCTCTGCTGTGGTTTCCTCCTCTTACAAGTGTTTACCTTAAAATTAGGACATCTGTCTGATCACACTGCTTTATAGGATGACCATTGTAATATTAGTGCTTCTTATAATACATTTCCTCTATATATTTTGTTTGAGTCTTCTATTTTAATATTGATATATAAGAATCATTCATCTGAATATGAATCTTTTAACATTGGGTCAAATCTTTGTTCATGGTGTTTTCTTTCTTATTTTTTTAAAAACATTAATTTTCTTTAGTAATATACAGACATAGCTCACGCTTGTTTTGTTAATTTTTCTAGTTGCTATATTTATTTGGATACTGTCATGTGTCTTCAGGTCTATTCCTCCTTCACTAGCAGTGATGGCAGTCAGTAATACGTATGGACGTGTGCGTAAGCCAGTTGGTTTTAATTTCATTGGCTTGCTTTCTGATGTTCAAGGAATTGAAGGCCATTCTGATATTAAATACGATTGTTCTCTTTGGATGCCTGTTGCACCCCCTGGATACAGAGCAATGGGCTGTGTTGCACATATTGGAGACCAACCACCGCCAAATCACATTGTTTATTGTTTACGTTCTGACCTAGTAACGTCCTCAACTTTTTCAGGATGCATATTAAGTGCTCCATCAAATTCTAGATGTTTATCAGGATTTAGCATCTGGCGCGTGGACAATGTTCTTGGATCATTTTATGCACATTCTTCAACTGAATGCCCTTCCATAGGATATAGTTGTGACCTGAATCATCTTCTTCTCTGGAACTCCATTCAATCTCATTTTCCCTCTGAAGAATCTGCCTCAGGTCAAACCGATGATCACGACAGTGGGAGTCGGCAGACAAGTAATGAGGGTGCAAGTTCATCTGGTTGGGATGTTTTGAGGTCAATTTCAAAAGCAACTAGTTGCTACATGTCAACCCCTCACTTTGAAAGAATCTGGTGGGACAAAGGTAGTGAGATACGCAGACCAGTCTCAATTTGGCGTCCAATAACACGTGCTGGCTTTGCTATGCTGGGTGATTGCATAACTGAAGGGTTAGACGTTTTTGTCTTATAATTATTTTTTAATTTTTTATGGTTCTTAGAATGGATCTTTCCATTCTGTCATTACTTTGTATAAATTAACATGTGATATTATCTTTTTTCATATCTCAGCTTAGAACCACCTACTCTGGGGATAATTTTTAAGGCTGACAATCCTGAAATCTCTGCAAGGCCTGTGCAGTTTACTAAAGTTGCCCATATTTCTGGGAAGGGCTTTGATGAAGCTTTCTTCTGGTACCCAATTGCCCCTCCTGGTTATGCTTCTCTAGGATGCGTGGTATCCAGAACAGATGAAGCACCGATCATAGATTCAGTTTGCTGCCCAAGGATGGATATTGTTAACCAAGCTAATATTCTTGAGGTGCCCATTTCAAGATCTTCAAGCTCTAAGACATCCCAGTGTTGGAGCATTTGGAAAGTGGAAAATCAGGTTAAACTGCATATTTACTGAATTTGTAGTCTATATATTCATAATTCTCAGTGGGGACTTTTAAATGGGAGGACTAATGAATGTTAAACCATTGACTGTTATGATAGCTTGCTTGTTTTTGGCTTCTACATTGTTTGGTTTGGTGTATGGTTGTCGAAGTTGTGAATGTTCACTGAAATAGATGAAAAATTATCTTTATATTATGGGTACTTTGTTTCCATAGGCCTGTACTTTTCTTGCACGTTCTGATCTGAAACAACCCTCAAGCCGGCTGGCTTACACTCTTGGTGATTCAGTAAAGCCGAAGACACGAGAAAACATAACCGCTGAGGTGAAGCTGAGATGCTTCTCTCTAACTGTTATTGATAGCTTGTGCGGAATGGTATGATTTCTGAATGAAATTACAATACTCTGTACCTTAATGCCCACATGTTCCATTTGCTTATGGTGGTTTTTTGTCCCTTTTAGATGACACCACTATTTGATACAACAATCACCAATATCAAGCTCGCAACACATGGTCGGGCAGAGGCAATGAATGCTGTACTAATTTGCTCTATCGCTGCTTCAACCTTCAACACACAATTAGAAGCATGGGAGCCGCTGGTGGAGCCATTCGATGGAATATTCAAGTACAACTATATGCTATGCTCTATCAATTTGTAATATGCTTGTGGGAAAAAAAGTACTAAATTCAATGCCGTCTTATAAGTATTCTTTCATTTTTTCTTTACAAGGTTTGAAACATATGATACAAGTGTACATCCACCTTCAAGACTAGGGAAGAGAGTGCGTGTTGCTGCTACCAATATTCTTAATATAAATGTCAGTGCTGCAAGTCTTGAGACCTTTTTGGAGACTGTTCTTTCCTGGAGAAGACAGTTGGAACTTGAACAGAAAGCAATGAAACAAAATGAGGTCCAATGGGCTCTGATCCTTGTCTGTATTTTGAGAAGTTTATCAGTTGATTTGCCATACATGATGCCTATAAGCTTACCATTGTTGCAGGAAGCTGGTAGTCATTGTAGACACGGAAAGGTTGCCACCTTCTCTGCTCTGGATGAAGATGACTTAAAGACTGTAATGGTAGAAAATAAACTTGGGTGTGATATTTATCTGAAGAAGGTTGAACAAGATTCAGGTACGGTTGCCCAACTACATCATGGTGACTGCACATCTCTTTGGATTCCACCTCCAAGGTTTTCGGACAGGTTAAATGTTGTGGATGACGCTAGGGAAGCACGCTGTTATATTGTTCTACAGATTATTGAGGCCAAGGTAGTCCTGTGTTCTGAGATCAACTTGTTTAGCATTTTTTACTACTTCCTTCTAAACAAAATCTTCTATTTTTGCAGGGTTTACCTATAATTGATGATGGAAATAGTCATAAGTTCTTCTGTGCTTTGCGCCTGGTTGTTGATAGCCAGGTGTCAGATCAGCAAAAACTTTTCCCTCAGAGTGCAAGGACAAAGTGTGTGAAGCCTTTAGTTTCAAAATTTAATGATCTCGTTGAAGGGACAGCAAAGTGGAATGAACTTTTCATATTTGAAGTTCCACGGAATGTATGTTTTGATATTTATCAGTCTCATTTCTTTTCTTTCGTCATTTCATTCTGCTTGTTTTACTTGAAAAGGTGTCATAAAAAGGCCATCAATTCATTTAACTAAAGGGACATTGTTTGCAAGGTGTAGTCTGCAAGTCCATGTCAATCAAACAAACAGAAAAATTAACTGATATAGTAAATTTATATACTGGTTTAAATGATCTATTCAGTAAATATGAAAAGTTATGGAACTCTCTTTTTTGTAAAGCTAAATTGAGTTGGGCTGCACCAAACTCTTGTCTTTCTTTATTGGTTAAGAATCATTGTGTCTTTGGGGGAGGGAAAAAAGCTCTTGTTTTATGGAACTGTGCAAGGATGGCTATTTTCCGGGTGGTTTGATTAGAAAGGAATCAGAGGATTTTTGATGATCATTTGGAAGGTGACATGTCCTTCCTATGGGACAGAGTTCAATTGTGGGCATCTCTTTGGGTTTAAGTGTCTTCTGAATTTCGGGGAATTCCACTTTTCTTCATCTGTCATAACTGGGGAGCTGTCTTTCTTGAGTTTTTTCGTCCTTGTTTTGGTTGGGATGGTTTAGGCTGTTTTGGGGATGTCTCTTGGCTGTTTTTGATTGTCTTGATTGGTTTTTGGTGATTCTAAGATGTTTCTTGCTTTTGTTTTGTTTCTACTAAAGGACATTTTTTTTTCTTGTAAAATTTAAATCTACACTTAATATAATTCTTCGTTTCTTATTAAAAAAGAAAAAAGAAAATCTCCAATGAGCTCCTCATGGATCTTTGCTGGCTTCTTTGTTTTCATATCCTTGTCCGACTTTTCTAAACTATTTCATGTTATTGTATCACCTGCAATAATTTTATCCGAATTTGAGCTTATATTTCCATTTTATTGGGTTTATGTTGTTACTTTGGATTAGTAGTTATTTCCCTACGCTTTTTTCTCTGCTTGTCTAATTTGCTTCTCTTTATTTTGATTTTTTTTTTTTTGGTGGTTTGAACAATTAACGAGGTATTTGAATTTGATTCTGCAGGGGGTTGCAAAGTTAGAAGTAGAGGTGACAAACCTTGCAGCAAAAGCTGGGAAAGGTATTTGTTACTTGTGCAGCAGCTCTGTATCATAGTTTTTTACCTAACTGATTTTATTCTTGCAATACTTCCTTCCTGACACTTAAGTTGCTGATTAATGTGCTTTCTACACAGAGCTATTAATTTTTGTTAAGATTTATTTATTTATTTTTAATGCATGCTTTGTTTGAAACATTTGTGTGCCCTTTTTCCAAAAGTGTTTTTTAAAATGAATTCCTTATATGTGGATGTGTTAAGGAAGAGTGTATTGATCCATGTGGTAGGGATGGGAAGGGAAAAAATATACCAAAAAAGTAGGTTTTTTGGCAAAAATAGCCAAGTTGATTTTTGAAATTAACAACTTTCAATAATTCTTGCATATATAGGTAAATAATGGTTTGTGCTGAATACTCCTCAAAACAGGCGACTTTCACTGTTCCTCTTGCTTCCTACAAGAGTTGAGAGCCTGTTCTGAATTTTGAACTCATCTAGCTCATGTTGAGTGCCATCTAAAATGCCTGTTGAGAACTGTCTCGCACACTAGAGAATGTTGTCTTCTATGGAATATGGTGTTTTCTAGTGTACCAGACTCTGCTTGGTAGGTGCTAGATAGTGCTCAACACTCTTTACACGAGTTTATTGACAAAGATCCTATGGAAGTACTGGTGAAGGTCATTCTGGTCATTCCATGTAAATAGTTGGTTCTTTTTTTTTTTTTTTAATGAAAAAAAAAAGCCCTTAAATGTGTTTGTTACTTGTTTTTGCTAAAAGCCTAAATATTATTGGTTTATGTCTCTGTTTGTTTCACAACTTTGAGAGAGTATACCAACAAAGAGGAATAGAGAAAGTAGCTGACTCCAAGTAGCCCAATATGGGGGATTAGTTGACTTGATTTGAGTGTTGTTGTAGTGGTACATGATACCGCATACATTTTTAATTAGGTCCCAGGTCTTCCTTATCTCTCATTTTTTTTGAGATTATGATTTCCTCAATTTGTTAGTAAATCTTCTGGGGCTGAATTTTATTCTTGGAAGTGGTGATTTGATAATGCAGGTGAAGTTGTTGGTGCCCTTTCTTTTCCTGTTGGACATGGTGCTAATCAATTGAAGAAGGTAGGATCTGCAAGGATGCTGCATCAGGCATATGATATTCAGGATATTGTATCGTATACACTGAAAAGGAAGGTCAGCTGCTTTGCTTCACACAAATGTGGATGTTTACTGCAGTTTAGCATACACTTTTCTTAATATCTCCTTTTTCAAATATATCTATATATTTATTTATATATTTTAGTTTAATGTATTTCTCTTCTATATTCTTCTCTTTCGCAGACTCTTTCAAACAATGTTGAAGACATGAATGAATGTGGGCGCCTGTTTGTTTCCAATTCTTATTTTGAGCGGAGTACGATATCGAACTTGCAAAGAGATGTTGCAAATGAGAGTGATATAGATAGAGACATAGGTTTCTGGGTTGGGCTCCATCCTGATGGGGCAATGAAGAGTATTCGGTCATTGCTTCCCTTGTCAGTGGTCCCTCAATCAATTGATAATGAGTTTATTGCCATGGAAGTGATTATGAAGAATGGACGGAAACATGCAATTTTCAGGGGTCTTGTGACTGTCGTGAATGATTCGGATGTTAAATTGGATATATCTCTATGTAATGCCTCTTTAATTAAAGATAAGAATGACTCTTTGGGAACAAGCAGTGGTAACGTAGTTGTGGCAGAGATCTTTGAGAATCAGTATTATCAACCAAATTCTGTTTGGGGTAACAAGTGGCCTGGATGTCATATTAATGGTCCTGGACGTTGGAGCACCAACTTCTCATATTCATCTAATGTGAGTGCATTTATGAATCAGTGCTTTTTTTTCTTCACCAGAATTTTTTGTTGCAATGTGTATGTTTACGTAGTCTTGTTTTATTTTGAAGGAATTTTTTGAACCTCCCCTTCCCCCTGGATGGGAATGGACATCATCGTGGACTGTTGCTAAATCCCACTTTGTTGATGATGATGGCTGGGCATATGGGCCTGACTTTCAAAGTCTGAAATGGCCTCCAACCTCTTCAAAGTCACACATGAAATCAGCTCATGATGTTGTGCGACGACGGCGTTGGATCCGTACCAGGCAACAAGTTACCGAGCAAGGTGCGAGTTGCATGAAGGGTGATGTCATTACGTTAAGTCCTGAATCGTCTACTGTGTTACCATGGAGATGTACATTTAAGGATTCTGACCAGTGTCTACAAATTCGCCCTGGTGTTGATTATGAGC
Organism: Boswellia sacra; assembly: GCA_013180625.2. Taxonomy (NCBI): domain Eukaryota; kingdom Viridiplantae; phylum Streptophyta; class Magnoliopsida; order Sapindales; family Burseraceae; genus Boswellia; species Boswellia sacra. The sequence continues at coordinate 188,825 of SNVD02009890.1, forward strand.
AATCATATAGATGGGGTCTTGGCATTGCCATTGGTTCAAGCTTTGTGTGTGGAAAAGACCAGGCTTTAGTGGATCAAGTCTCACTCTACAGACAAAGTACATTGAAGCAAGGAAGTAAAATGTCTAATTTAACTTTTAAGTTAAATCAACTTGAAAAGAAGGATGTTCTTATTTGTTGCTTTCCTACTACTGGGAGTAAACAATTTTGGCTGAGTGTGGGTGCAGATGCTTCCATTCTTCATACTGAATTGAATACCCCTGTATATGATTGGAGGATATCTATTAACTCTCCTTTGAAGTTGGAAAACCGACTTCCTTGTCCGGCTGAATTTACAGTCTGGGAGAAAACAAAAGAAGGGAATTACATTGAAAGACAGCAGGGCATAATCTCTTCACGCAGGATTGCACATATATATTCTGCAGATGTCCAGAGACCTCTATATCTTACATTGTTTGTTCAGGGTGGTTGGGTCCTGGAAAAGGTGACAATTTATTTAAAATTTTGCATGCAACTTGTATTTTTATTCCATTATATGTTGACTTTTATATTTGATAAAATTTACTTACTGCAGGATCCTGTTCTTGTTTTGGATCTTTCTTCGAACGATCACATCTCATCATTCTGGATGTTCCACCAGCAAAGTAAAAGGTGAGAGCTATTTTATTTATTTATTCTTTTGGGTTATAATAATGATAGATCTAGTTTCAGAAGTTTGTTAAAAACCTCTCCTCTAATTATGAAATTATTTATAAATCTCTCTTAAAATTGTTAGAGACCTGCTTAGTTTCATATGAAATTTGTCTTAAACTTCCACTTTAGAGAGCGTTTTTCTGCTTCCATAATAAGATGGGCCAGTCCATAATCAGGGCAAACCTCAGCGATGGTGAATGGAATTTACCCTAAAACTTGTTAATTTTCCTATATGTGTAAAGTTTTTGTCTGTGTGCTTTTGGGTCCTTAAATTTCTGAGATATCACAGTTCGGAAGTTAAAAGGCAATAGAGAATCTAAATGCTGCATACATGCAAATTGAAGTTCCTTTTAAGCACTATATGGATAAACATAAATACAAATGAAGATTTCAACTCCTTAAATTGTATTCGTGCACATTGCAATTCAGAAAATGACCATTTTGAAATTTGTTGGTATCCCAAGAAACAACAAATTTAAGTGTTGTAAATTAAAACTTCTCATGGCTGCCTTAAACTTCAATAATATTCCAAGGAGAGGACATACGCATCAATTGATCAGTTATTATGGTCTCAATTATCATGTTTAAACAAACCTCTCTTTATTTTATGATTGTTTTTCGCTCCACCTCTAGCTGTCTCCCCTGAAACCAGAAAATTAAAAAAATAAAAATAAAAATAAAAATAAAAACTAGAATCTTCAATGTAAAATATACTTGAAGCTCAGGACTCCCATTCCATTTCGTCTCATTTTTTGTTATTGATTTAGAATGATATTGTCATGTAACCTTGAGAACAATGCTGCTCAACCACTAATATAAGAAGATATACTGGTGGATGGACTTTATATTTAGGTGTCGTAACACTGAATAGTCATCATAGTATCAAATTGATGTGCTTATATTCTACATAGACATGCATCCATGGTTTTTTATTTTATTGGTTGAAAACAGAAAGGGATGGAGATGGAAATCATTCATTATTGCTTTATATATTTGTTTTTCTGTTCTTTTTTCTGCATTATTTTGTATTAACTAAAATTTGTGTGGATTGAAAATCTATTGCTTCTCTTTAAGTTCTTATTATGAAGATATTTGGGTTTTCAATTTAATGATCTTCGTGATCATCTATTGTGCAGGAGATTGCGTGTGAATATTGAACTTGACATGGGAGGAACCACTGCTGCACCTAAAACTATAAGGTTCTTTGTTCCTTATTGGATAATTAATGATTCATCTCTACCTTTGGCTTATCGAGTTGTGGAAATTGAACCTTTAGAAAACACAGAGACAGATTCTAATTCACTATCTAGAGCTGTTAAGTCTGCAAGAACAGCTTTAAAAAATCCTACATACTCGATGGAAAGAAGACACTGTGGATCTAGAAGAAACATCCAAGTAGTTGAAGTTATAGAGGACACTAGTCCAGTACCCAGCATGCTTTCTCCACAAGATTCTGCTGGTCGCAGTGGAGTTATGCTGTTTCCATCTCAGAAAGATGCATATGTATCCCCAAGGGTGGGCATAGCTGTTGCTATTCGTAACTCTGAAATTTACAGTCCTGGGATTTCTCTTCTTGAGCTAGAAAACAAGGTGATTGACAATTTATCATGATGGTGTTTTTTTTGTTTTCAACTTTTTCCCTTCATGTCCCTTCCCCCGACTGCCCCGCCCTCGCCACCAGCACCCTCCCCCCTCCTCCTCCTCTTCCCCTCCCTCTCTTCTCTCTACTTGACATTTGTATCTTGTGCTGCTTTTTCTCAGGAACGAATTGATGTCACAGCATCCAGTTCAGACGGATTTTATTACAGGCTTTCAGCTATGTTGAACATGACCTCAGACAGAACGAAGGTTGAGTATTTTATTATATTTTAAGGTTCACGTATATTTCTTCTTATTTTCATGTTATATGATTTATCACTTATCAATTTTTGATTTACTTTGTTTTCGCTCTCGTTGCCCTCCTTGTAAGAAGAGTCTCATTTTTTTTTTTTTTAATAAGAAACTATGAATTGTATTAGAAGAAAAACTATATAAAAAAGGACAGCAGTCCACAAAATTAGGACTAACCTGAATAACAGGCAGAACTCTTTTGGGAACCCAAGAACACCCCAAATCAACATGTAATACCAAAACTCTATCTTGATTTAAATTAATAAGAAAAAAGTATCATGAAACTCTTTTGTCTCTGAAGCCCAAAGTGAAGCTCAAAGCTAAACTCTATCCCATAAAAAATGAATATTTGTCTCTGTAGTATCTTCAAACAATTCTTTTCCTCTCAATCCAAAATACCCAAACCACTGCCATAATAACACTCTTCCACAATACTTTAACATTTTTACTTCTGCCAAAAGCATCCAAGAACTCTAAGAAGAATGATTTATAGAAAGCTTGAATGACCCAAAAAATTTGAGCTGCCTGAATTAATTTGAGCCACAAACTCAAAGCTAATGGGCAGTGAAGAAACAAGTGGTCAATGTTTTCGGAACTGTCTTTAACATGACACACTAAGAGGGATTCAAATACAACTTTGGAAATCTTTTTTAATAATCTCAGCTGTATTGATTCTATTTTGTGCTAAGGCCCAAGAAAAAATTCGAACCTTACAACGAACTTTGGCCTTCCAAATATTGTCAGCTGGAAGAAAGTTAGGGACAGATGGATCATTAATCATCCAGGAGAAGAAGGATTTACAAGAGAAAACACTGTCAGAAATCAAGTTTCCAAACCCTCCTATCTTCTTTAAGATCGCTAATGCAGTGTTTTCAATCCTAGACAAAAGGTGGGAGAGATCCAGTATTTCTCTCTCATTTAAGTTCCTTAAGAAATCCATATTCTAACTCTGGTTATGGGGGGAAGTAGAAAAAACCATCCTTGATTTGATGGAGACATTGTGAGACTTTGATAATCTATAGAGGCAAGGACTTACATCACGCAAAGGGAAGTCATGTAGCTAAGTAATTTCCTAAAAACTAATCATTTCCCCATCCCCCAAAAGAGTCTCAGATTTCAACATATTGTTGTTTTGCCACTCTCAGATATGAAACCAACGTTAATACATTAGCCTAAAACTCCCATCATATTGGATGCTTTGTTACGAATTTTCCTTGACAGCTTCCAGTACTAGATCGGTCGTGCAGGAAAATGAAATGATTCAGTAAAGGATAATACACTATGTTTTAGGCAGTGGAAATATCAGCTGCAGAAGGGTTGCGACCCTTCTTACAGAATCTTTTGATATAGTTTTCTTCACTTGTTCGAATGTGAACAATAATTTTTGGCTGCTGATAATCTGCATGGTGTAATGCATAAATTCTTTGTTTATGGATACATCATCTCATCACTAATCAACAACTATCAACTGGTTGATGTTCAGGTTGTTCATTTTCAGCCACAGACCTTATTCATTAACAGGGTTGGTCTTAGTCTCTGCTTGCAACAGTGCGATTCTCAGATTGTGGAATGGATTCGTCCAACTGATCCTCCAAAACCCTTCAGATGGCAGTCTTCTGTGAAAGTTGAACTGTTGAAGGTCTGTGCATTAAATCATACTATTGTTGACTGGGTATGATTCCCCTACACAATAATTATGTTTAGCTTGCTTTTTTGTAATTTATTTTAAATTTCAGTTGCGGGATGATGGATATGGCTGGAGCACACCCTTTAGTGTCAGTAATGAAGGTTCTATGCGCATTGCTTTGAAAACAGACGCTGGAACTGACCAATTGCTATTTCGGGTAGATGTTAGAAGTGGAACAAAGAGCTCACGCTATGAAGTTATTTTCCGTCCTAATTCCTCATCAAGTCCCTACAGGTTTTCTACATAATATTTCTTGGATAGGATATTACTTGGTTGAAGTAGATTTTCAATGTTTCTGTTGTGAAATTGTATTTCATTTACACTGAAAATATAGCTAGTTACATACTTAATAAAGGAAGCTAACTAATTAGCCTATCTATACAATTAAGAAAGGATAATTACAATAAAGGAAAACAAAATAAAAATAATTACAAAAGATCAGGGGGAAAAAAACATATTGAATCAGATCAACTCATATCAAATCAAATCTACCACCATAGGAAATCTTATAATGAGATAATTGACAGAATATTCAACAGTTTCATTTGTTAGGAATGCTTTAGAACTTCAAGAAACTAGGATTTCTAACAGTCATCTTAAAATGATGGTGTAGTAAGCTCTCTACTTTCTTCTTTTTATTTTTTTATTTTTTTGGTTAATTTGGTATATCTGTTTCTTATTTTTGTTTCTTTTTCTGATTGGTTTAATGATGACTTTTGCAAACAGGATTGAAAACTGTTCCATGTTTTTGCCCATTCGTTTTCGGCAAGTGGATGGTACCAATGAGTCATGGCAGTTTCTTCATCCTCACGCAGCAGCTGCTTTTCTATGGGAGGACCTTGGTAGACGGCATTTGTTGGAACTCCTGGTTGATGGAACTGACCCGTCAAAGTCTGAGAAGTATAATATTGATGAGATTTTTGATCACCAGCCCATTAAGGTGGCAGGTGGGCCTGTTAGAGCTCTACGTGTCACCATTCTGAAAGAAGAGAAAACAAATGTTGTTAAGATCAGTGATTGGATGCCAGAAAATGAACCAGCAGCAATCATGAGTAGAAGAATCCCATCAGCACTGCCACGGTTTCCTGGAAATGACTCTCAGAAACAACAATCAATCTCCCCCTCTGACACTGAATTTCATGTTGTTGTTGAGCTGGCTGAGCTTGGAATGTCAATTGTTGACCATACACCTGAAGAGATATTGTATATTTCAGTTCAGAATGTTCTTGTGGCATATTCAACTGGCTTGGGGTCGGGTTATAGTAGGTGGGATTTACTTTCATTTTCTTTTTATTGGTTATTAGTCTGCCATTTAAACATATTTAGTGCATTCTTCTTAACTATAGCACTGAGAACCAGGGTGAGCTAGAGATAAAAGTGTCAATTTCAACAATAGCTAAATATGTGTCAATTTATGGGGTTACTAGTCTATCATCCCAGTGCAGTCCTCTTGATCAAATCACTGAGGGCAAGAGCAAGCTGGATATAAGACTGTTAATGTTAACCACATCTTAATATATGTTCGGCTCCCCCTTCTAATTGTATTGCTCCATCTTTACATTGTGGATTTTGTCTAAATTTTTCTTGACTATAAATCATATTTGAAGCAGAACCAAGTTATTAGAAGTTGAACTCCTGCTATTTCATCAATTTTTGGAATTGTCAGATGCCATTAATTTTGGTTGTGCCTCCAATTTTTTTTCAATGCATCCATCCAATTTAAATGGGTTGACCAAGTATTGTTGGTGTTCTTAGTGTTAATGAGTAGTTATCAGAGCTTTGTGTTATTTTCACCTCTTTTTATCAAGGATCTGCAATTGTTGAATTGAGCAATTTCCATATTATTTTGTCTAACAGGTTTAAATTAAGAATGCAAGGAATTCAAGTGGATAACCAATTGCCTCTGACTTTGATGCCAGTTCTTTTCCGGCCACAGAAAGTTGGAGAGGAGACTGATCATTTATTGAAATTTTCCATGACCATGCAAACAAATGGGTCATTAGATTTTTGTGTCTACCCATATATTGGTTTTCATGTGAGATTTTTCAATTTCCTGATCAGTTAGTATAATGGTTTTGATTTATTTTTTATAGACAATTTTCTTTATATTTATACAGAATGCTTTTGACCAGGGACCTGAATATTCTGCCTTTCTAATAAACATTCATGAGCCTATTATTTGGCGTCTTCATGAGATGATCCAGCACGTCAATATCAATAGGTTATATGATACTCAGAAAACTGCTGTTTCAGTTGATCCATTCATTCAAATTGGGTATGGAGTTCTTCAATATTGGCATTCAAATAATGGTGTCTCTTTAATTGATTACTCTTAAGTTTACCAAATCTTATTACTTGTAATTGCAGTGTTCTTAATATCTCCGAAATTCGATTCAAAGTGTCAATGACCATGTCACCTAGTCAAAGACCAAGGGGAGTACGTGGGTTTTGGTCATCTTTGATGACCGCATTGGGTAACACTGAAAATATGCCTGTAAGTGCTTTAGCCATATCTAAATGTTTTCACTAATATTATGATTACGTGTATTTGCTCTATATAGTGAAAATATCAGACAAAATCTTCTTTGTTTCCTCGGAAAAAAGTAAAAAAATAAAATAAAAAGTAAACATACCTGAGAGCAAAAATAGAGAAGAGAAAAAATTATTTCTTTCTTGATTTTTTTCTTTGATTATAAGGCTGAATATATACAGAGGTTGTGTCAACAATATAAGCTGGCTAGAGAGAAAAAAAGGTAATGAAAAATAATTAAAAAATCAACAGATAAATGGCATGATAGAAAACAGAATATTCCTGGCTGTATAGGCTTCCATGTTTTCTGTCTTTTCCAGGTAGTATGGTTTCAGATGGCTGTATGGGCTTCCATACTGTATGATCTCCAACACTTCCCCTCAAGCTGGAGTAGAAATGTCATACATTCCCAGCTTGCAAATCATAGAATCAAACATAGCCTTTGGAACTCCTTTTGTAAAAATATCTGCTAACTGCTGACTGGATGTTACAAAGGTTGTAGAAAATCTGCCCACTCTCGATTTTTTCTTTGATAAAGTGCCTATCCACTTCGACATGTTTGGTGCAGTCATGTTGAACTGGATTATGTGCAATACTGATTGCAGCTTTATTATCACAATAAATCTTCGTTGTCTCTTTGGGTGCCAACTTTAACTGTTTGAGTAGGATTCTAATCCATAAAACTTCACATATTACTGGAGCCATAGGTTCAGCTTCAGCACTAGACCTTGCCACAACAGTTTGTTTTTAACTCCTCCAAGGTGCAATATCCTGTAGTTGATCTTCTATCCACAGGAGATCCAGCCCAATCTGCATCAGCATAAGCTTCTACTTGGAGATGACCATTCTTAGAGAACAGAATTCCTTTTCCAGGAGTAGCCTTCAAGTATCTAAGGATCCTTTGTACTTCTTCCATGTGGCATTCAAGTGGTGAATGCATGAATTGGCTTACTGCACTAACTGCATAGGATATGTCTGGTCTTGTGTGGGATAAGTAAATCAATTTAACAACCAACCTCTGTTACCTTCCTTTCACAACAGGGATACCTTCTGTAGTGGACCCTAATTTATGATTTGGGCCAATAGGTGTGTCTGCTGGTTTGCAACCAGTCATCCCAGTCTCTTTTAGTAAGTCCAAGGTATATTTTCATTGAGAAATAACTATACTACTGTTGGACCTTGCCACTTCGATTCCGAGAAAGTATCTTAGGTTCCCTAAATCTTTTATCTTGAATTCTTTTTCCAGGAGATTCTTTTAATTTTTCTTTTCTTCCATGTCATCACCTGTAAGAATGATGTCGTCTACATAGACAAGAGCACAGTGATCTTCACAGATGAGTGTTTAAGAAAAGAGTATGATCTCCCTGACTTTGAAAGTAACCGTTAGCACGTAGAAACTTGGCAAATCTTTCAAACCATGCCCTTGGGGACTGTTTAAGTCCATACAAAGATTTCTTTAATTTACACACTTTTCTATTGTTTGAATTATCCTCAGAGCCAGGTGGAAGATCTATATACACCTCTTCTTCTAAATTCCCATGTAAAAAAACATTTTTTACATCAAATTGGTGTAATGGCCAATCTAGATTAACAGCCACAGGTAATAGTACCCTAATGGAATTCATTTTTGCAACAGGGGCAAATGTTTCTTGATAATCGACACCATAGGTTTGAGTGTATCCCTTAGCAACTAACTTAGCTTTGTGTCTCTCAATGGAACCATCAGCCCTATATTTGATAGTAAATACCCATTTACAGCCCACTGTTTTCTTTCCTCTTGGTAATTCAACCACATCCCAGGTTTCATTTTTATGTAATGCTCTTATGTCTTCAAATATGGCTTCCTTCCACCTTAAATCATTTAGAGCCTCTTGTACATTACTAGGAATAGACTCAGAAGATAATTTAGTGGTAAAAGCTTTAAAATTGGGATTTAGACTATGATATGACACAAATTTTTAAAGAGAATGTTTCGTACAACTTCTAACCCCTTTCCTAATAGCTATGGGAAGATCAAGTTCTTCATTAAATGAGACTTTAAAAAGAGTATTAGAATTACCTGTCTCCGGGTTTGAGACTTGGTCAAGAGAGAGAGAGAGAGAGAGAGAGATTGGATCAATTACTTTGTCTCGTTTTCTTCTTGAGCATACCAAAGGCTTTGATATGTTTCTGACTTGCTCCAAATCTGAGGTGTTCTGATTTTTTGCACCATTCTCCGGTTCATTTTCATTTTGAGTCTCTTGCTGCCTGGTTGTTTCTATTTCAGTTTCCCCAAAGTTTCTTGCTGTTTAAGTTTTATTTGGCTGCTAGGCTGATCAGGGAGAGGTATAAAATCTATCAAAGATGTATTTGGAGCTGTATAGGATAGATTTTTTTCAATCTGAGAGTAGGACAGATCTTCAACATCATTCTCCCCCTGAAGATCAGTCTTAGAAGAATAAGGCAAATTTTCAAAGAATTTGACAGCCATGGTAACAAATTTTTTCTTGGTGGGGGGATGAAAACATTTTTATCCTTTTTGAGTAGGAGAGTAACCAAGAAAAACACACCTAAGACCTTAAGAGGAATTGATCCAAAGAGATTAACACTAGGAAACAAAGTATGGAGAACCTGGATTGGAGTTTTTGAATCAAGACTCTTTGATGGCATGTGATTTATTAAATAGGCAGCAGTTAACAATGCATCACTCCAATAAATTTTAGGTACATTGTGGGTAAACGTTAAAGCTCTAGCAACTTCTAACAAATGTCTATTTTCCCTCTCTGCCACTCCATTTTGTTGGGTTGTGTCAATGCATGAGGAATGGTGAACAATGGCATTCTCAAGCAAAAAAGATCCCAAAGTATTAGTGAAATATTCCTTTACATTATCAGATCGAAATATTTAATTCTTCTATGAAGTTGATTCTGAATCTTTTGTGATGTCTTGAAAATTGAGGCTACTTCAGACTTTTCTTTAAGATGATAAATTGAAGTTGTCCGAGTGCAATCATCAATGAAACTTGTGAACCATTTAAAACCAGAGAATGAATTTACACGAGACGGACCCCAAACTTCACTATGAATGATTAAAAAAGGAACATCAGATTTTTTTTTTATTATTCAATGGAAAGGGAACACGATGACTCTTGGACAACTCACAAATTTCACATTGAAATTTAGAAGGTTCTAGACCAGAAAATAATTCAGGATGCAATGATTTTAGAGAGACAAAGTTTGGATGTCCTAGCCTATAGTGCAGCAGCCAAATTTCCTTTTCTTTATTTTCAAATGCCTTGGTAACATGTACCTGACCTCTTTTCTCCACATCAGGACATAGGTAATACAGCCTATCTCTCTCTTCAGCACTGCCAATCTTCTTCTCCGTAGCAAGGTCCTGTAAAACACATTGAGTTGGAAGAAAGTTATATAACAGTTTAATGTTTTTGTAACTTGACTAATAGACAGGAAATTACAAGCAATATTTGGAACATGAAGGACTGAGGATAATGACAGAGAGCAAGATAATGGATCTGAACTGATGAGGAATGAGGTTCCTCAAGTTTAAAGAAAGGGAGGGAGATGTAGATAGAGGAAATGGGAAAATAATAAAAGAAATTGAGAGGGAAGTGGAGTGAAATTGAGGGAGAAAACAATCTTTTTACTAAAAGATTAAAAATCGATAACAACCAAGTCTGAAAAATAATATAACTAGGGGCTCTTATTTATGGGACCTTAAAATATAATTCTACTAGGAAATAAAATCCCATTAGGCAATACAATCATAATTCTAGTTTAACTAGAAAATACCAAAATAAATTCTAGATAAAATAGTAAACTATTTATTAGGAAAATAACTCAAATTAGGATTACTCTCAATTTAGGAAGTCAAAATCCCTAATAGTAGTCAAAATCCCTAATTTATTAAAATCCCTAAAATCAAATTGAAATTCCTAATTTTATTCCTAATTTTAATCTAATTGGTCCTACATTAATTCTCCCCTGCTTGAAAGAACTCGAATAGGAATAATCACACCATCGTGTATCCTTCTCTCCAGATTTCTTCAATTCTGATTTGAACTGACCAACAGAATTCGTAGACTTTTCATGAATTGTCTTCAGTGCTGAACTCTCTTGTGCAACAAATTTCATCATTACTTTTTTTTGGCTTTCTTCACCATTCACGTACAAAAAAGTTTCCCATAAAGATGGAAGAAGTTTTGTTACCAAGAATACGGCTTTTGACCTCATCATACTCAGGATTGAGTCCTGCTAGGAATTCAAAGACTCGATTTTGGTCCGACATATTAGCCAGCTTCGTTGCATCTGCTGCTACTTCCATTTGAAAATGCTGATGAATGTCAAGCTCCTGCCATAGAACTTTCACAGTGTTGTAATAAGTAGTCATAGTGAGATCTCCTTGTTTTGTATCATGGATTTTTTATTTGAACTCAAATATTCGAGCAGCATTTCCCTTCTTTGAATAGGTTAGAGACACAGCATCCCATACTTCTTTAGCAGAAGAAAGAAACAGAAATGGTTTACTGATCTCTGGTTGCATGGAGTTGAGTAGCCGGGACATAATTTGAGAATTTTCAGCCTCCCAAGATTCAAAGGAAGGATCTGAAATTTTTGGTTCCTCAACTGTCTCGCACAAATATTTCATCTTTCCTCTGCTCTTAAGAAAAAGTTGCACAGATTTTGACCACTCAAAGAAGTTCTCTCTATTCATTTTTTTCAGAGGTAATCTGAAGGGTCGGATTTTCATAATGAGTGAGGTTTAGATGAATAATCTTTTCAGAATGGATTTTTTCTGAACTTTCAGCCATCGGCAATTAAGGCCAAAAAAAAAGATTTTGGAAGAAGAAAAAAGGTAGGTTGTGGCAATTAAGGCCGGAAGAGATTACAAGAAAAAATTTCCTTGCTTTGATACCATGAGAGCAAAAATAGAGAAAAGAGAAAAAATTATTTCTTCCTTCATTAAAAGGCTGAATATATATAGAGGTTGTGTCAACAATCTAGGCTGGCTAGAGAGAGAAAAAAGGTAATAAAAAATAATTAAAAAATCAACAGATAAACAGCATGATACGGAACAGAATATTCCTGGCTGTATGGGCTTCCATGTTTTCTGTCTTTTCCAGGTTGTATGGTTTCAGATGGCTGTATGGGCTTCCATACTGTATGATCTCCAACAATACCAAACATTCTACTTGAAGCTTTTAATTATTATTTGATTGTGCATAATTGTCTGTTTGTTGCTTGTCAATGTGATCATTGATGATTCTCATTGTGCATGATTCTCAAGAATTTTGACCTTTCTATATGCACTCATGTTTGGGACTATATATAGAAAGATGTTGAATATGACTTGTATTTCTGTATGTTAATCAGGTCAAAGTAAATCAAAGATTTCACGAGAATGTTTGCATGAGGCAGAGTACTATGATTAGCAATGCTATTTCAAATATTAAAAAGGATCTTCTTGGCCAGCCTCTTCAACTGCTTTCAGGTGTTGATATATTGGGAAATGCAAGCAGTGCACTTGGACATATGAGTAAAGGTGTGGCTGCCCTTTCAATGGACAAGAAGTTCATTCAGGGCAGGCAGAGAAAGGTTTGCTATGAGCTTGATGTTTTGATTTATCTGTATATATTATTGTTACATATGGACTATAAAACCATTGTTATGATCCAAAGGTTTATCATGTTGAACATAGGATCATGCATGGAGTTACTGTGGCATGTTACACGGTTGTAGCCCTGATCTTGGATTTTTATATATACAGAATTGGAGAAAATGAGGAATATTGCTTGAAACATGATATTCAAATCAAGATTGATTGTGAATACAGAATTGATGATGTAACTAGAAGTCATCAGGTGTCTTTAGTCCCACTTGAGCTTGTCCTTCCCGTTTGGCGCCACCACTTAATTGTGCTTGATGCATAAGACTAGGGTTTATGAAATTAAGATATTGAAAGGGCATATGGGTAGAAGGAGTGGGTCAAAAACAAAGAGAAGTTACAAGAGAAGTTGAAAAGATAAATCAAAACAGGAAAAGAGAGCGATAAGGGCAATGGAAAGTGTATGGTCCCCACCAACCGAATCCTTCTTAATTCTTAAAACCATTTGAGCCTTTTAGTCTTATTCCCAAAACACAACAAAATAAAAATAAATAAATAAAAGAGAACTTTGAGTCTAGACTTACTAGACTTACCCTAAATAAATTCTAAGAGTAAACGCAAATCCATGAATAATTATTACCCACTGATTTTTTCTAGGTTTGATCACTGGGTCAAAAGGGAGAACTTTGAGTCTTTAATCAAGAGGTCTGAGGTTGATACAATTTCACTGTGTGATTTCTAAAACAAGTTGTATGGTCTGATTTAGTCCCTGGCTTTGAATCTCCGTGTGTCGCCTTGTGTGTGTGTGTATGTGTGTGTGTGTTATATATAATAAAGGGGAAGAAGAAGCAAAAAATGATTCTTCTAAAAAGTGACAACAAAGTTGATAATTGTGCCTATGGCCTACACTGGTTTTTGATATTTCTTGATACTTTGGAACAATCAATGTTTACGATATTCCTTTATTGCGCCCATTGGGAAAGACGGTGCGTTTTGTGTTCTAGACAATCCTTAGGTGCTACTTGCCTGGTTGTTCGTTTTTCTTGATTTATGTTTGCTGATATATCAGCCATCTTTCTCTGGTATGCTAGATTATTCATATATCTTTGTAATTTACATTCTACAGGAGAGCAAAGGAGTAGAGGACTTTGGTGATGTTATCAGAGAGGGAGGTGGAGCACTAGCTAAAGGCCTATTCAGAGGTGTAACCGGCATATTAACAAAGCCTCTTGAAGGTGCAAAATCTTCTGGTGTTGAGGGTTTTGTTCAGGGTGTTGGAAAAGGAATAATAGGTGCAGCTGCCCAACCTGTGAGTGGGGTTCTTGATCTTCTGTCAAAAACTACTGAAGGTGCAAATGCTATGAGAATGAAGATAGCATCTGCTATAGCTTCAGATGAGCAACTTCTGCGTAGGAGACTGCCACGTGTAATTGGTGGTGATAATTTGCTTCGACCATATGATGAATACAAAGCACAAGGGCAGGTACTAATTTCTTCTTTTACATAAATGAAGAAGAAATTTAGATATATAGCCCAGAGGGTAGGTACTTGCCATAACTCATTTAAATGCATCAAAAGAGTACTTGTGATATGGACCAATTAAGATTTTTTCCATTGTTCCAGAAGAGGTTAACTTTAAGATTGATTTGAGTTCAATTTAGATGTTGGTTGACGAAAGAGAAGGAAGAGAGGATTTGGAAACCATGAAGGAGATTCAGTTTACCATGGTTCAATGTGCCCTTCACCTACAAAATATGTGAACAGAGTCATAAACACAGATTATTGCAATTTAATTAATTTAATGTGGGGATTCAAACACAAAATCTGCTTGGTCAACTTGGCCCAACAATAGATTTGTAGCTCTGTCATTATTTATTGTTTAATTAGATTTCTGGTTCTATCATTATATATTGATTAATTTGCAATATTCTAATACAACCTGGTTCGCTCAAGTAGCAACTGACGAGTAATGTCCGTAATCATTTTATGAAATCTTTTCATTTGCCTGTCCAAGTATATCTTATCTGAAGTTTAGATTCATCTGCCTGTGCTCTATGACAACATTTCTGAATCTGTTTGCATTTTTTCATCCTGAAGGTTATCCTGCAATTGGCAGAATCTGGTTCATTTTTTGGCCAAGTTGATCTGTTCAAAGTACGGGGGAAGTTTGCCTTATCTGATGCTTATGAAGATCACTTTATACTACCCAAAGGAAAAATCCTTATGATCACTCATCGCAGGGTTATACTGTTGCAAGTAAGTTCAGTTGATGAGATAAATTTTGTTGTGCTATACTCCTACCTGAATAAGTAATGAACTATATTTTTGTGTCTCAGCAACCCACCAACATTATTGGTCAGAGGAAGTTTAGCCCAGCCAGGGATCCCTGTTCAATATTGTGGGATGTACTGTGGAGTGACCTTGCAACAATGGAATTGACTCATGGAAAGAAAGACCAACAAAAAGCTTTGCCTTCAAGACTTATATTATATCTGCACATCAGATCAACAGAAGTGAAGGAACAATTTCGTGTTATAAAATGCAACCGGGACACCCATCAGTCTCTGGAAGTTTACTCCTCAATTGAGAGAGCAAGAAACACTTATGGACGAAATCTTTCAAAGGTTAATTTTTATCTCATGTTCTATTCCATTCATGTTAATCCTTGGTTTTAGTAGCTAATGCGTGATACTTTTCAACCATACAGAGTTCCCTACCTTTGTCTTTAACTCCACTTGTGTTCTTCATACTTCTTGATAAGGAGATAAGAGTGTTTGACTATTTCTTTTAAAAGGACCTTGAACAAGGACAGATATAATTCAGTTCTATGCATCAAAATTGATGAAAAATGCATATTTCAAGTTTTCATAGTGTGCTCATTTTTATTTTATGAACTACTTTATTACGTATGCATGACTGCGTAGGGTTTACATGTTGTTGAGTAAACCTGTGGATGGTTAGCCTGTGCATTCAACCCAAAGAGTTGAGGTTTTTTGATATCTTAGTGCTTAAGTATTATTATCAGTCTTAATTATCAGTTTAATCTTTTAGTTCAAGTAGTCAGTGAAAACTGTTTACAATGTCATTCAGGAAATGATGAAAAAGAAAGTGATGAAACCATATTCACCACTTGTCATTGGCACTGGTGTCGAAGTAAATCCAAAAGAAGGGGCTAGTATTTGGTCTCCTCAACAGGTGCCTTCGTCTGTACCTCTGAGTTCAACTTTTGGCAGTGGCACTGGTTAATTGGATAACTCGGTGCTCATAGAGAAGTATGGTTGGAGACTTTTGCTATCTTTAGGTCATACAATCATTTTGCTGGGAAGTGTTTTGCCCCATGCCCGTGGTATCGGAAAGGTATGATTTTGATTCAGTTTGTATATATGGTCTTTCCTTATTTTCTATCAATTTTTAATTTAAGAAACTTGGCATAATTGCATACATAATTAAGTTAAGAGGGGGTGTTTAAATATTTAGTCAAGCCCTCATTTTTTTTTTTTAATTGTCTAGCCAACAGATAGATTGACGGGGTGCTGAGTGCTTTACCAGAATTCCTTGTAGGGTCGATAGGTTATTTACTCGTCAACCTGTGCTTGCCTGTAAATTCATCAAAAACGTATTTCAACACTTATTTCAATTTATCAAGAAATGTATCTTTGTGCTTTCGGTTAAACTTGACTAAGTAGTACAAAATAAAAATAATCTACGAAAAATCAAAACAGTTCCTAAATTTGATAATTTCTTCTAATTTTTAGGAGTTTTCGTTTTATATTGAAGTTAATATCGGTAATAACTTCTTCATCCTTCTTTGGCTTCCTTAGCACACCATTTTTTCCTTTTTCCGTAGGTGCCGAAATCTTGCTTTCCATACTCACAATCCTTGTTTTGCTTGACATTAGTGGGGATAACTTGCAGGTGAAAAAATGGATTACGAAAGAAAACAGAGGATGCTGATCGTAGAACCGTCGTAAACTTTGAATATGAAAAAAATGAAACTCTTTGCAATCAGTCACCAGTGCCGCCACAACTGTACAGATTGTTGATAATTTTGTGTAGGTGAATAGTATAGATTTTACAGATGATAGCCGTCATTTGGTTGGCCTATCGAAAAGTATACAGGTGAAGTAACTAGAGTAGAATCAGATGTTTTCACTACATTTACCATATGATGATGATGTATTATTTGATTGCTTAGAAATTAGAATGAATAAAAAGCTCGTTGAACGCTAATATATGTTAGATCCACGTCAAAAAGTTTTAGCCATGGATAAATTAAAAACTTCTGCGAAGGGAAATTGATGTGTCTTTAAAAGGAATGAGGACAAGGGAAAATATAAAATGGACGCGTCTTGTTTTTATTAATGAGCATTATATTATAGTGTTCTTGCAGTATTAGTATTGACAGATAGTTAATATACGTTTTCTCATGTTAAAAAGAAAAAAGAAATTTGTACAACTAATGAAGATTTGGCTAATTACGATTGGATATATAGGTTTAAAGAAATTTAAAGTGAAGAGTGTCTGTTGTTTTTCACGTTTTTTATTTTTTAATGTATTTTGAATATCAACAAAAATCTTTTTATTAATTTAATATCAAACATTAACCACATATTTTCATGTCTTTTAAGATAGAGACATTAAATTTATAATCACCTTAATTTTTTTGTTCTTATACTTAAATTGTGCATTATGGAGAGCTCAAGCCCATTATTTTGGCAATTCTGAGTATCTCAAAATCATCACTTAACCGCCGCCAGTTCACCTAGTTAGAGATCCCGACCTTCTCAAAAGTGTAAAGAAACTAAGAAAGGTCTACATTGGTTCAACTTAACACCTCAGAAGAAAACAGAGAAAGCCAATTTCCGCAATATGTGTTCAGTGAGCGATACATTTGGTCAAATTCATTGGTGTATATTAGATAATCATGGTAAGCACAATTTAATAGTCGACAAATATAAGAAAATGTAATTTGATTTGATTTAAATTCTTCGGAACAAGGACAATGCGAACGATTTTGAAGTGCAGTCAAATAGTTCCTCTCCACTCATAGTCAATAGTTAAACAAAAAAAATACAAGGACAGTTAAGTAGAACTATAGTTAGTTTGCGATTACACGGTCCTTATAAAGTATGGACTTCACCGTCCATTAACGCAACAAAATAGAGTACCGTCCATTAACGCAACAAAATAGAGTAGTTATTGTTTATAATGCATTCGACATATAATGTAAAAGGTTTTCCTCAAATCTTGAATCTTTGAGATTATAATAGGATTACGCAATTTTTTAAACAGGAATTATCAGATTACACAATTATTCAAACTCTGGCTCAGAGGTCATTGTCAATAGCATCAACAGAGGCCGCGGAATAAATATTATAAATTCTTCTTTTATTTCGTTAATTTAAAATGAATATATCGACCTAAAAAAAATTGTGTTTATTTGTTCGATCCAACACTATATCTACCTAAAAATAATATTTGAAGTGATTATAAGAATCAACTTAAGTGTAATCACTTTTTCTACCTAAACATGTAGGAGTATAAAGGCAAAAGAGCATATGACTCTTCTGCGATTCTATGAAGTTGATTTAGGCTGCCTCTTTTACCCTCTAAGCCTTTTGATAACTTACTATGATATGAATATCTTTTTTGAGGATCCACAATAATTTTTCTCGGACAATATTTATTGAGTCATTCACAACTTCTCTTTAATGCGTTTTCCAATGAGATCAGCACTTCCTTACCTATGCTCAAGATAAATACTGGCACCATCACATATGCGTTTGCTATTGAACACCTTCACTTGAAAGATTTTACTGTCATTAACCTTTGTAGCTCTCAAATGTCATTTACAACATTTATCACGACAAGCAACTTCAAACTGTATTTTGTTGACCTTTTTACTTTGAACTCGAAGTTATGTTGCAATGCCATGTTCCCAAACTTGTGACGAAGTTCGGTTTTGTTTCCAATAATTTGCCCTACCAATATTTTTCAACAAACAATTTCACGTGTTTCGTGTTGAACCTTGCACGTGGATGGTGGCAACGGAGGCATTAACCGAAAGATGTTCTCCACTCTTTGTACTATTAGATCAAAACTTTTATGGTTAGAGGTACCAGCATCCGTTTGACTAATGGGACTTGTATCAGGATTCGATAGATGCAATCCACCCATGTCATTGTCATCACCATCATTGTGATCACCATGCCAACCCCCTTCGCATTTGTAGATGGTCTCCTGTTTGCCCCATCTAGACCATTTTTCCCTCATTATCGACATATACGCCCTCATAACTAACCCTTACTCTTGACACCTTTTCAAATTCTTCTTTGAGGCAGTCGAGACCATGAACAACACCCACTCTAAATGAACAACCTCACCCTGCATTAACATTACCTCCAACATTAAAACCAATGTCTCCAACACCACAATCACAACCAATATTAGCATCACAACCAACATTGACATCACCACCAACATTAACATTGCCACCTACATTAACAGCATCACCAATATTCGTGGCGGGCAAATTACGGTAACTACAATATTCGTGTTGCTCAAATGCCTCCCTTTTTGAGGTTTCAACATGTTGTGTACGATCAACAATGGTTGGGCTAGATGTTCAACTCCTATGCCGCTCAACCTTAATATCTACTGGTGTGTATTCACTCAAATGTTTCAAATTGTCTCCAATAAAAAAATTATAGTCACATTCATTTATTGTTGGGAGAGGCTTAACATACCTCATAATATCATACTGGGCACTCAATTTTAGTCTTGTTATACGACAATTTAACCCAAGTTCTTGACATATCAGTCGCAAAAATTATTCATAAGAAGCCTCTCTTGGAATCAATAATGACAACCCCTCTCCGCCCATGTAAATATAGTTCCCATCGGGTAAAACCTCCTAGTTACTATCAAAGAAAAGAACAAATCTAATACCGTCTACCTGTAAAGTCAAAAATGTCCAAGAATTAATGAAAAAACATTGAAATCCAAAAAATTCCCTCTAAATATTCCAATGGGCTTTTCTGTCTAAAAATTTGATAGTCCGACAAGAGACTATCAAATTATCTAATTGATTCGACATTAAATCAATCGCTCGATGACAAACTTTGATGGATAATTCGACAACAAGATTTTAATTTGACAGAAATTCAACAATTCAATTGAAGTTCGACGATCATTCAATAGTCAAGTTGTCGAATTTATGTCAAATTGTTTGAAGTCACGAGTTCAAAACCAAATTGTAGAAAAGTGTAGGAAACGAGTTTTTCGAAAATGAAATTGTAGAGACGACCTAAATATATCTTTTCTAGCCATTATTCGTCTATTTATACGCATATGGGATGGATTTTTAGGTTGAAAACATGATAAAATGTAAAAAGGAAGGAATTGAAGCTTAGTTAGATAAGAACATTACCTTTATGTGTTTCCAAAGCTCTCCAAATCTGATTTTTTTTCTTTAAGATTTCTCAGTTGTTAAATGCAAAGTTTGATTTGTGATATTTGATTTTTTTTTAATTGTTTTGAGCTGGTTTAGTAGAGAAGTTATTACATGAAATGGTATTTATATGACCTTGAGGGATTGATGGCTAGTGCCCTGAACATTTGGAAAGGGAGGCTAAAAATAAAAAGGCCCCGAAATTTTCCCATATTGTCTCCTTTACTAGTTGTACAACTACTTTCGCTGAGGAATCGTGTGCAAAAAGTGAAAGTTCGAATTTTAAAATTTTGCCGATGGGTGTATTTAGCAAGTGAGTTTGAAAACTAGGATACAGTGGCCATTCTATTCTACTCTCTGAAGCACTGGATGATTACTCGCAACTAATGCAGCACTAGTTCAACTCTCACTCTCAAGTAACAAGTTCCGACAGAGAGAGAGAGAGAGAGGGGCAGAGAGAGCCCGGTTGAAAGTCTCTTTGAAGTCTTGAAAGATCTACTTCAGGTTTGTACCTTTCAATACTTTCCTTTTCCAAATGTTTGTAAAAGCTGTAATGTTCCTTTCGCTGATCTTCATGATTTGCTTTTTTTTTTCCCATTAAAAAAAAAAGAAAAAGAAAATCTTGCCAGCTATTTGGTGGTGAGCTTCGACAGAGAAGTGAGCTGACCAAACCACCTTCATGTGATGTGATGTACTTGTTTGGTTATACTAATCTACCACTCTTTTCCTTGTGCTGTAAACAGAGGAGAAGATTGCTTGTAAGAAATAGATATGGGTTCAGCTCAGGTGTTCTGATTTAAGAGAAGATGAAATCACATAAATTAGCTTTCCCTTTATTCAGAATGAAGAATTGGTTAGGGGGGTTGTTGATCATAGCTCTTGCCATGATCTTGTTTCTCAGTTACAGCTTCATTGGAACTCAACCACCCCAAGAGCAAGAGCGGCAGCAGAACAAAAAGCAAAAACAATCAGCATATGATTTCTTCAGAAATCATCCACCCTATGATTCTCAAAAACCAACTCAAGTGAAAAGAATGCCAATGTTATCTCACAAACCACATCTTATAAATGTTGAAGGGCTCAGGGATCTTTATGCTGCAAATAACATCTCAGAAGAAGAGTCAAAGCCCTTGCTCACTTGGGCTCGAATGCGTTTACTACTGTCTAGGTCTGATGCTTTGTCTGAAACAGCTCAGGGGATTAAAGAGGCTGCTATAGCTTGGAAAGATTTGTTGTTGACAATTGAGAAGGACAAAGCCTCCAAGTCAAAAAGTAAAGATGAAGAAGTTAGAAACTGCCCTTTCTCTGTTAGTAAACTTGATGAAAAATTATTGAGCAATGGAACCATTCTTGAGCTTCCTTGTGGTCTAATTGATGATTCTTCCATTACAGTAGTAGGCATTCCTAATGGAAGCTTTCAAATTGAACTCATAGGCTCCCAACTTTCTGAGGAGTCAGAGCCTCCAGTCATCTTGCATTACAATGTCAGTCTGTCAGGGGATAATATGACAGAAGAGCCATTCATAATTCAAAATTCATGGACTACTGAGCTTGGCTGGGGCAAAGAGGAAAGGTGCCCTGCTCATGGATCTGCCAACTCTTTGAAAGGTATATCATTACAACTATGCATCCATCATATATGCATAATGTTGGTTCTAGAGAGGGCAACTTTGACTTCTTATTGATGCATTAGCGTGATTTAATTATCTTTTGGATAGTTTTATAAGTGATAAATTTGTTTCAGTAGTTATGTTTTTCATTTTCTAATCATAAAAACTGGAATGATGATTCCTGCAACCCGTATCAGCAATTTAACGTGATTTATTAGCCTTACAGTTGATGGACTTGTTCTTTGCAATGAACAAATTATAAGCAGCACTGTGGAAGAGCATCAAAATTTGAGTCATCCTAGTAGTGACATAGTGACCAATGTTTCCCGCCGGGGTGCCCATGCAACTGCAAATTTTCCATTTATTGAAGGCAATCCATTCACTGCCACATTGTGGGCTGGGATGGATGGCTTCCACATGACTGTAAATGGAAGGCATGAAACATCATTTGTGTATAGGGAGGTAAGGTATGAGTTCCTTCTTTAGTGTGGATTAAGTGAGAATCTGATTGATAATTAAATTTGCTATTCTGATAGAAGTGATCACTCCCTCCTTGGACGCTTTTTCTACTTATGCAGAAACTTGAACCCTGGTCAGTTACTGGAGTTAAAATGGCAGGTGGCGTGGAACTATTTTCTGCCTTTGCTAAAGGCTTGCCTGTCTTAGAAGATCATGATTTGGTTGTTGATGTTGAGCAACTCAAAGCTCCCCTGGTTTCCAGGAGGAGACTTGTAATGTTAGTTGGGGTTTTTTCTACTGGAAATAATTTTGAGCGTCGAATGGCACTGAGAAGATCCTGGATGCAATATGAGGCTGTACAGTCTGGGGATGTAGCTGTCCGGTTTTTCATTGGCCTTGTAAGTCAAGATGAGAACTAGGTCATTCTTGCCAACATAATCTTCATATTGTTCTCAGGTTCATATTCTCTTGAGTTTTGTTAAATATTGATCTACACTAACGTGTAATTTGCTTAGGGTTTAAGTATGTTTAGATTATCATCATCTCCATTGAGATAAGATTTAGTTAAGTTGTTTGTTGGTGATTTATTTATTTGTTTTTCTGATTTAGAAAAAAAAAAAAAGCAATTTAGCTAGATGCCATTGTATTTTTTTTAATAAGAGGAAAGTCAGCTTTGAGTCTGCAGCTATCATTCAAATTTCTAACTTTTGGTGTTATGAGACAAAAATAAAAGAAATAGGACATGCATTCTAATTTTTGCTATTTATGGATATTTTTAACTGATTATCGCTGCTAACTTTATTTTTTTATTATTTATTTGTTTTTATTTTTGTACATGCAGGACAAAAACAGGCAAGTTAATTTTGAGGTTTGGAGGGAAGCTCAAGCCTATGGGGACATACAACTGATGCCCTTTGTTGATTATTATAGCCTAATCAGTCTGAAAACTATTGCAATTTGCATCATGGGGGTATGTATATATATATATATATATATACATAAGGCAAAGAAAGTATACTAGATTTGTATATTAGTAGTAGAAAATAAAGGGATGCAGCTGTCTATTCTGCAAGCAGAAGGCTCCTTGTCAATCTTTCCAATTTAGAAATGCTCTTTCTACAACTTTTATTTGGGGCAGTCTTTATATTCCAAAGTTATATTGTTCTATTTTTTAGGTTCATTCATCAGTTGACTTTTAACTAAATGTGCAGACGAAAATCCTTCCTGCTAAATATATCATGAAAACGGATGATGATGCTTTTGTTAGGATTGATGAAGTTCTCTCTAGCCTCAAGGAAAAGGCATCGAACGCACTCTTGTACGGTCTTATATCTTTTGAATCATCACCGCATAGGGATCAAGACAGCAAATGGTATATCAGTAATGAGGTACATATCCCTGTCATGCTTCATTTTTATGCAGATGAGATGATCATATAATTTTCATTAGCATTTCTTTTGTGAAGGAATGGCCACATGCCTCGTACCCTCCATGGGCCCATGGTCCAGGTTATATCATCTCCCGGGATATTGCAAAATTCATTGTTCAAGGCCACCAGGAAAGGGAACTCAGGGTAAAATTTTCTTTCTTATAGGTGGCAATTTCTTAATTTTCTCTCAGGATCTGTTTCACAGTGTTCCTCTGCTTGATTGTATGATAATATATTTTATCCATATTTTATCCATTTCTGGAAAAAATATATCTTTGGAAAATTCAATAAAATGTTGGAATAGTCTTGCATACTTTAGACTACTTTGCAAGGTCTTTTCTGCCGTGGACCTCAAATGTTTTGCCCAACAAAATGGCTAACAGTACATTGCAAATTGTAAGTTGATACTTGATATGAGGTAGAGAATATATAGAAGATGCATTTACAGTGAGAAACAGAATTGGTACTTATAACAAACTAGTCAAGTTATTCTCTGTTTGGTGACTTTAGTCTCATATTGATTTTTCTTTACCATAAAACCTTCATCCCTTTTCAGCTTTTCAAACTAGAGGATGTTGCAATGGGTATATGGATTGAACAATTCAAGAATAGTGGTCACGAAGTGCATTACATAAGTGATGACAGATTTTACAACGCTGGATGTGAATCAAATTATTTTCTTGCCCATTACCAGGGCCCAAGGATGGTCTTATGTCTATGGGAGAAGCTGCAGAAAGAGCATGAGGCTCTCTGCTGTGAGTAAATATCAACCTTATTGCTTTTTGTCAGTTTGACTCTTAAACCAAATTGGAAGCATTGAGAAATCTCAGTAGCAGCAATATAAAAATGATCTCAGTTAGTGTGGGTTGAGTGTAGTTGAGAGGTTGAACTGAACTTTTGCTATCTGCCCTTTTAACTGTTTTTGCTGTTAGATGCAAATGAATTAGTCTTGATCGTATTGTTCATTCATTGTTTTATTACATTGTGATAGCTGAAGGAAAGAATACGATTCATTTGAGTACAAATTCAATTTGATATTTTGATTGACCACTTTGTGTGTGGACTTGATCTTCTCGTAGTAATGATTATTCTCGCGTTGTCCAATTGAAATCACCAAAACAAAAGGAATAAAAAAATATCATCTCAGATGGAAAACACGAGAAACGATCTTTTCATTTGGTTGACTTGTAGCATATATATATATATATATATATATATATATATATATATATATATATATAAAAACACGCAAAAGTTGGTTGGCTGACTTGTAGATACCATACAACCCTTTCTACGTTTCAGTGGTTGGGCCAACGCACTGAAGGTGCCAAGCATCGATAGAAGACACTATGCAAGGTATATATAGGGCAATGATAAGATGCCCTACAAGTGATTCCTATGAAGGCACGTATAGATAAAACTTAACGCTGCCAATTCTTTAAGGTAACAACTTAACTGAAAATGGAGACTAACTAGAAGAAACCAGCTTTACATGGCCTCTTTTATGCCATGTGTAAGACACAGGTTTCACAAACTTTCCCATCTTAGAAGCATCATTACCCGCTCATGAAATGTTATTTTCCCAGGGCGTATACGCTTGATCTTCATCTTTCTACTTGTCACTTTCCTTCAATTAGTTTAATGCAAATTTCGAAGCCATTAACGTTTATAAAATAACCCATCAACCTTTTACCTAAATTGAAAACTTTGAGCTTCCCATCAAAACCATTGGAGAATTTTACTTGCCAGCCTCTTTTATAAACATACATAAACTCAGGCGCGTGATGGGTACTTGATTAAGTTATTAATTAGTTATTAGATATATGCATGCTTGGTGCTTTGCTTCTTACTTTTAGTAGTTACTTGAAAGATTATTAAAAAAGAGAACTTGCGAAGCAAGGTAGTTTGATTAGTCTTAGTCGTGACAAATATTAGTATTATAATTATTGGCTAAGAACTTGTTGGGATCTTACGGCAGCCACTAATAAATTTGAAAAGGGGAAAATAATGGAGACCCTCAATTATGAGACACATACAACTCACCCTTGTTGAACGGAAAGTAACATAAAGAGCCCTATGTTTGGACTGCCGTTTGATGCTAATAAACACTGCAAAGGTATTGTTGACATTTTAATTCGCTAAAAATAAATTTTTTAATTCAATAACAATTAATAATTATATATATATATATATCAAATTGAACAACCCAGAAATTATAATATCAAAGAGATAACATAAATCACTTTGTTTCCTCCAGCCCACTAGATAGCAATGTTATTTCTTGTGAGATTTCTGGCTAATTTCTTTGACCTCTTAATGAAGTCAGAATTAATGAAGATTAAATTAAATCTTGTAAATTTTAGTCATGGGTTGAGTCTCGGAATTTATTTATTTTCCCATCCTGAAAACTATGTTTCTATAAGATGAAGATTAAATTTTGAGGTTTATTGTAAAATCTGTATTTTCTTAATGAAAAATTAAAGGAAAAAAGTTAGCTACATCTTTATTTTTATGATATGGGTTTGATTTTGTGTTTGTTGATTTTTCTTTTTTTCTCTTTTTATCTTATGATCTTGACTTTGATGTTCTCGTACATTATGATAGTGTTGATTTATTACCTAATTTGAGTGGAACCTAAGTGAGAGACAAAGCGAAAAGGAAATTCAAGAATCTTAGAATTTAATTTGATGAGGTGTGATCTCATTTCATCTATCGAAAGAGTAATATTTGAGTTGTTTATATATATTTGGTAGATTCTAAAGGTGAATAAAGAGAGGAGAGAGGAGAGATAGAGAGAGGGAGGGGGAGAGAGGAGAGATAGAGAGAGAGAGGGAGGGAGAGAAGAAAGGTCAAGAAGACGAAGAGGAAGAGAGGAGAGAGAGAGTGTGTGTGGGATTTTTGAATGACATGAACTTATTAATTTTTATTTGTATTTTCAGTGAATTTAAAATGTCAACAATACCCCTACAATGTTTATTAGCTTTAAACGACAGTCTAAACATAAGGGTCTTTATGTTACTTTCCGTTCGGTAGGGGTGACTTTGTTATTTCACTCATAACTAAGGGGTCTCCAGTATTTATCCCATTTCAAAAGAGCTGATGAGCTCACATACGCAACCACAACAACCATATGACAAAGCATGGCACTAATTAAGATGCTTAATCATTGGTCGTTAGTGGTTGCTTAAGCACCCTTATCTTAATTAAGCTAATCAAACCAGGTTTCTCGAGAAAACCCCCTTCTTTTGAAATAATAATAATTATAATTTATGAAAGGGCAAACAAAAAGAAGAAAAAAAAAAGAACATCATGCTTCAAGTAAAAGCAAAGTTTGTATTGACCTTTACAAGACAAGTAAACTCCCGTTTTAGTAGTATGTTTTTTTATATATTTGGTGAGCCAAAGTTACATATAGTTGTCTTGTGATTGTGAAAGTAACTCCATAAAATTACTAATTTTGTAAGAATAGAAATGTTTCCAAGTAAATTACTTTTTAATTTTCCAACGTGTAAAAATAAAATCTAAAAATAGTGAATAGGTTTATTGCTCTTATCCAAAAAGAAAAAGAAAAAGAAAGTGGGAAAAGTCTTACCGGCTCACGCACACGTGTCAGTGATTTAAAGCGGTGGAGCGGAGTGAACCGGTTCGCGACAAATTAACTGGTCCTAATAAAAGTAGGAAACATTTGCACCTTCCTTATAACACGCAATTAGATATAGAAGAGAAAACAAAATCAAAATCAAAACACAGCGTTACAAAGCGAGCAAACCCTAATTTCACTCAACTTTTTCTTCTCCCTCTTCATACTTCACTACGCTAAATTTGTGTTATTGATTCTTCTTCGATTCGGAACCTTAGGAGTAAACGACGCAGTTTCAAGAAATAAAGAAATTTAAAGACGGATGATTGTGGGTCAAAAGATGGTTGCAGAAACCGAGATAATGTGTACAAAAAGCATACCTGGTGCGGTATTAGATGTGCAGTACCACGTCAGCAGCTCTGCTTCCACTCCCAGATTTCATGAACTTTGTGTTCCCGACTCCGAAATCTCCCGCTTTGAATCGGTATGTTACCCCCCCTTCTTTTAAAAAAAAAATGTTTAATTACTCTTGTTTTTTCGAGTGATTTTAGTATATCTTGAAGCTTTCTTGATTTGTATTCTTGTTGGGCTTTGTTTGGATTTATGTTAATTTTTTTTTTGTTTACTTTGTTGTTCGAATACAAGTTTAGGTTAGTTGGGGTTATGAAGTTTTGGGTTAAAATTCTTGATTTATTAACTTGTGATCGTGCTGTATATGAATTGGAAGATTTCCAGTTTCGATTGATGATGCTCGATCATAAGCTGTAGTTTTTAACTGGCGCGTAGATACTCCTTTTTTTACTTGGTTTTGGTCTTAATTTGTTTCTCAGGTTATTATGTTCTTTTTAATTTGGTGTATTCGCATAAACAGAGTTTTCAAAATTGTCTGAGTTTAAATTTAAATCTTGGTACCTTATGGTGTCATCTTAAAAAGAGAAAGCAGGTTAAGATCCTTTTCTTCCCCAAAAACTTGAATTTATTATTTTTTAAGGAGTTTTTATTGTCGTTTTTTGTTTGTGTTCAATAGTTTGCTCTTCTTTCTTTCTTTTTTCTTTTTTTTCTCTCTTTTTTTTTGTTTTTTTTGTTTTTTTTGGTTATCTAACAGTAGGACAAAGACAAGTAAATTGCAGATCCGTCTATGAAGTTAAAACCAGAGAAAGAAGAGCCTTAGAATTGGATTCCACTGTCAATCCTACAGTGAATTTAAGTATTGCTTATGTAAGAATGGACTTTTTGTTTATCCATGAATTAACAATTATGAGTTTCTCTATTGGACTACTGGTGTATTTTTTGGTTAAAGAATTATTTGGAAGTGTTGATCGATCAGGTTTTGGAGCTTTACCAGCCATCTTGTCTATAATGCAGCTTGTTTGTTATTCCTTTTTTGCTTTGATGATTGTTTGGTTTTGAGTCACTCAGGACATTGGCTAATATCTCTTCCTTTTTATGATCTATAGGTGGTTGGTTGTTCAGATACCATTAAAAGTGCTGTTGTTGAGGCTTCATCTGGAATGTATTTCCCAAGCATTCGTTCTGGTAGCTATGCCGACATTGGATCTAGGGGGTCTATGGATGATGAGCACCTTTGTGTTGATGATCTATCTACCTGCCTTGGGTCTCTCTTCAAATGTCCTATGCGTAGTGCCTTTTATGCGGTGTTTGATGGTCATGGTGGACCTGATGCGGCTGTCTATGTCAAAAAGAATGCCATGAAATTATTTTTTGAGGATGCAGATTTGCCACAAACATCTGATATTGACGATATTTTCTTAGCAGAGTTGGAGAATTCTCATAGGAAAGCATTTTTATTGGCAGACCTTGCCTTAGCTGATGAATGTAGTGTAAGTAGTCAGTGTGGAACAACTGCACTGACTGCTTTAGTACTGGGAAGGCATTTACTGGTAGCAAATGCTGGTGACTGCAGGGCAGTTCTCTGTAGAAAAGGAGTTGCAGTTAATATGTCTCAAGATCACAGGCCTTCCTATCTGCCAGAACGCAAGAGAGTTGAGGAACTGGGCGGCTACATTGACTGCGAAGGATATGTTAATGGTCTATCTGTCACACGAGCCCTGGGAGACTGGGACTTGAAACTCCCACTTGGGACTGCATCAACTCTCATTGCTGACCCTGATGTTCAGCAAGTTGTGTTAACAGAGGATGATGAATTCTTAATAATTGGCTGTGATGGTATCTGGGATGTGATGTCAAGCCAATACGCAGTCAGCCTTGTCCGTCGTGGGCTTAGGCGGCATGATGATCCACATGAGAGTGCTAAAGAACTTGTCATGGAAGCATCACGACTAAATTCATCTGATAATCTCACCGCGATTGTTATCTGTTTTTCTTCCCTTGACTGTGCTGAGTCATGTTCTACACAGCGTCGAAGGTTCAGGTGTTCTAGTCTATCAGAGGAAGCCCGGCTTAGGTTGAAGAGCTTATTAGAAGGAAATTGATTGTATATACAAATTATTTCATACTATTTACTGATAATGTTGAGAAGGGATTTTTATCTGTTTCTAGGCTGTTTCAGATGGTTTAAGGGAGGAGAAAAAATAATAGGAAAAAAAAAGAAGAACAGCCAGCAGTTTTGTAGGGTAGAAGAGAACACTAGGTTTCTGGAATTGTTTTAACTTCAATGAATTGGGTTCTCTGCATTGACCCGGACAAATTTCATTTTTGCTTTGAACTTCATTTTCTTGCATGTGTACATGATTATCTCCAATGTTTTTTATACTTGCTCCAGATGGATGCGATACGGATTATATTTTAATTTCAGATGCACCTTGATAACAGTAGTAATGCGGTAGGTATGACATGATATTCTGTTTGAGTGGTAATTGTTTTGGGAAGGTTATGCCAAAGAAGAATAATTTGTTGGTTTCTCTAAAGAAAAGAACAAGCGAAATCTTAGCATCAAAAGCCATTCTCTCACCACCGAACATACACATACAAAGATAAATGGTGAGGTAACGTAAGGTCTATTCCCCCACCACCGATATGAAGCAAACACGCTCACACAAGCGAAGATAAATGGTAAGGTAAGGTGTGTGAGGCTACCAACTCTCAGGATTCCAGATATTGTAGAACGCCAGAAATAATTATCCTCTGCTTCGTGCTCTTATCACTTAACACATCAACAACCAATAAACAAACATAAAATATTTGAAATTTCGTATTAAATCAGAAAGCAAAACCATGATTAAGAGATCTCGACCGCTCAACTTAGACCTCCCACTGTCTTAGTTGTGTTGCTGGCCCCACCCGCAATATACGCATACTGGAATAATATAAAAACGTTGAGATTCCATTTTCGACCCTGCCAAATTATTCAAACCCTGCCAGTGGACCGTTCAGATCGTCCAATAATCTTCAAACCTGATTGACGGTTCAGATTGACGTATAATCTTAGAAACTGTATCAGACGCCACACCAGATTACCCTAAACACTTGAAATAAAATAGAAGACAAGGCAAAGGCGCAGTCTGTTACCTGTATTGGACCAAAGATAAAAATAAAAATAAATAAGCAGACAACAGGTTAGGGATAGGAATTGGAATTTTGATCGCTGAACTTTGGTGGTGTGAAAAATGGCGATGGCCAGTCTTGCTAGAAGGAAGGCCTACCTGCTCTCCAGAAAAGTCTCCGGTTCCTCCACTGATGTTTTCAAGTACAGTTTCTCTGTTACTGGCTTCTCCAGAGGTTTCGCTTCGGGGTCCGATGAAAACGATGTCGTCGTTATCGGAGGTGGTCCCGGAGGATACGTTGCCGCCATTAAAGCCGCCCAACTCGGACTTAAGACCACGTGCATCGAGAAACGTGGAACCCTCGGTGGTACTTGCCTCAACGTTGGCTGCATCCCTTCCAAGGTCTCTTCCTTCTCTAAATCTTAGGGTTTCTTCTTGAATTAAAAATAAATAAATAACTAAATGTGATTTTTAGATTTGTGCTTAAAGTTGGATCTAGTAGTTTTATTATCTATATGAATTCGGATTCACTCTTTTACGTTTTGTTGTTTGAAGAAAATGATTTTTGTTGGGTGAACAGACGCGGGAGTGATCTTTTTTACCAGGTGTGGAAAAAAAATGAATTTGATCGAGTTAAACCACTGAATTAGGCTGCTCTAATGATTTCTGTTTTTTTTTTTTTTCTTTTAGTATTCTGATGCTTAAAATGGAGTTTGGTAAATAATTAGAAGGGAAGAGAGTTGTGTACTGTACAAGTACAGCATAGTTTGATTAATATATTATTACTTAGCCAGTATGATAGCTAACTGATTGCAGTTTGTTGAGATTGTCTACAAAGTGGAGTAGAGTTCCTGAACGTTTTCATACCTCCTTGTTTGTTTGTTTCTTCCTAACTTGATTAATAATCTGAGCTAAGTTTTAATTTTCCTGACCTCTCAGATTATTTGACTTTTTTGCTGTCCAAATATTATTTTAATAACAATAATTCTCAGTTGAATCTTATAGGGGAGGATTTTATGTTTGCCATTACATTTTAATTGTGAGCATGCTGTGATTTTGGTGCATTAAAAAATTTGCCTTACTGTAATCTGTTTTTTTATATTCAGGCTCTTCTTCATTCCTCCCATATGTACCATGAAGCCAAGCATGCTTTTGCCAGCCACGGTGTGAAGTTTTCTTCTGTTGAGGTTGATTTACCAGCCATGATGGCCCAAAAAGATAAAGCTGTGGCTAATCTTACAAAGGGTATTGAAGGTCTATTTAAGAAGAACAAAGTAAACTATGTCAAAGGCTATGGCAAGTTTCTTTCCCCCTCTGAGGTCTCCGTGGACACCATTGAAGGTGGAAGCACTGTTGTCAAAGGCAAGAATATTATAATTGCTACTGGTTCCGATGTCAAGTCTCTACCTGGGATCACCATTGATGAAAAGAGAATTGTATCATCCACTGGAGCTTTAGCATTGACAGAAATTCCAAAGAAACTTGTAGTTATTGGTGCAGGCTACATTGGCCTGGAGATGGGCTCAGTTTGGGCCAGACTCGGTTCAGAAGTCACTGTTGTTGAATTTGCTGCTGACATTGTCCCAACCATGGATGGGGAAGTTCGCAAGCAATTTCAACGTGCTCTTGAGAAGCAGAAGATGAAATTCATGCTTAAAACTAAGGTGGTGGGAGTTGATACATCTGGAGATGGTGTGAAGTTGACACTTGAACCAGCAGCTGGTGGTGACAAAACCACTCTTGAAGCTGATGTTGTTCTTGTCTCGGCCGGTAGAACTCCATTCACTGCTGGGCTTGCACTAGACAAGATAGGAGTGGAAACTGATAAGATGGGACGAATATTAGTTAATGAAAGATTTGCTACAAATGTGTCCGGTGTCTTTGCGATTGGGGATGTAATTCCAGGGCCAATGTTAGCCCACAAGGCAGAAGAGGATGGGGTTGCTTGTGTGGAGTTCATAGCTGGTAAACAAGGCCATGTAGACTATGATAAGGTCCCTGGGGTTGTCTATACACACCCTGAGGTTGCTTCTGTTGGCAAGACTGAGGAGCAGGTAAAGTCACTTGGTATTGAATACCGTGTTGGGAAGTTCCCTTTCTTGGCAAATAGCCGAGCGAAAGCAATTGATGATGCTGAAGGAATGGTCAAGATCTTGGCCGAGAAAGAGACAGATAAAATACTGGGTGTTCATATTATGGCGCCCAATGCTGGGGAGCTCATCCATGAAGCTGTGCTGGCTATTAATTATGATGCAGCTAGTGAAGACATCGCACGTGTGTGCCATGCGCACCCCACAATGAGTGAGGCATTGAAGGAAGCTGCTATGGCCACTCACGACAAACCCATTCACATCTAAGAAGCGGCGTATTACTTTGTTATTTTTGTTCAAGAATTTTGGGATGTCTTATCTTCATTCCTATTTTCTCAACCATCCAACACTGAAGCAGATGTTTGAATAGAAATTGCGTTTCTTCATTTCTTTGTCGTCTTTGATGACATAATAACTTGGACTTGTTTTCTTGTGTTGATATGCAAAATAATAAGCATAGATGAGCATACGCACGTTTACTATTGCAAGTTATGGCATGTTAAGATTCTGTTTAGTTGTGATGCTGCCTTTAATGTTTTTCCATTTGATTGACTGGCACAACTGTCATATTTGAATTGTGGGCAGTAAAAATGCTCTTTAGATCATCTCAGATCTTTCATGTGTTCATAGACAATTTGCCATGGCTATTTTGAATTATAAATTCAAATGAAGAAAATTTGGCAAGTTTGTGTAGTAACTAGTAGTATGCTCGAATTTTCTCATGAAGGACAGCAGCTGCTGTAGTAGTAGCCCATGAGTTCTTGGCTGATTATTTGGCAAAAATATAATGGAGGCAATGCGGAACTCATGAACCCAAAAGTGGTGTGGCCGAATGTCCTTCAACCTTGTCTATCATAAAGCAGATGACACAATGGGTTTGTGCAAAATAACAAGACGCTGGAATTTAATAAACTATATCAAAATTCCACATGGAATAATATGTATCCACGTGTCAGTCATGAAGATCATAATAACAGAAAATAATAAAAATAATATTAGAACTATATTCCATTTACAACTAAAATTTTATACAATTTAAATTGATAAGATATTATTAAATAAATAATTATTATCTTATTTAATTTAATATATTTTATTTATTTTTATTTTTTACTTTATTTAATGATATGCTGTTAATTCAAATTGTATAAAAATATTACCCAAATGGTAAATACGAAAAAATTTAAAGAGTGAGGAACAAGAAAAAAATGAAATGGCATCCATCTCGTTCACATTACCATGTGGTAGTGCAGCGCACCAAAACACCTAGCAATTGCATCATATAAATCGAGAGGATTAATCAGACTATGGTACAATTCAAGGACTAACAAAGCTATTGTACAAATAACCTCGTCCCCGTTCTTCAGCACATATATTCCAGATAAGATCCCCAAAATATCTGAATTATCCCAACCCTCACATCATCTTGCCATATCCCTAGAACACATTGAAAGGCCCCCTATCGGAAACATGTTCTATGTCTTAGTAACTCATTGGATCCTCCACTATGCAACTTCCACATGATCGTCTCACGAATTCTCAAGTGAATACCAATTCAGAAACAACCAAAAATCATGGCTCCTCTCTCATATCTGTCCTTCTCCTGGCCTGAAGAGCCAATCGTGCATCTCTCTCCCTCTCAAACTCCCGGTAATCTGCTCGTTGCAAGAAGGAAACCTTATCCAAATACTGATTTGAGCTCTTCTTGTATGCATCCAACTCCTCCTCCAGTCCCTTCTCTTCCTTGAACTCGCCCCAATCCTTCTTTGTTTTGTCAAGCACACTCAGCTTTGGTTTCTTCTTAATTTGTTCAAGAACAGCATCAACAGCAGAAGGTGCAGCAGCTTTAGATTTTTCAGATGCCTCTTTTGAATCAGCATCAACAAGCTTCTTAAATTCAATTTCTTGACCCGCAAACTCCCTTACCTCAGTAATCTGCAAAAAGTAACACAGAGTAAATCATGATGAGCATATCAGGCATAGAAAACTGTGAAAGTTCACAAACAACCAACATGTTTAAAAGAACCTTAAAATCAATCTTAAAGAAATGCCAAGAAACACTGATTGACCTAGATTATGCAGGTGTAATCCATAATCTAATCTAAAAGCCAAGCCTCATTTGTGCTACCATTTAGAAGATGCGTCTTCATATACCCCACAAAGACGTTGCCAATATCACCAAATGGTCATCAACACAAAGTTTCAATCTCCAGGCTAAATAAATTCCACAAAAAAGAAAAAAAAAACGATGAAAATGAGAAAAATAGGTGATTACCCCAACTTTTCCCCTGCCTGATGCAGCAGCTGCAGCATCCCTGACAGCTGATAAAGCAGCAGCAGCAAGCCTCTTGGCCTCATCACTAGAGTCATTCTGCGAAAAACTAGGTCTCTTTTGTGGCAAGATTCCATCCTGCATATCCTGCCCGGTTGATTCTGTCTTCTTGGGTGCAGTTTCCAAATATTTCATCCAGTTCTGCAAAAGAAAATCAACACAAGATAAACTTTAACCTCACCGTCTAAAAATTCCACAAGCAGCAGAGAGAATGACGAATCCTCACATTGGATGCGTGTGGAGTTTTATTCACAGTTGAACTAGGCTTGCTCGAAAAAGATTTGAATGTTCTTTTAGGTACTCCTTTATTCATGTCCTCCCATAGAGCAACAAACTTCTTATCATCATCACCAGTACCATTTGGCACAAAAACAGGTCCATTTTGAGGCGTGTCCTTTGGCGCCAGACCCAGATATGTAAT
The DNA here is from genome assembly GCA_013180625.2 of Boswellia sacra. NCBI lineage: Eukaryota > Viridiplantae > Streptophyta > Magnoliopsida > Sapindales > Burseraceae > Boswellia > Boswellia sacra. The sequence continues at coordinate 224,059 of SNVD02009890.1, forward strand.
CCAATTCTGTCAAGTTGTATCAAAGTTGAGACTTAAAACTAATGTAAGCCAACTACTGCTTAATTAACTCCATCAAAAACAAGAGAATGAGAAAATTCTCACATTGGATGTCTTTGATGAAGTTCTATTTGCAGCTGAAGTAGGCTTGTTTAAGAATGATTTAAGGATCTTATTAGAAGCCCCCCTATTCATTTGCTCCCACATAGCTTCCACCCGAGTTTTCAACTCTAGCAGAAGACAGGAATACATTAGCCCCTTTGTTTTCCATTAGTAATCATTCATTTTGGAAAGTGAAAAACAAATTTGATAAATATAAGCACAACAGCATCACAAGGATAGGAGCACCAAGTAAACATGAACTGCAGTAAATCCTAAATTCTTACCAGCATCTTCAGGCTGAGACCCTGAGCTTGGACCAGGAGCAACTTCTCTGACTAATCCATCTTTATCAAGTACATTGCCTGAAAGACAATGTCCCAGTCTATGATGAGAAGTAAGAAAACATAAAATTATATCTACATTGCCCACAACTAGACTCATAAAATAGTAATTTTCACATGATGGAAAGTGACAGTAACTAATTTCTGAAACCTTCCAATTTTCCTGGTAAGTTCCAATCTAGCATCAAATCTACACCATCTCACGCTCTTCTAAATATATTAGTTGTCCAGTCAACAGGATCACATACTGCTTAGCTTTTAAACTAGCCGCATACTAAGACATAAGGAAACCCGATAGACTAGTCTAGGCAGTAGGCTGTAATTGATACACATCAGAAAAACAAAATTCCATTCCACTCCATAAAGACCCTTCAAAATTTTGATATCAGCTTTTAAAAAAAATACCCATAATTAACTCGGATTTCCCCAGAACCTACTCAGCGAGATCGAGTCATAAACTGAGGTGCCCGCCAAACCTTACAATCATCCAGGAAACACGAAAGTAATGACATTTTATCAGTAAGGCAGCCCTAACCCTAAACCTTCTGAAAGCAAACTAAAGACCTGACCACTAACCTAAACCTGAGGAGTAACAAAGTAATTCAACAGAAAGCAGCCATAAAATCCTCAAAGAAACTCTTGCACTCTCCAATACTTTAACTACTCAACAATATACTTGCATTATAAGTATTTAAAAGATTCAAACCAGAAGAAACATAACTTTAAGACGATTTAAATAAAAAATTCCATAAAAATAATCAAGAAATCCTCAGATTTTAACACGTAAATTGAAAACTAAGACACTAATTTCATTGTCTATTTTCTCAACAAAAAAAAGGAGAAATTAGAGAAAACAGCAGCGATGGAGAAAACTGAAAAATTATATAGAAATAGAACCTGAGACATCGACGCCAACACTGTTGGTTGCAGCCATCTATCTTCTAGCCACAAGTAATCTCCGTCAAACAAGAGACGATAGTTTTATTTTGTATATCAATAATAATAATAATTTAATTTTAAAAAAAAGGGATTCAGAAACCTCCCACACTAACGATAAGGGAATCAGAACCCTAGAGAGATAGACACTGAGAAGAAGAATAAGAAGAAGAAGAGCGATAATATCGGTAGTACTCTCTCGTGCTACTACTTAAACGGCGCCGTACGCTGGCAGGCAAAGCATTTACGTTTTATGTGGGCTGGGCCGCTTACTAGTCGTAGTATCAGATCCGTGAAAACTAACCATCATTATTTATTTTATTTATAACATAATCAATTTCATACACATTTTAATGCATTTTTTTTAAGATATAGTAATCCACTATTGAATGTCTTAATTGTCATTATATATCAATCTATATGAAATTAGTGGACCAACAAGGGTTTAATTAAAAATAAATTAATTAAATGAAGATTGTAGGAGCCACAAATAAATTAATAGTTATTCTCTCTTGTCAAGCGGGTATAAAAAAATAAAATAACATAAAAATCTAATTTGATCAGAACAGTTTTTTAATACTTTTTAAATTTTTATCTCAAATTTTCTTTTATCTAAGGCGATCCTTAAAAAATTTGAACTAAGTTTTTTTTTTAACAAAGGACACAGTACCCTTCAATAAAACGATATTATACATGAGCTTGAAAATAATCAAGGTGATAAAATTAAAGTTTGCATCCATTGTTAATGATTTCATACATATAAAGTCTTTAATCGTAGTCAGGCATTTGATAGACTCCCGATCAAGCGGGCGACATAACCAGATTTTTTTTTTTTACAAGTGGACTAGATAGATTTTAAAGGATATTCAATAAAACTTTGATGGTACGATCAAATCTTATTAATTAAAATAAAAAAATATTGTATATCTTACTTTTAAAATATAAATTAGAAATTAGAAAACAACATACAAAATTATAATATATATATATATATATTATAATGAGATTTAAAGTTCATCAAAAATTTATTTTGATATACTTTAAAAGAGTAAAAATCATCTATTATTTATAAAAAGAAAAATTTGTCATGTGATACATGAGAAAATAAGAGAGAATTGTGTTCTTTTATGAATCCAGTATTTTTGTTTTCAATTGAATTTAGAAATATATGGTTAATTTTAAATTATTTTGAATTTTGAAAATGATACGTGGTTGAGATTGAGTGTAAATTGCATTGGAAAATGTGCAGCACAGAAAACAGGATTTCAATTCATAAAAGAACAGAGTATAAAGTTCGAGAGATATGGCTATGGGGACTTAGGGATTAGGAGATAAAACATTATCAAGTTTTCCCATATCATTTTCACAAATTAAACCCAAAACTAGAAATCAAAAAAAAGAAAAAATCAAATCCCTATAAACATTTTTCATTGATTACTTAGCAGTTACGGTTACACTTGGATATTAAACATCAAGGTTGATTAATTAGATGATGTGCATTAGGTAAAGGGTAGTAAAAATTTACTCGATGGTTTTCAAAATATTCAAGTGTTTATTTATAATTTATCAAAACGAAGAGGGTTGGATGAATTTAATCAATGTTATATTAATTGTTATTTAATAGCGTAATTACGTGGAATATATCGGTGCAAGTACATCAGGGTTAGATTGTAAAACAATTGGATTACATGGATTTAACTAAATATCAAGATGTTAATGAACAATTCTATTTTTCTACTATGACCCCCTCCCCACGCTCCTGTAATGAAGTAATCAATTGAGAAAGGTAGAAAAAGTGTTACTGTAGATTTTAATTAACGCTCCCTTCCTAAGAGCAAAGCAGAAAATATAACCCGTATGGATTTGATAAGAGTTCCAATTCAAGCTCTCCTAATCCCATCAATCAAAGGAGTCGATTTTTAATTATATGTAAATCCTTCTGGATTATGTGTAATACTCAATTATAATCACTTTTTTATCTTTAGATTCCCTGTTCTAGGCCATTTATTTGCTTACTGCGCACAATGCAATCATAACCCCATGAAGCAAGCAACCACAAAAGAGCTAAAAAGATTTTCACTTCCTTTGGTAACTCTTCCCTCGACATTAGCGTTTCTTTTCTATCTCTATTATTAATGGCAGCTATGGCTGTTTCTAGATTTCACGTTATGCAAATTTTACTTAACAATGATTTATAATCCTTGATTTGATTTTTATTTTTTTTATTTTTTTGGGTTTACTTCTATCAGAGATTGGAACACGGACAAGTTGGTGGTGAATAACTGGTAAGAAGTTATTACGAATTTTATTTTCTTTATAAGCAAAAGGAAGGAAGCCTAAATATAAGGATTGATTACAAAAGCATAAAAATCAGTATCTTATCGTCTATAGAATACATATCGAATGTATTATGTTAAATCTAATGTGTTAACTATTAATCGTAATTTGTAGGAGTCAAAACTTCGTTGTTAATGCGTGCGTAAAGATTAAAGATACCTTCTTGCAATACCAATCCAAGAATCGAAGTAGATAATATACAAAGATTGTCTCTTCCTTTTGTAGCTCTTTCTCCCTATTTGGTAGTGCCCATGTTCAATGTTAGAATCAAAGGTAATAAATGTATGGATTAACTGCCATAAATGATTCACAAACATCAGATTATATTTACTAATGCTGGATAACAATACATATTACGTCACCTTATTGGCTATATGGAAATTGTCATTTCTCAGAATGCCATAAATGTTTCCTTCTCAGTGCATATCAGACTTCCACCTGAGCCACTTTATAAAGGTCGTTCTACTTGCACAACTCAACTCTCCAAAGAATTTAGAAGTTATAAAAACAACAAAATGGTCTCTTTCAAAAGTTGCTGTTTTCAGGCTTCCATTCTGCTAGTTTTGCTATTCCTTGCACCCTCATTTGCAAGGCCAAGTGTGAAGGTGACAAAAGGTGTGGTAAATGATATTTGTTCCAAGACCCTGAATCCTTCCTTTTGTCAGGCGTTTCTTAGTTCCACTCCTGGAGTAGGGAGTGCAGATCTCCAAGGCCTAGCCAAAATCACTATTGACTTGGCACGTTCCAATGCTACTAAGAGTCTCAACCTAATTACTTCATTAGTCTCAAAAACGACTAATCCTGAATTAAGGGAGGGATACTCATCTTGCTCAGAACATTTTGACAATGCCATTGGTGACCTTAATGATGCTACAGAAAATTTGAGAAAAGGTGATCCCAATGGTGTCAATATTGCAGCTTCAGCTGCCATGACTGAAGCTGGTGATTGCATAGATGAATTAGAGGGACTGACAGCTGATCCTTCAGTCCTGAAGGGCAGTCAAGATCTGAATAGTATTGGTGGTATTATTTTGGTTATCTCTAACCTTCTACCCCGATGAAATGAGTTTGTTTGCACTGATTAGAGACTATGAAGCCAATATTCTGGCAACTTGTTTTTGCTGGATCAGATTATGATGGACCAGCAGAAATAACGTTATTATTGTTGCAAAGATGCCCAAGATTGATTCCAAATCTATTTTTATACGTCTTTTTAAATACATCCCTCACATCCATCCTTGTGATTTTTAAAATTCTTTCAGGCTCTGCAATTGTTTGGATCATGGTGGCAGATACATCTATTATATAGTTTATGACGAAACGATTTGCTTATTGAACAGGGTGCTTATTGAAAGGATCTAATATGAAAATTCTTGAAATATGAATCCCGTACCCAGAATTGGATTTTCTTCCAACAATTAAAGAGTAGTTCTACAACGTATGACTAATAATAAAATTACACCCTGCCGTCAGAGGTGTACATAGAGGCAGACTAGGATAAGCGCTAAGACATTAATCTTTTCCAAATTGTGCACACTTTTTGTGTTAGCACTGCATAAAATGGAAAACTGTCGAAAGCATTTATGTTTCCCTCTGATCAAGTAAAAGTAAAGAGTTCACAATGGAGCAAAATAGAGTTTATATCAAATGTTTAAGCACATTGGACCGGTCAACAGCCCTATATCAATTGCAAAGCAAGTGTGCAACCAAGAACGTTTACGAAACATATGAAAGTGCCCAGATAATCAAAACTTCATTCAACAACAGTTTGCATTTATCATCAGAAAAAATGCTCTAAATAATCAAATATGAACAAGTAACAGACAAAGGGTATGCAAATTTGAGAGCATGAAAACTACGCTCTTTTGTCTTATTACTAGATTCAAATCCATAACCAAGCAGAGATTACACCACCATCAACATTACATTTAAACCAGTCTTCAATATTATTCAAGATAATAGACATAACATTCAAAGATAGAAAGTACAAGATGGTAGATGACTGCATTACTGGTACAATTCATAAACGCACGGTAGTGGGTTTGTAGTCAATCACAAGAACTTTATCCAAGTGGCCAAGGAAGAGGTTTGCAAATTCAACATGTGCAGGATGAGCTACATATTCTGCAACAGCCTCCGTGCTCTCAAAGGTAGATTCAAAAATATGGGTGAAACCTTGCTGCAGATTCTCAATGCTCACATCCTTGCCCCTGTTGGAAAACAAATTCAACGACAAAAAAATCACACATCCTTGCCCCTGTTGGAAAACAAATTCAACGACAAAAAAATCAATCTTTCAAAACTCAGGGCCCACCTAAATTATGGTTTTATGCAGAATTCAATAAGCAGCTTTCGTCGTAACAGCATTTCGCTAAAGGAATCATTTCATATCAAAATTTTGTAAATTGTCCACCGATTCTTGGAAATTACTACGTGAAATGTGTCCAAAGCATATGAATATGGATCCTAGAAACATACATTCATTCTAATCAGTCAAAAGCCCCCCATTAAAAATAGCGTCAAAATCTGAATCCCAAAATACAATAAAAGATCCCATTTTGAGGAACCAAGAAAAAGAGTCAGAACCTATTTTTCAGACAAAACAGCTACAAGATTTGATTTTGAATATGGGAATATAAGTACAAGGTCGAAGAATTTATTACCATTGAAAAGCCTTCATGGGTTCGATGAGATTGACAAGATTTGCATAACCTTTGATCAATTCATCTATTTTCTCTGCGGGTATCCCTTCTTTGAACTTAGCAAGCAATACATGTTTTACCAACCCTTTAGCTTCCTCCATTTCCGGCCTATCCACAACAGCTAGTCGAAGTTGGACACTGCCAAACCGCCTTTGCTTTTACTAAATCCTACCTACAACTGCAAGACTGGTAGGAGTAAGAACTTGATTTTGTGGTCCAGAGAGCTTTCTAAGTTAAGTGCGCAATATATATCTATATATAATTTGACCTTGCCAAAATTTTAACTCAAATCAAGGGCCTATCGAAAATATGACATAAATTTGATGCAGCAAGCATTTGAGTTGACAAATTATCTTAATGCCCTTCTATATTAAATGAGGCCAACAACGCCTATTTTCTTACTTTATCCTTGGTTCTTGGGAAAAATCTCTTCTGCACTGTTTATCTTTTTTGTTATTTTAGCCTAAAAAAGACTAACTAAGCTATATTAAAGTGATCTAAGTAGTTTTGGTGAAGAAGATGATAACTCAACAAAGTTTTTTGTCAATGTCAAGTGTCTAACAATTTGTCAGTTACAATCCTACAACAGACAGAGAATTATGAGAGTTGTCGGTTTCTATTGGATTAGTGTGATCAATGAGACTTGATAAAGAGTCATGTAGTATCGTTACTTGAAATTTAATACGTGACAACCTTTTAATTCTATTTGTCGGGTTTCAAACACAGGTGAGTCTTGTCGGACATTCGTTGCCTTCAACCTTCCTCTATCAAACCAAAAACCACCATTTTCATAACCATGAGCTTTAAAATCATTCAACTCAACACCATAAAACATTGTGATTTAATCGTTCAATTAACCATATGAACCCAGATTTCAACAATAATCAAACAAAATCCATACAAATCGATCCCATTGATGATTGAGCAACTATCACTTGCATTTTTCATTTTTCACATTGTGTAGTTTGAGTGAAAACGATTGGTTATATAGGAGTTATGTGAGTGAGAGTTATGGAGAGACGGTAGTGAGGATATAGGGGATGAAGAAAGGAAATAATTAAGGGTACGGAGTAATTGTACAGTCAAAAGGGTCACTATATCAAAATTTTAAAGGAATAGATTATATTTCAATGAGAGCACTTTAATTTCCATCAATATTTGAATTTTCTCGTAAAAGTAAAAAGAAAATTAAAAATATTTAATAAATAAAGTATGATCCATATCTCACTTATTTTGATAAAAATAAATTACTTTATTTAATATTAAATATTATTTTAAATAAATAAACAATTCTTAAGAAATTCATCCCAAACCCAAAAGTCTTTTACTTATATACTTATATATATATAAGGAATCACAACTTTTTAGTAAGAATAGGGATTAAAAAATGGGTGAGGAAGCAGTTTTAAATTCAACATGTGCAGGATGGGTTAAATACTCTTTAACAGTACTCTTTGTGCTCTCAACGGTCGATTCAAAAAAAGGGGCGTGGGGGGGGGGGGGGCGGGGGGGCGGGGCGAGGGAGAAACCTTGATGGCGATCCATTGCTCAAAATTCTTACCCCTGTTGGATAAATGCATAAACTCACTAAAATTTTAATTCAACATTCGGCAAAAACATCCATATTTTTATTGATGAGCTCATGTATGACAGCATGAGGTTTCCAGAATCCCTCCCATGTGATTAAATTAATAGTCAAATTAGTTAGGCACCTCCCATTTTGAAAGTTAAAGGTAGTGGCCAAATTGATTTGAAATTGTATGCAGAATTTCTCTATAAATATGGGACGAATTCTGCCTTGATAATGCATCAGAGAAACTCCAGAGAGAGTTCAGGAATTAGAACCAGAGAGTTCTGAGTGTTAGAGAGTCAGGTTGAGCTCCAGGAAATTTAAGGGAGTTTTTGTGTAAATCTTGTATATGCATTATCTCTGTTAATACAAGTTAATTTTCTCCCAAATTCTGTTCTGAGTGTGCATTGCATCCCCAACAAGTGGTATCAGAGCCTCGTTGAGCTCCTAAAACGTCAGAACAGAGAGAGAAAATCCAGAGAAAATTCGTCCCCTGTTTCTGGAAAATTTCGATTTTTCGGAAAGTGTTCGAATTTCGAATTTGAAGTATCTAGTGTGTTCGTGAGATCGAGGTGAGTATTCTGCAATTTTCCGGCGACCGAGGCGATCACCAGAGAAGCCGCACGCGCCGTCTGCCTGAACTGCGAGTGGTCCTCACTCGCCACACGCGCCGCACGCGCCATCCAAAGGTTGAAGACGACCACGTCACCACGCCACGTCATCACACGTCAGCAGATTTTTGCCACGTCATCTGTCCACGTCAGCGACACCATGTCAGCATTGCCACGTTAGCATGTCCACGTCATCAGACACGTGTCACCACGTCAGCACAGTGGACCCCATCTGCCACGTCAGCAAATCTTCAGGAAATTACATTTTGGCCCCTGTATTTCTGGGTAATTACATTTTGGCCCCTGAATTTCTAAAATTTACATTTCAGTCCTTAGGAAATATCAGTTTGGCCCCTGTAGTGCTGGTGAATATATTATGCCCCTTTTAGTTTCTGAAATTTCAGTTTAGCCCTTAAGAAATTTCAGTTTAGTCCTTAGAATTTCCAAGCTTAGTATTTATTGTATAAAAAGAATTTTTGAGCCCCGGAAGAGGCTTTTCCACCATTTTTTACCGTTCCGGACGTAACGGTGGGCTCGGATTTTTGAAATTCAATTTCTATTTTAGTGATTTAATTATTCTAAAATAGAAGAATCATCCGGAGCCATGATTAAATTGACTGCTACCAATTACACACTATGGAGGCCCACGATGGAGGATCTCCTTAGTTGTAAGGATCTATATGACCCTATAGAATTTGAAGGGCAGAGACCTAAGACAGAAAAAGAGGCAGAGTGGAAGAAAATTACAGAAAATGCATCGGTCAGATCAGACAATGGATCCATCATAGTGTCTTCCACCATGTAGCCAAAGAAACAGATGCATATACTCTATGGAAAAAATTAGAGAGTATGTATCAAGCCAAGTCAGCACGGAACAAAGCCATCCTGATGAGACGGCTTGTAAACTTGAAGTTGCGGAACGGAACTCCTGCAGCAGAACATACAAGTGAGTTCCAGAACTTAGTGAATCAGTTGACAGCAGTCGAGTTACAGCTTGGAGACGAAGAACAAGCCCTTCTACTTCTCAGTTCCCTTCTAGATTCATGGGAGACGTTAGTGGTCTCCATCAGTAATTCAGCACCCGGAGGCAAACTTACCTTATCAATGGTTAAGGATGCCTTGATGAACGAAGAGGCGAGAAGAAAAGATGCAGGCGCCAATCAAGATGAAGCCTACATCATGAAGAATCGAGGAAGACAGTCTCGAGGTGAAGACTGGAGAAGAGGTAGAAGCAAAAGCAGAGGCGGATCGACAAACAGAAGGGGCAGATCAACAGATGGGCGGAGACCCACCTACAAATGCTATCACTGTGGCAAAGAGGGTCACATGAAGAAAAATTGTCGCAGTTTTCAGAAGCAGAACTAGGAGAGTTCACAAGCACAAAGTAGAGACGAGCCACGAGTTACTGTTGTAGAAGATGTGATCATTTGTGCGGAAGAGACGTGCTTCCACACAGCAGACCAAGGAGTAGAATGGGTAATTGACACAGCAGCTTCCTGCCACGTCACTCCTTGCAGAGAGATCTTCACCACGTACAAAGTAGGAGACTTTGGGATAGTGAAGATGGGTAACAACAGCACCGCCAGAATTATGGGAATTGGTGATGTTCAATTCCAAACGAACGTCGGATGCAAAATAACTTTGAAGGACGTTCGTCATGTGCCAGATCTTCGACTCAACTTGCTCTCGGTAAAAGCCTTTGATCAGCAAGGTTATGAGAGCTGCTTCACTAATGGTAAATGGAAGATGTTGAAAGGGGTCATGGTGGTTGCTCGAGGTAAATTATGTGACAATCTTTACAGGACCCATGTAAAGATAAACGGAGAGAGCCTTCATGTAGCAGAGCACATGGTACCTCTAGATTTGTGGCATAAAAGGCTCGGTCACATGGGTGAAAAGGGTTTATCAACCCTTCAGAAGAAGAAGCTGATCACTGTTTTCAAGGATACAACGTCTCATCCTTGTGACTATTGTTTGTACGGGAAACAACGGAGGGTGTCATTCAGCTTCTCATCAGTGAAGAAATCAAAGTTATTGGAGCTAGTACACAGTGATGTATGCGGACCTCTCGAAGTGGAAAGTCTAGGCGGTAAAAGGTATTTCTTGACCTTTATTGATGATGCATCTCGGAAAGTGTGGGTGTATTTCCTCAGGACTAAGGATGAAGTTCTGGAGAAGTTCAAGGAGTTTCATGCCATGGTAGAACGTGAAACGGGTAAGAAATTAAAATGCCTTCGATCAGATAACGGAGGCGAGTATACCTCCAGAGAGTTCAATGCTTATTGTCGGAGATATGCAATTCGACATGAAAGAACGGTCCTACGCACACCACAGCACAATGGAGTGGCCGAGAGGATGAATCGAACCATCATGGAACGAGTCAGAAGCATGCTCAGATTGGCTAAGTTACCCAAGCCATTCTGGGGGGAGGCAGTTCGCACCGCCTGTTACTTAATCAACAGAGCACCATCGGCACCACTGAACTTCGAGATTCCAGAAAAGGTATGGTCAAATAAAAAGCCCTCCTATAATCATTTGAAAGTGTTTGGTTGTTTAGCCTTCGTACATGTATCCAAGGAGCTCAGACAGAAGCTCGATGCAAGAACTGTTCCATGTATCTTCATCGGTTATGGAGATGAAGAATTCGGATACAGATTATGGGATCCCAAAGAAAAGAAAGTCATCCGGAGTAGAGATGTCGTATTTCATGAAGACCAAACATATGAAGACGCTGAAAAGACAACAATATCTAAAAATCCCACTAGTAGTGCCCCAGATATTGTTGCAGATTCTACCCCAACACCAAATGCTACAGGAAATGACGAGGTACCAGAAGAAATTCCAGAAGCAGATCAGGAGGAGGAAAATGAAGAGATTGCTGAGCCGGGGGAGCCACAATCATCTGTAGAAGCTGCTACACCTCCTGGAAATGAAGAACCTCAACTACGACGATCTGAGCGAGGTCGGATTCCGTCGAGGAGATATCCGAAATCAGAGTACACACTGCTTACTGATGAGGGGGAGCCAGAAAGCTTTCATGAAGCTTTATCTCATCCAGACAAAGAACGATGGCTGCATGCAATGCGAGATGAGATGAATTCTCTTGAGAAGAACAAAACTTATGAACTGGTCGAGCTCCCAGACGGAAAGAAGGCACTGAAGAACAAGTGGGTATTCAAGCTCAAGAAAGATGGAACAGGGAAGGTGATGAAGCATAAAGCCCGATTGGTGGTAAAAGGATTCCTTCAGAAGAAAGGAATTGACTTTGACGAGATTTTTTCACCGGTAGTAAAAATGTCCTCAATCCGCGTCATCCTCGGATTGACCGCAAGTCTTGATTTGGAGCTTGAACAGATGGATGTGAAGACAGCATTTCTTCATGGAGACTTGCATGAAGAAATCTATATGGAGCAGCCAGAAGGATTCGAGGTTCAAGAAAAAGAACACCTCGTGTGCAAGCTCAAAAAGAGCTTGTATGGCCTCAAACAAGCACCAAGGCAATGGTACAAGAAGTTTGACTCCTTCATGGTGAGTCATGGGTACAAAAGAACCGTTGCAGACCAATGCGTCTACTTTCAGAAACTTCCAGGTGGAGACTTTGTTGCACTCATGTTATATGTGGACGACATGTTGATCGTCGGGAAAGATGCAACAAAAATAAAGCAGTTGAAGAAGGAACTTTCAAAAACCTTCGATATGAAGGACTTGGGACCAGCTCAGCAAATCTTGGGGATACACATTCGTCGAGACAGAAAACAGGAGAAATTATGGCTGTCTCAGGAGAAATATGTTGAACGGGTGATTCAAAGGTTCAACATGGATAGTGCTAAGCCAGTTAGTGTACCACTGGCTAACCACCTCAAGCTGAGCAAGAGATCATGTCCCTCATCCAAGAAAGAGATAGAGGACATGGCGTCGGTGCTCTATTCTTCTGCTGTAGGAAGTTTGATGTATGCCATGGTGTGTACAAGGCCAGATATTGCTCATGCTGTAGGAGTCGTGAGCAGATTTCTTTCCAACCCAGGGAAAGAACATTGGGAGGCAGTCAAGTGGATTCTCAGATACCTTAAAGGTACCTCGAAGATATGCTTGTGTTACGGGGGAGCTGATCCAATCTTGGAAGGCTATACAGATTCAGATATGGCCGGAGATCCTGACAGTAGGAAATCTACATCAGGTTTTGTTTACACTTTTGCAGGGGGAGCTGTATCATGGCAGTCAAGACTACAGAAGTGTGTTGCGCTATCCACGACAGAGGCAGAATACATTGCCGCAGCGGAAGCTGGAAAAGAAATGTTGTGGTTAAAGCGGTTTCTCCAAGAACTTGGGATCGAGCAAAAGGAGTACAAAGTACACTGTGATAGTCAAAGTGCTCTGGATTTGAGCAAGAATTCAGTGTACCATTCTCGAACGAAGCATATCGACATTCGCTATCATTGGATACGCGAGGTGATGGACAAGCAACTGTTGAAACTAGTGAAGATCCATACTAAAGAGAATCCAGCCGACATGTTAACAAAAGTGGTCACAAGAGACAAGCTAGAACTATGCAGAGACATAGTTGGACTAGAAGCTGTCTGATTACTTTTGTAGTTATCCCTTTTCACATGGGATGGAGGGGGAGAATTGATGAGCTCATGCATGACAGCATGAGGCTTCCAGAATCCCTCCCATGTGATTAAATTAATAGTCAAATTAGTTAGGCACCTCCCATTTTGAAAGTCAAAGGTAGTGGCCAAATTGATTTGAAATTGTATGCAGAATTTCCCTATAAATATGGGACGAATTCTGCCTTGATAATGCATCAGAGAAACTCCAGAGAGAGTTCAGGAATTAGAACCAGAGAGTTCTGAGTGTTAGAGAGCCAGGTTGAGCTCCAGGAAATTTAGGGGAGTTTTTGTGTAAATCTTGTGTATGCATTTTCTCTGTTAATACAAGTTAATTTTCTCCCAAATTCTGTTCTGAGTGTGCATTGCATCCCCAACATTTATGAAATGGGGCAAAAATAATAAATTCGTTATTTATAAAAGAACCATAATCTTTAAAAATTTAAGCAGTAACTTCTTATTATTTAAATAACGATATTCTCTTCACATTTATAACAAATTAACGCATCAAATCACTATGTATGTCAAAAAATAACTAATCTAAACAATGATATTTGAAGGAAATAATATGCAAAGAAATTGCTTTTAAAAGTAATAAAACTTTATTTGTCAAAATCCTTTTTTACGTACCAAGATATTTTCCAGATTAAGATAAATCCATTAGTATTAATCTAAACTAACTACAAGACGCTGGAGGGAAAAATTCCCAAAACTATACACAGAGACTCGAGAGAGGTGCAAGAGATCTAGTTAATTATAAATAAATGATCTTAGAGATCTTAAACATATTCTCCTGCAAATAATATCTTTGAATGTAATAAATGATGCTCTTATTTTTAAGCTCCAACGATTATATATTGATATATTAATTCTAATGTCTCAGGCACCATCAATTAATGACCTGCTATCCATACATATAAACAATTAGATACTCATTTTAGGGAGAGCTAGCCTTATGAAAAACTAAAACGAATTTCAATTCCTTTTTATAATTAACATCATCGAAAACTTCACTCAATTAGAGAATGGATAAATGACAGAAATGAAGAAAGAGAGTTCCAAGATGAGTGATAATGTAATTAATTACCGTAGAAAAGACTTCAGGGGTTGGATAAGATTGACAAGATTTGCAAAACGTTTGATCACATCAATTTTTTCTTGGAACTTAGCAATCACCACGTGCTTTGCCACTCCACTCCTTTGGCTTCTTCCATATCTCTAGTCTCTGCTGCTAGCATGTTCAACGGCTATTTAGTGGCACCCAATCTAAGGCCAAGCAGTTTAGCCGGGGAGCCAAGTGGCTACTTCTATATATATAGGGATCACCTATTGTACTCTTGCTTACACTTGAAAGTAATATATGCATGCATGCATGGTTGCATATACCATACAGTGATCATATCCAAACGGTTAGTAACTTTTCGCAGTGATGCGCTGACATAAAGATTATTCAAGTATATTTTAATTCATTGAAGTTACTTAAGCGTACGAATTATGATATACATAATTGATTACGTGATCTCTCGTTCCCCTTTAGTGTTTTGCATATCCAATACAATTAATTTAATGTTAAAGTTTTGAGATACAAACCAAAATGTTAAGGTAACAAATTAAGATAATAGTGTACATGTGTGTGCGTGTGTGTGTATATATATATATATATATATATAGATATATATATATATAGAGAGAGAGAGAGAGAGAGAGAGAGAATATATATATATATATATATATATATATAGAGAGAGAGAGAGAGAGAGAGAGAGAGGAAAAACTTTATTAATAATATCAGCTTAATTATATCATATCGTAGCTTCAAGGTTGGCAATTGCTAATCTTACCAAAACAAAATAGCAATTACCATAGGGAAAATAAGTTAACATAGGATCAAAGATTATAAAAGCCCTATTATATCAATGCTCAAAACAAATCAATTAAGCTGCAGATGGGACAGCGGGGTGGTGGGTTACACAATCATCATCGGCCGCCAGGGCCTAGATCAAGGATCCAAGTCCTCCGTGGACGTCAGTCCTGTAATCCAGCGACTCATCCTCATAAATATCCCACAATTTCTTTACCAGCATTTTTAAGTCTTCCCTGTCCATGTTCTCCTTTTTTCCTGTGTATCTCCATAGCTTTGCTCCCCACATTTTATTAGATTCATTTACAAAAAATCAATCAACGTCCTTTTTAATTGAATTGCATGCATGATATGTTTATTACGTAACCTTAGTCAATGTACTTTAATTATCAAAGGATTACATCACATTATTTTAATTTGTTATCAGTAAATTAAACTTGTTTCTTTAAAGAACGTGGCAAGGCAAATTATGACAACACAATATGAAACATTAATGGACTTAATATATACGTATTAACTTACCATAGCACACTAGCGAGCAAACCTTCACTTTATCAATTTCAACCTTCTCAGGATGACGCCACAAGAAGTCTAAAACTAGCTAGGTTGTATATTGGAGGGATTGGCTTGAAAAGATCCCGGAAGAACTTGTTCAGGAAATCCTGAAATAAATAAATAAATATATATATATACTCATATTAATTCTATAAATTTTCTATATAATTAAGCATTTTTTAGCCACGGGTTACCTGGTTCGCAAACGGGGTAGGAGGGGTGACTTTGAGGGTCAAATATGGCGTAGGTGGAAGCCCATCGTCACAGACCACTGCACTTTTTCAGGCAGTGCTGGCAGTATCCAATTGTATGCTGAGGAGAGTTGCACCATGGTCTTCTCACAAAAACAATCCAGAGTAGCATAGAAGTACCCCTTTGGCAGGTAAAAAAGGTAGTCAATTTTGTCAAAGACTTGTATATCACTGTCCAAATATATCACCTTGCTATACTCCACAAACTGCAAATCACCAATCAATAATTGGTTAACTAGCTAAAATATAAATTTGAAGGCGAATAAAAGTACAATATATCTTAACTAATTAATTAACTAGTTTATATATACCTTCCAAATTTCACGCTTAGTTAATAGTTGATCACATGGTCAGCCATGGCAAACTGGGTCGCTTATGGGAGGGGATAGATCGATTGGATCTCTCGGACAATGCAGCCCTGAGATTCGAGAATCTGACTGTAACGACCCATCCCCCGCCCGATCTCTCTCGGGCGCACACGGACCCCCCTGCCCTGCCTCCGGGGTCACAGGTACATGGCCGGACACTCTAAGGTATTGTCCTTATGACTATTCTAAATTTTTAATAATTCTGCATTCAGGTCCCTGAAAATTCTGGAATAGCTTTCTAAATTTGCAATTCAGCCCCTACTGCTGGGTAATTTTAAAATTTTGCATTGTCACCCCTACAGAGTTAAATTCTAATTTTCAAAACTTTTTCTTTTTGCTTTGCTATTATTTTGAATATAAAATCACTTATCATTTTGTTAACCAAAATCACCATTTCTTCAACATATGTATTTATGTAAAGAAAATAACCTAATACCTCAATTTTCTATACTAATTCATCTAATTATAAATGTCTCTTTTCCAATCATAAACAAAAACTTTCTACTTCCCACCAACATATAATATATATACATTCATGCTATAACTTTCACTTTAAATTTATTTTTCTCTTGTACTCAAACTTATCGAAACAACAATTACTATATATTAAAAACTAATCTACTAGCACCACCCATAACTATCTCTTCTATCCAAAATCTAATACTTTACACACACTTATTTTTTAAAATACATAGATCATCATTATCTATTCTAAAAACTTTTAATATAATTCAATTAATTAAACTAATAACTTAAATCATATGAAAAACCATAAATTTAATACACTTTAATATAATATGAAATTCTCAAAACATAATCCACTCACTAATTGGATTGCACAACTTAGTTAGCTCGGATTTGATTCCAAAACCAACATTCCGCCTATCCGGCCACATTCCTCAACAAGAATTAATCCTTCCTTGTCCTAACATCATAAAAGAGCTCATCACATCATATTCAATCAGTAATCAACTTGAATATTTAAATTTCTCAATATCCAACTTCATATCTTAATCCAATCAATCCTAATTAATTGTATTTCTACACTTCTTATACAGAGCAGTTCTTATTGTCTGATTTTTAATAAATAATTAACTTGTCAGAATAGTCTAAAATTTTATACAGACCTTCTACATATACATATCTAATAACATATAAAATTTCATAGCATCCAAGTTCATTAAGTACCTCAAAATCTTCATGTTTCTAGATACAAAAATTCTGTAAATTCATTTCCAGAACTGACCTCTCCATATTCCAAAATATATGATAATTCGTAATAAATTTGTAAAATCACAAAACTCTCCAGAATTAAACTAGACATATATACGAACTCATACCCCAAATTTCATAATTTTTGAAGACTTCTAGATACCTCAAATAACTTACCCAAAACTGATTTTCTGCAGAAACATTGAATTTCTAGTAGTAAACAGTAAACTTCGAAAATTTATATAAAATTGCATACTCAACATTTTTCAGTTAATCCAACTTTAAACAAATCCTTATGATGTCTATTTTAACATATATAAATTTGAGAATCAGATTCAAAGCCAATAAATTATAGAAATTTTCGGAATTGCTACTGTTCATAGAACCCTAAATTTCTATCATTATCATCAAAACTCAAAATTCCCTCAAACAAATTCTATAACAATCAACAAAAATATGAAATACCTTGAATAATACTTCCAATTTCATCATTGTTCTTCCTTCTCTCTCTATCTTCTCTCTCTAAAAATTTTTCAAATGTCTAATAACTCCTCTAAATTCATATCTATAGATAGAATTCAAGATATTGAATTTAATTTGGGTTAAAAATGAAATTATTACCTTGAGAAGCCCTCAAAAATCCTCCAAATTTGTCACTTCCCTTGAGCTCCTCCCCCTCTCTCACGGCTGACTTCTTCTCTTTTCTCCCTCTCTAGATTTTTCTTTCTCTTTTTATTCTAATTTCTTATCTAATATAAATGCAAAATGTGATCTAGTTAGGAAGTGTGGAGGCCCAGCCACGTGATGGTGCAAGGATAGGTCAAGGTTGTAATAGTTAAATTATTTTATTTAATTTAATTTGTGGATGTAATGGAAATTATTTCAAGTTTGTTCAATGAAAAAGACAAGAATTAAGAAACAGTCAGTAGTACACAGTTTTAGGCACGATTCACCCGTGTAGCTAGGGGTGGATCGTGTCAATTTGGTATCAGAGCCAGGTTTCGATCCTGGGACCTGTGGGTTATGGGCCCACCACGCTTCCGCTGCGCCACTCTGATAATACATCAAGAAAATAATTTTTTTTTTCCCGAGGATAAATAGACTCATTTGTTATGTTTGCTTTCAATTATTAAGATGTTTCAATCTAGTTTTCCAAATGGTTGTAGATATAAATTTTAGTTGCAAAGTTAGTTTTAAACCATGATCTAGCATTTTTAAGAAAGATTCATGTTTTATTTATGAATCGTTTTCTATATTATTATAGATGCATATTTTACTATTTTATAAAAAGTATATAATTAGAATAATTACGATCAATTCTTTTCATAGTTTGATTTCGAGGATTTCTTAAAGTAATTGCAATTACTCTTTTAAATATCTGTCATAGATTTTCAAGAATTCAGATGTTATGAGTTCATTTCAGCTTACATAAGATTTACAAATTTTGATAAATTTGCTTGAGAAGCAATGATTTAGCATATGAAGCAAATTTTGAAAAGAAATCAGTTTTAGAAAAAATAAGAAAGTTTAATTATATTATACTAAGCTAGTACCCAGCTCACTTAGACAGTGAGACAGCAGATTTCAGATAGAAAGATAAAGGCCTTTAGGGCCTGTTCAGACACACATAGAGGCTTTGGGCCGTGTGATCTGGGCGCATTAGCCCTTTGGGGGCAGCTCTGATACCAAATTGACACGACCTGCCCCTAGCTACACGAGCGAATCATGCCTAAAACGGTGGACTACAACTGTTTCTTAATTCTTTTCTTTCTCATGGACAAACTTGAAATAATTTCTATTACATTCACAAATGAAATTTAAATAAAACAATTTAACTATTACAACCTTGATCTATCCTTGCACCATCACGCGGCTGGGCCTCTACACTTCCTAACTAGATCCAATTTTGCTTTATCCTGGGGGGGAGATTTTAAAAAAAAAAAAGAAAAATAAAAACAAAGATGTGAGTATAAAACTCAGTGAGTGGGGATAAAATTGTATTTGTAAACAAATCCAAAAGAAATCATATTGTTATAAAATAAATATTTGCTTTAAATAAAAGAAATAGTCTTTATAATCTATAACTTTCATATCATTTAAAATGTCATAAAACTTTAAAATAAATAACCATTGAATGACTTAATTCGTCAAAATACTACTTGTGGTTAAAACAATAAAATAATCATCTTCAATCGTATAATACGATGCTTTTGATGATCATGCTAAAATCATCGCTTCAATTATTTACTATGCAAATTATTTTTTCACTTGCCCGAATGGTACTCACTTTGAACTTAAATGACCTTTGGGGTCTTGGGTTCGAGTGGGGGAGGCGTCACACCCGTGTGTAGATACACGGAGTGTGGACAAAACCGTGCGGGACCGGTGGACCCCAGAGCGGACAATACCTTAGAGTGTCCGGCCATGTACCTGTGACCCCGGAGGCAGGGCAGGGGGGTCCGTGTGCGCCCGGGAGAGATCGGGCGGGGGATGGGTCGTTACACTGACGGTGGTCGGCGGGAACATTAGGCAAAACAGCCACCACCACAAGAGGGTGGCAGATTTGGCCTTCCTCAAACCTTTGGCTAAACCTACCACACCCTTTACATAATCGCCGTTGCCAGCCAAGAATGTAACATACGCCCTCTTTGGTGTTGAATATTGATTCAAAATAGCAGCTGACGTAGCAATCCTTTGACCGAGTCTGCAGCTTGTTTTCTAAATAGCTTGATTCTTTATTTCTGTTCCTTGATTTTCTATCTTCTAGTTAGTCAAAGTTTGTTTGCTGAGTTGCTGAAATATCTGTATCTTTTGTGTATTTTTGGTTGCTGTGTAAAGCTTATATAATGCCACATTTCTTCCATGAATAACAACTTAGAAAAGCAACCTGCAATACAGAGTCTGTTCTGTTTCGTTTTTTCCTCTTGCATCAGCTTATATATTTTTTTTCTTTCTCCTTTGAATAAAATCAGTCCTCTCCCAACAAAAGTGGTATCAGAACCAAGTTTCTCAACTGGGCGTAGAAGTCATGGCTACCAATAGCAATGCTGTGAACATTTCTCAACCAACAATTCTAGTCTTTAAAGGAGAATACTATGAATTCTGGAGCATCAAGATGAAAACTCTATTCAAGTCTCAAGATCTTTGGGACTTGGTTGAGAATGGATATCCGGATCCGGATGAAGAGGCTAGATTGAAAGAGAACAAGAAAAAAAGACTCTAAGGCATTATTTTTCATTCAGCAAGCAGTCCATGAGACAGTTTTCTCAAAAATTGCAGTAGCAACTACAGCAAAAGAGGCTTGGATCATATTGCAGACAGTGTTTCAAGGCTCTTCCAGAGTAATTACAGTGAAACTACAATCTCTTTGTCGTGATTTTGAAACTTTGCAGATGAAAAGTGGGGAATCAGCACATGATTACCTCTCTAGAGTATC
Source organism: Boswellia sacra (assembly GCA_013180625.2). Lineage (NCBI taxonomy): Eukaryota > Viridiplantae > Streptophyta > Magnoliopsida > Sapindales > Burseraceae > Boswellia > Boswellia sacra. The sequence continues at coordinate 244,945 of SNVD02009890.1, forward strand.
AACTATTGTTAATCAAATGAAATCCTTTGGCGAAGATGTTTTAGATCAGACTATAGTTGCAAAAGTATTGAGGAGTTTAACTCCAAAGTTTGATCATGTAGTTGTAGCTATTGAGGAGTCTAAAAATCTATCCACAAACTCTTTTGATGAGTTGATGGGCTCTCTACAATCTCATGAAGAAAGAATGCAGAGGTCAGTTGAGAAGAATGAGGAAAAAGCCTTTCAGGTGATGGGGGAGTCATCCAACTACAAGAAGGAACAAAGAGAGGTAGGCAACACAGAACGTGGTGGAAGAGGATTCCGAGGCAGAGGTGGTCGTGGTAGAGGACGGTCTACTCAACAAAATGATAATAAACAATCAAATGAGAGGCAAAAAGGTAACAAGAGTGCTGTTCAATTTCATTATTAATTTCAAACGATTTGGGCATGTAAAGGCAGAATGTTGGCAAAGAGAAAAACAAGCAAGTTATGCAAAAGAAGAGGAAGAAGAGGTTAAGCTATTCATGGCTTATGAAGAAGATACAACAACCTGCGGTGACATTTGGTTTCTAGACAGCGGATGCTCCAACCACATGACCGGCATAAGGGCATTGTTCAAGGAGTTTGATGAGTCATACAAGATAAAAGTGAGACTTGGAGATGACAAACAAATGCAAGTGGAAGGTAAAGGTACTGTGGCAATTAAGAATGGTCATGGTAAAGTAAAGCTCCTTTATAATGTCTATTTTATTCCTAGCTTGTCTCAAAATTTGTTAACCATTGGGCAACTTATGGCTAGTGGGTATTCTATCTTGTTTGATGATGTCTCATGTGTGATTAAAGATAAAAAATCTGATCAGATTATTGTTGAAGTTCGTATGTCACCAAATAAGCTGTTTCCACTTGAAGTTTCAAGTGTTGAAAAGCATGCTCTTGTTGTCAAGGAAAGTAGTGAGTCTAGACTGTGGCACTTAAGATATGGGCATTTAAATATCAACGGTTTGAAGTTGTTGAGTCAAAAAGAAATGGTTTTTAGGATGCCCAAAATTGAATCTTTAGATTTATGTGAAGGGTGTATATATGGGAAACAAAGTAAAAAACCATTTCTTGTGGGAAGGTCTAGAAGGGCATCTAATTGTCTTCAACTTATTCATGCTGATCTTTGTGGACCAATGAAAACAGAATCTCTTGCTAGAAGTCGATATTTTTTGCTATTCATAGATGATTGCAGTCGAATGAGCTGGGTCTATTTTTTATAACACAAATCAAAGGCATTTGGAATTTTTAAAAAATTCAAAGCCTTTATTGAGAAGCAAAATGGAGGAAGCATCAAAGCACTTCGCACCGATAGAGGAGCTGAATTTGTGTCTCATGAATTTAACCAATTTTGTGAGGAACATGACATACACAAGGAGCTGACTGCACCATATACACCGGAGCAAAACTGTGTGGCTGAAAGAAAAAACCGAACTGTTGTTAAAATGGCTAGAAGCTTGTTGAAAGCCAAAGAACTTCCTGACCGTTTTTGGGCTGAAGCTATTGCTACTGCGGTGTACTTATTGAATCTATCACCAACAAAAGCTGTTTTGAACCAAACACCATATGAAGCATGGAATGGTTCAAGACCTTGGGTAGGCCATTTAAAAATTTTTGGATGTATTGCCTATGCTTTGATTGACTCTCATAATCGTAGCAAACTTGATAACAAATCTATGAAATGTATTTTTGTGGGTTATTCTACTCAATCAAAAGCATATAGGTTATATAATCCAGTTGGTAGCAAAGTGATTATTAGCAGGAATGGTCTATTTGATGAAAATGCAAACTGGAATTGGCATGAAAGCAATGATGGCATTCAGATTGTAATTCCAACAACAACTGAAGTTTCACAAATTGAAGAAGTGGCTCCTACTTCTTCAAGTGTGCCAAGCATTACTCTTACAAATCCAGCAACTTCTACTCCTTCAAGTAGTAACAGCTCATCCTTTTCAGATGAAACTCCACCAATGAAAGTCAAATCATTGATAGAAATTTATGAAACAGCTCAAGCTTTGTTCATTTCTGATCCCACAAGTTTTAAAGAAGCAGCAGATAAAAAAGAATGATGTAATGCAATGAAGGAAGAGCTTGAGGTGATTCAGAGAAATGAAACATGGGAATTGGTGGACCTACCTGAGGGCAAAAACATCATTGGAGTCAAATGGGTTTTCAGAACCAAGTACCATTCAGATGGAAGAGTGCAAAAGCACAAGGCTCGACTCGTGGAAAAGGGGTACATACAACAACAAGGTGTTGACTATAATGACACTTTCTCTCCGGTTGCTCGCTTTGAAACAGTAAGAACTCTATTAGCTCTTGCTGCACAAATGAGATGGCTTATTTACCAATTTGATGTCAAGTCTGCGTTTTTGAATGGGGACTTAGAAGAAGAAGTGTATGTATCTCAACCTGAAGGGTTCATCATTCAAGGCAAAGAAGAAAAAGTGTACAGGTTGAGAAAAGCTCTCTATGGCTTAAAGTAATCACCACGGGCATGGTACAACAAAATAGACTCTTACTTCCTTGATAATGGCTTTGAGAGAAGCAAGAATGAGCCCACACTTTATTTTAAAAGACAGGGTAAAAATGATATATTCATTGTCTGTCTTTATGTTGATGACATAATTTACATGAGTTCTTCTCCTTCTCTTATGAATGAGTTTAGAGTTTGTATGAAGAAAAATTTTGAAATGTCAGATTTAGGTGTTTTGAATTATTTCCTTGGCCTTGAAGTGAACAAGTTGAGGATGGTATATTTGTTTCACAAAGGAAGTATGCAACTGACATTCTCAAAAAATTTAATCTGCTGAATTGTAAAGCTGCAGTCACACCTATGAATGTAAATGAGAAATTACAGCTAGAAGATGGTACTGAACAAGTAGATGCAAGGCATTTTAGAAGCTTGGTTGGTGGCTTAATATATCTAACTCACACTCGGCCAGATATAGTTTTTTCAGTTGGAGTAATTTCCAGGTTCATGCACTGTCCTTCAAAGCATCATCTTGGAGCTGCAAAAAGAGTGTTGCGATAAATTGCTGGAACAATTGATTTTGGGTTATGGTATGGCCATGTTTCAGATTTCAAATTATTTGGATATGCTGACAGTGATTGGGCAGGATGTTTGGAGGATAGAAGAAGCACTTTAGGATATGCCTTTAGCTTTGGGTCTGGTACTGTTTCTTGGAGCTCAAAAAAACAAGCAACAACAGCCTTATCCTCATCTGAAGCAGAATATGCAACTGCAACTTCAACAGCTTGTCAAGCTGTGTGGTTACGACGATTACTTGCTAACCTTGATCAAGAGCAACAAGGAGTAACAGAAATCTATTGTGACAAAAAAGCAGCGATTGCCATGTCTAAAAATCCTAGCAACCATGGAAGAACAAAGCACATAGATATTTGAATTCATTTTATTCGAGATCTTGTGGCAAAGGGACTGATCAACTTATTGTATTGCAATACCAATGACCAAGTTGCAGGCATTCTCACAAAGTCTCTTCCTCGTGAGAAGCATATATATTTTAGAAATCAACTTGGGGTGTGTAATTTTGAATCAAGGGGGAGTGTTGAATATTGATTCAAAATAGCAGCTGACGTAGCAGTCCTTTGACTGAGTCTGCAGTTTGTTTTCTAAATAGCTTGATTCTCTATTTCTGTTCCTTGATTTTCTATCTTCTAGTTAGTCAAAGTTTGTTTGCTGAGTCGCTGAAATATCTGCATCTTTTGTGTTTTTTTGGTTGCTGTGTAAAGCTTATATAAAGCCACATTTCTTCCATGAATAACAACTCAGAAAAGCAACCTGCAATACAGAGTCTGTTCTGTTTCGTTTTTTCCTCTTGCATCAGCTTATATTTTTTTTTTCTTTCTCCTTTGAATAAAATCAGTCCTCTCCCAACATTTGGACATCATTAAGAAAAAAACAAATTAGAACAAAGGATATATTGAGGAGATTCGGTCTTGAATAAGTTTTGAGTAAATGAGATTTGAAATGAATGCGTAAGTATAAATATTTGATCGGTGATGAATCCAGTAAGCGAGACACTAATTGAGAAAGTGAATCTTTTTGTGGATCCTCCACGAATTTTGTTTTTATTCATTTATCAATGGCTTTTCCTAGATTCTATACGAAATAATTAAGGTAAACTTGTTTCTAATAGTACCAGAAATTAATTTTAAGAACCGTTAATTAAAAAGGCATATATATATTGATTTGAATTGAATGAAAATCAAATAATAAGCATGTCAAACTGCCAAAACCATTTTCAAACAAAATCCATGTTTAATACTTACCCGTTCAATCAGCAGAAGTTACAGGAAATATCTAATTGATTTATTAGAGAAACCCACTTATATGAATAAAACAAACTTCTATACATTAAATTAATATTGGGCAACTCCAAAAAAGCCCAGGTCTCAGAACCCTTAATCGAGAGTGAGGATTAGCATTACTCTGGATATGAATTTGGGCTTTATTATGACTTCTTTTGCTGTTTGTTTGTTGCGCTGAGAGGTTGACACCATTTAGAAATTAGAAAGCAGTTTTGCCTGCCTCTCCCACGACATAAAGCATAAATTTTTTGAAGATCCCATTTTCCAAGGAATTTTTCAGAAAAATCCAACCACACCACAAAAAAGCTTAACAAGAATCACTGCAAATGTAATAAAATAAAATATTCTGCAGAACTTTATTTAATTAATTATTTTCAATAACATACCAGTGAGTAATTAAGTTTGCAAATTGCCACAGAACACAACATAAACGCTTAGCGACCACATATTATTGGTCACTGAACATGTATATAACACACTAATTAATAATACTCATAAAGCCACTTAAGCTGCAGATGGGGCACTCCTGTCATGAACCATACCATCCCCAGACAGGGCTTCGATCAACAAGGATTCAAGCTTTTCATTGTTGTTGGAAATGGCATTCTTGTAATCCAAGGACTCGTCCTCGTAAATTTTCCACCAATTGTCCACCAGAAATTTTATGTCTTCCCTATCCATGTTTTCTTCCTTTCCAGTGTACCTCCAGGGCTTTGATCCCTGGATATTTATGAATTAATAGTTAATATTATTTAACATTCTAAGTTAGAAAAAAAATGTTAGTAAATAATTATATCAATGGATGACATGTTCACTTACTGCGGCACAGTAGTGAACGACCTTCACTTTGTCAATATCTATATTTTCAGGGTGGCGCCACAGCATAGCCAAAACAAGGTTATACACTGGAGGGATAGGCTTGTAAATATCCCTGAAGTACATGTTAAGGAAGTCCTGCCAAGATAAATTTACACCCATTAGAACAGGAGGTTAAACAATCAAATTATATGATGCACCAAATTGACATAAATATCGATCCCAGTTTGGCATACTAATTAGGGTTACCTGCTCTGCAAATAAAGTTGGAGGAGTGACTTTGAGGGTTTCCAAGAGATCAAGATAAGTCAAGAGATTGGGCTCAAACACAAACATGCCAGCATTGAAGTAGAGAGGAGGCGGCGAGCCCATCTCCTCGGGCCACTGCACCCTCTCAGGGCACTGCTGGCAGTATCCGATCTTGTGCTGAGGTGAGTCACTCCATGTCTTCTCACAGAAACAGTCCATAACAGCATAGAAGTACCCATCCGGTGCATCGAAAAGGTGATCAATATTATCAAAGACTTGTATATCACCATCCAAGTATATCATCTTGCTATACTCCACAAACTACATATAGACGCCAAATAGTGTTCACATCAATTCTCTATGCTTACGTTTAAACCATCATAGAGCACATGTTAATATAAACAACTTAAAAGAGTATTAACTTGGTGCAAGTAGAAAACAAAAATTTTCAATAGCAAACAAGAAAACAATTTGCAGGTTACATGCCGCCACACACGTGCAGTCAGTTTCCACTATGAATGTGCCACGTTCAGAGATTTCATGGGATGATAAACATCAATGTTAGCAAATTAATAACATGTGAGTAGAGCTAGGTGACAATAAGTACCTCCCAAATACGAAGCTTTGAATAGTTGATGACGTAGTAAGCCATGGCAAACTGGGCGGAGTTCTTCGGCGGGTGAACCGGCTCAATCTCTTGGACAATACAGCCTTGAGACTGGAGAATCTGGCGATGCTCCTCGGGCACATCAGGCAAAATAGCAACGACAAGAGGGTAAGCAGATTTAGCCCTTCTTAAACCCTTGGCTAAACCCACCACACCCTTCACATAATCTCCATTTCCTGCCAAGAATGTCACGTATGCCCTCTTTGGCTTGCTTGTAATTGACTCGATTGTCTCGGTAGGAGCCATCTTAAGGGAATAAAAGAAAAGTTAAAAAAAGGTTTGACAATTACTATAGATTTCAAAGAGTGAAAGCCGGAAATAGGAGATTGTGTTGTAATGAGATGAGATTGTTTGAGTAGAGAGGGAGGTTATTCTCCTTTATATAAGAGTGGCAAGCATAAGGCAATTGAAGAGTTCGTGGTGCGGTGTATCAAGAATTATTATTCCATTTTCTAAACGTGGCTTGCCATTAATGTTGTGAGTTCATTTCTATGAGGATGTTACACTTGCCTTGTTTCAACATCCGACACATTGGAAAGAGCATATATACCATAGACAGAAACTCATGAAGTTTTCTATGCACATAATAGATCAACGGTGACCTGAATCGACATGTAAGTTGTCGATGGATTTTGTGATTTGATCAAGGGCTCTGATTGAGTTTGGATAGAGTTCTTATCAACTTTGTATCGGCGTTTTGGATAACTGATACCAAGCTGAGAAGAGACTAATAAACTTTTGGAAGTAAATGGATGCATGCAGCATCTCAATTTTGATTAAAGGCGAGCCACATAAGCTTCTGATGAAGGTGCCTTCCCACGTGTCCATATCTTAATGCTTCAACAGCCAACCACGTGTCACTAGCGGCTCCAATAATGGGGTTTTAATTAAGTCCAAATGTTTTGGTTAAGATGACACTTCGAGTGTAGTAATCTTTTAGGAAAACTCTGAGGTTTGCATTAATTTCAAGGGATTTCAGTTGCACTTATTTCCTTTATGGACTCGTAAATCTTGTGCTTGAAGCGATTTGCTACGTTTACTAACTTACTATAATGAAATATAAAATCACATCCAACACAAAATATGGTATCTTGAAGGTATGCGATTAAGTAATTTCCTTTTTGTAATTAAATCTAATTTACGTACCCAAGATATTCAGTACATACACCATATTATTCTTTCATTTTTTGGATTGAACAAGTATATGTAAAGATACTCTTAACTCGATCATGTAAGATATCTTTTTATTGCTTGATATGGAACCTCTTTATGTTGATTAGAAAAATGCAGGAAGTCAGATAAGTTATATTTTTTTGGTGTTTTTGTTAATACTTTTGGTATTAATTGGTACTCTTAAAAGATTGATTTCAAATAAACAAATTTTTGTTGTAACTTTATATTTTTGGATGAAATAAATCAGACGATAATATAAATATATGGACATATCAGAAAGTTAAAACAAAAGAAGTGCTTTCTCTAAGTAATTAAAGTGAAGGCATATTTTTATGTAAGATTGTTAACGTAACCTAAAGCAAGTCGGAGCTTTATATATTCCAAGTCACGTATCGTTCGAAGTATATGTTAAAAGAATTACGTATCCAATCCGAAAAGACTAGTCTATCGGATCAATATACTACTTATCGTTTTATAAGCCTAAGATCTTCCTTTACAACTACCAATGTGAGAGAACTCAACAATTCTTTTTTAATACAAGATACATCGTATGCATCATGATTTATACGTTACTGCAAATCATCTTCATCAAAATAAATACTAAGTCCTCACATTAATAGCTTGTAAGTTTGGCTCAGATACTACTATTAATTAAAAACTTAAATGTTGAACCCAAAAAATTCAAAAGACAAAGGTTGGACATTTGATTTTTTTTTTTAAATTAATAACATAAACTTTATTTTCATATTTAAAATAAAGTTGTTTGCTCTCGATGGATGTGGTTGGAGAAGAGCAAAAAAAATTCCACCAAAAAGTAAAGATGATTGGAGAAGAAAAGTTAACCACACGGTTCAAATACTAGACTGTAGAGGATGCTCAACCCACAATCAAAAGTCATCTTACCGAAAAATAAGATGAAGACATCCCATGTCCTGTATTACACCTCACGCATGCAATACCAACTTGTTTGACATCAAAAACATTGTTATCTCAACACACATAAAATGACAATTATCTGTAAAATCGAATTATTAGATCATGATATTATTTCATAGATTAAGACAATTAATTATTATGTTTTATACAACAATTTACTGATCACGAGATGAAAATGATAGTATTAGGGATGAAAGTTGATTACGAATGGTTTTGTTTTGCGTGTATTGTATACGAAAAAAGAAATACTATGTACACGTTCAAAAATTAGCAAAAAGTAAAAGAAGCTTGCTTTTAGTCATTTTCATATTTTATATATTCTTGATTCGAGTTATGTTTGTTCACGGATATCCTGCTCTTATTATAAAAATTACAGGTGTACATGGAGTCACAATGGAATATTGGAAAATCTACCAAACTTATCTTTCTTTGAAAGAATATCTGTATAGATACAAAAGTAATTAAAAGCAATAAGTTCTTTCAACTTGTTGCCAAGAGTTTCCTTCACATTGGAAATATGTGCTTTTTCTTATTGTCCATATGCAGATACATGATCGAACAATAACGACTAAGGCTGCCATGCGAATATATAATTGAACGACGTAGATAGATATAGAAGTGAAAATGCCACATTCAATTCAAAGATAGTAGCAAAGCAGTAGTAAGAATGATAAGTTATGATAGAGAGAAAGCAAGATGAACTTCGCTTAAATCGCTAGAGGTTTAATCAATATTGAAACCTAGGTCGCTAGCTACCATAATACGTGACTGCTAAGAAATTGATCATGAATATAGACATATTTATCTTCTAATTTTTAACTCCATATTTTCATATTTAAATTTTATTGAATCAAAAAATTTGATAATATATACAATATAGAGAGTTAAGAGTACTTTTCCTTACTATGTTGTTTTAGTAATCTATAGAAATAAGAAAAAACAGTTTGAACTATCCCTTCCTCACCATCTAGATATTCAAGCTAGCTAGGTAAAATTATCTATCGCACTATATATATATATATATACACGATTGAACTATTCTCTTCCAGTCGTAAATATAATCTCAGGCCTTGGCACTTTAAGGTGTATGACTCGTATTCATGTTGAAATTTGTTATTTCATCTACATATAATCTAATTATTGTGTTTTTATTTTTTAATATTTGTAATGTTCGTGTAATTATATATGTTATATTATGAATGGAAGTGCGAATTGCAATGGTCCCATTTTTTATTCTTTGCTAAGTACTCTTGATTCTTGAAAATATACATGGATATTATCGTTAATATAATTTAAAGAAATGTTTACTAAATCATTATACATGAATTATATATGTATATATTCAAATTTTTATGTGATGCTTGGTGACCACTAGAATTTATAAACTATAAGTACACGACTTGTCGATATAACTAGCTTGATCGTGTTACGTATTCCTACCATTAAGATATTTTTTTTAATGGAAAAAGAAAAATAAAACTAAAAATTCTAAAAATTTTAAACACAGTCTAACTGATTCTTCTTCATTTAATAAATAATCATGCGACAATACATTGTATATAGTATTTAAACTGTTAAAAAACTTTCGGTTTAATTTATTGAACAGATTAACATCATCATGATACATCATTTTATAGATAAAAATTTGCATAATTTTTTTTAATGCAACATTATTCTTGTTGAAATCAATATAATGAATATGATAAATAATACCTAATTTTTTTTATAACTAATTTCTTATATTGATAATTTAACCATTTGAATTAAACTACAATATTATTCAAAGAGCAAAGAATATGATCAGTACTATGAAATTTGCCATATGATAATAATAGAAGGATGAAAAAATTTTGAGGCAAATAACAGAAACCTTCAGTAATGAAAATATTTTTAAGAATTTAACTAGAATATGTAACCTATCGTACGTCTTTATCATAATAATGAATTTCTTTCCACGCATCTAATTCTCAATGTCCATAATTTCACATAATGCGGCAGAGGATCTATCAAAAATGGTAGATTTGTGTGTTTTTTTTTTTAAATTCTATAATTAATATCATTATCAAAACAATCTCAGGAAGGTTTTTGTAATTAGCAGAAGTCATGCATAGATAGCGCAGTCGACTAACACTAAAACCCTTAGATTCAATAAAAAACTAAAATACTCCTAAGTTATTATTTTCATTATATAAATTAAAACAAGACTCAATACATTTAAAAGTGTTTTAATTATATATATAATTACAAAATTTTTTACTATCTAAATATGAAATGGTATTTTTGTCACTTAAAAAAATTACTCTAAATGATAAAATCTCATCTTCTATGTCCGCTAAGATGACAATATAGTCACGTTGAACCTTTGAATATGTTTGAAGATCTTAAAAACCATGTAAGAATTAAGTACAACTATTCATTTAAAGTCTCATTACTTTTGTGATGAGTTGAAGGGAGATGCTCCATAGTCAATACCATCCCTCACCTCCACTAAAAGGGTTTACGCCAATGTTACAAGAAATGAAAGTAGAAAGCCATAGGTATCATACCTTACTAGTCCATTGATTGTTCCCAATATAATTTTTTGAGTTTTTTGTAATAATTTTTAAATTTTGTTAAATTCAAATAATAATTTTTAAATTTTATTAAATTTATTTAAATTTTTTTAATCACAGATGGGATTATTAATGAATTTTTTAAAAATTTGATTAAAATTTATATAATTAAAAATAATAACTTATAGGTATTTTAGTGTTAGAATAACAATAAACAAGAATGTCACAGCAATATGCGAAAAGTTTGGATTACCATATGTAATTTGACAAAATTTTAAGGTTTAACTAAGTGACGAGATGATCTAAGTGGCAACATGGTCAGTTTACCCCGACACAATATAAAACATTAGAAAGCACGCGACTCTTTCTGATCTCCTCTCTTCTCTTCTCTTTATCCGTCTCGCATTACGTTACCTTATCTAACTCTGCCCCAACCCAAAACTCTGAAACTATAGTAAAGAACAAGTGAAGTCACAGATAGAGTGAAGTGAACAGAAATAGAAATGGCGTCTTTGGCTCAGCAATTCACAGGTTTAAGATGCCCACCACTCTCCTACACTCGTCTCTCTGGAAGAAAACCAATGGCACAAACCCAACAGAAGCTCACTAGTAGAAAGGGAGTGATTGTGTCAGCTGTCACAATCTCAAATGCGCGGACCAAAGAGAGGCAGGAGCTCAAGCGCCTCTTTGAAGATGCTTATGAACGCTGTCGTACTGCCCCCATGGAAGGCGTATCCTTCACTCTTGAGGAATTCCATTCTGCTCTTGAGAAGTATGATTTCAACTCTGAATTGGGTACAAAGGTTAGCTTATTTTATTTAATTTGTTAATTATTATTGCTATGAATTCTCTTTGTGTTTCAAGTTGTTAAGTTTATGTTGTTTCCGAATGTGGGTTATCTTTGTTGATTTGTTGATGGTTATGAGATTGAATTAGGAATTCTTATGTAAATCAAGCTCAGTGACACGACACTTCAAGAGATTGTTTCAAGCTTCAATTTGGATTTTTTTTTTTGTCTGAAATTTGGATTAGAATATGTGAATATTATTTTATATGAGGTTGGAGCTTAGAATGAGGTTTTTATGGGCAATGTTACGAATCTGCTGGTGGATATGTGACTTCGAATGTTGTATTTGTAGCTCAGATTGTGAAACTTTCTGAAAAATGTGTAGTTTGTTGATTTACTACAATGAAAGTCAACTTAGGTTTTTGACAAGTTTTAACCTTTTTTCTTCACCATGCGTTTAGCTTAACTCTGCGTCCTTTTCCGGTGGAATATTGAGACTTGTTGGTAGTTCTGAAGGGACCTTGTTTCACCAGACACAGGTTTACAAACTTAAAATGCATAGCATGTACAGCTCACGCCACTCTGATCCACCTGAAGAAGGGGAAAAAAAAAAATAAAGAAAGAATATGTTGAAGTTACATTCATTAACGTATAGTGTTTGGCTCTTTTTCATTCTTATGATGAATATGATGTTGTCTCTAGTGTAAAATTATTCTGAGGAAACCTTTACATCAGATGCATTCCAAGTGTAAATTGTGTGAACTAGCTGCCCCTGGCCATATGCCTTAGAAGTTTAAAAAGAAGCTACTAAAAGAAAGATTTAATTCATTGTTTCTGTCTTACCATACTACAATTGTCAAGTTGCTGAAGGAAGATTAAGCTTCTCACTTCTGTTATTCTATTGCTTTTGTTTCTATGCAAGTCTAACTAGATCCATAAAGAATATAATTTGGATTATTTTTATTGTATATACTTCTTTCAGGTAAAAGGAACAGTTTTTTGCACAGATGCTCATGGGGCGTTGGTTGACATTACTGCAAAATCTTCAGCATATTTGCCTGTCCAAGAGGCATGCATCTACAAAATTAAAAATGTGGAAGAAGCAGGTATAGTTCCGGGTTTGAAAGAAGAGTTTGTAATTATTGGTGAAAATGAAGCTGATGATAGCCTGATCTTGAGCTTAAGATCAATCCAGTATGAGCTTGCCTGGGAAAGATGCAGGCAACTTCAAGCTGAGGATGTCGTTCTGAAGGGTAAGGTAGGTATTTGCATACAATATTAGATTAGTTTCTTTTTCTTCTTTCTGGTATGGTATATAGAACATCATGATTAAGTCCAGCAGTTTATGAGGACTAGGTGAAGCATGAGGACTTGGGTAGTTTCATTTTGATGTTTTCTCCAGTTGAAAGATGTGTTATGCCTTCTTGGACTCTAGTTAATGATTTTTAAAGCCCTTGTAGTTAATTTTTCTTAACCAGTTTGCTCATTCTTCAGCTTTCTATGAAACTTAGTTTGAAATTAGTCTTTGCTTTTCTATCATTTTGATACTTAACATTTTCCTTTCTCAAAATAAACATGTAGGTTGTTAGTGCAAACAAAGGTGGAGTGGTTGCTGAGGTGGAGGGCCTTCGTGGATTTGTCCCTTTCTCACAAATATCTTCGGTTAGTTCTTTGTCCAGTTTGTCCATCTAGAAGACTCTCTCCCGCTTATGTTAACATAAAACTTTCAACTTATTTATTATTATTTTTTTCTGAAGTTAAAACTTGCTTTGTGATGGTTACACGTTCACTCAGCTTGAGATTCTCACTCGTGTTCCATATTTATCAGAAATCAACTGCAGAAGAGCTTCTTGGTAAGTATCTTCCTCTTAAGTTTGTCGAGGTTGACGAGGAGCAGTCTAGACTTGTCCTCAGTAACCGCAAAGCCATGGCTGACAGCCAGGCACAACTAGGAATTGGATCAGTGGTCCTTGGAACTGTACAAAGCCTGAAACCTTACGGTGCCTTCATTGACATTGGTGGAATTAATGGCCTTCTTCATGTCAGTCAGATTAGTCATGATCGTGTCTCAGATATTGCCACAGTGCTTCAACCCGGTGATACTCTCAAGGTAGACATATTATATATTTCTTTGTTCTTTATTGGAATTTATGCGAACTTTTGGAGATAAGGGTTACTAAATGAATTTTCATGATATAAATGGTAGGTCATGATACTGAGCCATGACCGAGAGAGAGGCCGAGTAAGTCTTTCAACAAAGAAGTTAGAACCCACTCCTGGAGACATGATTCGCAATCCAAAACTTGTTTTTGAGAAGGTGATTTTTCACCCTCTTCATTATTTGAAATTTTAGCTATTGTTGGAAAATAGACTTGGTTAGCATAGTGTAGTGCTGCCATTGAAATAATCACTTATAATCATTAAAATCCTTCTGCTTGTTATCATATTCATCTAAATGATGCTCTGCTAAGCAAATTTGAAGCCCCACATAATCATATTTATGTTGCATCAACAGGCTGAGGAGATGGCACAAACATTCAGGCAGAGAATTGCTCAAGCAGAGGCTATGGCTCGTGCAGACATGCTTAGATTCCAGCCTGAGGTAGTGTCTCATTACTATTATTCCAGCTACTGAAGTTAAACCAATAAATAAATGAATAATAAGTTGCATATCATTCCTTCACATAAAACGAAGAGCTGGCTTTATTTTGACATTTAAACAAATCACAAGATAAATGGGTTGCCAAACATGAAATCTGCAGTGCAATGAATTGAAACTGAGTTCTAGCTTTTACTTGAAACACGAAAGGAGCCATCTTGGTCAACATGATTGTGCTTTTACACTACATATCCTTTTGCAGAGTGGCTTAACTCTTAGCTCCGATGGTATATTGGGTCCACTTACATCCGACTTGCCAGCTGAGGGCTTGGATTTGAGTGCAGTTCGTTCGGCCGAAGATTAATTTACGAGTGTTTGTTCCTTTCAAAATCATAGTTACATAATTTTCTTTGTAAAATTCAGTGCAATCAACCTTGAGAGCTGAATATACAACTCAACTTTTACTAGACGCTCTATCTCCGATTTTTCCTTTCATTAGGTCCGTAAACTCAAATTTGTTTTTCTATTCATTTGGTGTATCATTGCTCACATGTAATAATTTCAAAACGAACTAAAAGGTATGCCATTTGTACACAACTCTTACAACGTATCGCAACTCTTATGTCGATACAATCCCACTCAAAGCTCTTTCACACGCAGAACTTCATACATGAAGATTGCATTCAGAGCCAGCTAACTATTTCCTTTGCTGGACTTCTTGCCCTTTTTCTGCTTTTGCTTCAATTGAGTAAGGCCTGCAGCAGTGACCTTCACATTTCCAATGATTGCAGCAACCAGCTCAGGATCTGTACACGCTTTCATCAATTCCTTCTCTCTAGTTGTTGCTTCTGGCATGTGGCTAAATAAATTCATGGCAGTCTTTGCAGCTGCAGAGATATTGCAAAAAGAAAGTGTCAATCTTTATATATAGTAAACATACTAACTTTTCACATCTCAGACTGGGATGACAACTCTTATGGCAAAGCAGAAGAAAGGACAATCAAAAGCATAGAATAGTTACTAACAAAACACACTAGTATCACACAAAATCTTAATTATAAACAACAGATATGGATACCTTTCCCTTTCTTTGCAGTGCCAGGGATTATCTTCACACGATATTTGTAAGACTGCACAGCACTGTATGGGCCACAGACAGGCGCAGCATGTAAGAGAATATCGCTGGGAAGAGGATTCCCGGTCAAGTAATCCACATCATTTAATCTTCCTTTTTCCTCTTCACCAATCTCATGAATGTCCTCCTCCTCCATCGCCACTCTGTCCATCTCAGCAGTGTCATCTAAACCCAGAGGGGGGTTATTTTCAACCCTGCTATTTGCATGATTATTTGAGGCATCATCTGGATTTTCTTTACAATCCCGAGACAAGTGACCAACCTTTTTGCATTTGTAACAAATCTTAGGAGCGCCTTCAGAAGCTGCAAGATTTAGGAAATGATGGAATAGATTAATACAAAGTGGTTATCACAATCAATACATCCAATATTCTACGTTACTCAAAATTGGTCATTTTTATTGGACCTTTTGCTGTAGTCCTAAACATGTAATTAGAGAGGGGGGGGTGGGGGTGGGGGTGGGGACTGGGGAGGGGAGAAGAAAAAAAACATACTGCTTGCGGGTTTCTCCTCTCTTCCTGTAGCAGCATCGTCATTTCCCAACTCGCCATCATCCTTCTGAACCTTCCCAGCAGACTGAAAATTCACAAAAATTGTCACTTCTATTAGTGGTGACATGGTAATTAACTTTAATAAAGTGAATATAAAGCACCAAGAACCAAAAACAGAACAAAAAAAACAAGAAAACTAAACTAAAAAATAGGCACCAAAATATATATATATATATATGTGTGTGTGTGTGTGTGTGTGTGTGTGTGTGTGTGTGTGTGTGTGTGTGTGTGTGTGTGTGTGAGGGGAAAATATCTGCTTGGTCTTTCTAAATGACAAGGGTGAAATAGTGCAAGTTCTTATACTCACAGCCAGTAATGCCATCCGAATGTTCCTCTCTTCCTCATCTTGATCAGCATACTTCTCCTTCATCTTCTTCAGTTTGCCCTTCTGCCCACGACTGATCTTTCCACCGTCAGGTTTTTTATTTTTAGCACTTCTTTCAGGCTGACAAGCAGAACCATCATTCCGTTTTTCCTTTCCTTGCTCAACCTTCACATCTGCAACACTACTTTCATGGCCTTTCTTAAGCTTTCTTCTTTCGGCTTTTGAAATATAAGGTTTATCTCTCACTATAGCTTTCCTCTCTTCATGGTTATCTTCCTCCAAATCAACCTGAGATATTTCAAGCCCATACTTTGTACTTGCTACGGTAGCAGATCCAAGTCCAAGAGCTCTATCAATCAGATCTTCAAGTTGTGGGGGGACTGGAGCAACACCAGTTCTAGCAATATCAGATTTCTCACTATCAACATTTGAGATAGATTTTTCATCAACAGAAGATTCATCAGATAAGCTAGCTGTAGCATTTATATTAGTTGAGCCACAATGAGTGGAATTAGCAGCATGGAAGCCTCCTATGGCCAGTTTTTCATCTGTGATTTCTTTCTCTGATTCAGAATCAGAATTTTTTTTAAGAGGTCCACTTTCTTCACCATCATCCATCCCTTCCTCCTCACCTCGCACCCTCCTTTCATTTAAATGTGATCCTAAGGAGCTCTCATCCAGGCGGAATAGCAATCCAAAGCCCATGATAAGTGGGTGTGGAGGAAGAAAGTTCTTCTTTCCACGGATCATGAAGCTCCCAACTGTAAGATACTCCCCTGTAGGAGCAGTTTTACTAACCTGGTGAGGATAAACCCACCAAGCGCTAGTGACCATCTTCGAATCCCATGCTTGGCTGTGGCAAACCTATATTACAGGATTCAGTTACAAGGTTGAATCATGATGCATGTCTTATGAGACTGTAGAAACATTATTAAAGGGGGGGTTGTAGGGAGGGGAGGGAGAGAGAGAGAGAGAGAGAGAGACTGAGACTGAGAGAATGTGGAGAACTAACTGTGAAACATCCAGCTTGGTTTAAAGTGAGTGGAGGTACAGGTTGTTCAGGTCTATGATTCTTGATTACAGTACTGGAAGCTCCATGAAGCTCTGCATGGACGTACCTGTTCCATTGAATAATGATTTATTAAAATCAACATCAGAAGCAGATATCATTAAAAAAAAGCCTTAAACCAAGTTGTTCAAACAACAATCAGAGACATACTAGTACACTTGTCTGTAAAAGCTGAAATCACCAAGACACATTAGTTATTTCAACATCTAGAAATCACTGAGACACATATCACCTTTCCAAAAAGACTAGCACAATTTCACAGAAACACTACAGTTTTATACACCTCCAATCAAAATAATATAGAGACAACAGGAATCCACACAAATACTAGTATTGGGATTCAACCTATTTCTCAAAGGGTGCACATGAATTTCTTAGCCACTGGATTACATAACTTACGAGGGGACATCTAACTTTCAACCAAAAACAACAAATGCATATTAGCAGGAAATGCGTGCATGACCAAACATATGTATGTATGGTGGTTACTTACACATCTCCTTTTGACATATAACGCTTCACTATCATCTCATTTTGCTGAGCATCACGTCCACTAATGACCAAATAGTTCTCACTACTGATGAACCAATTGAATTTCTCAAACCAGTGAACTTTGCGCATATGTGAAATTGTGGCAACAGTTTTTTCCTGCACAGTCAACAACCAGGCAGCTTGAGGTTAGACACCTGAGAAGAAATCTTAGCAGATCTCTAATCAACACTAGAAAACTAAATTACAGAAATGAATGCCACTCCTACATTTTACTCCTAACGCAATCAGTTCAATGGCAATTTCCTGGAAGAGTTGCATCAAAGTCTGTTACAATTAGAATATTCCTCAATGAAGCTTGTTAATATCTCCAGTAAATTTGACTACAATGCAAAATAACGACTTCCAAGCATTTGGTCTTTAATTTCAATTGATCCAAAACGCTCCTGTTCAATTTAATAAACACCTCTTCATTCTGCCGGTGGGATCATGGCTGGATAAAACAACATTGATTACATTTTGTAAACATTGATTACATTTTGTAAAAAATTATCTGGCCAGCATATTGCACTTCTAATTCTACTATAAAATTCAAAGCTAGAAAACACTAAAATGATTATCCATCGGATAGCACAAGTACCTGTAATTTAACAGCTACAAGAAAAAAATTAAACAATACAATACAAAGAAGAAATATTGCTGAAATCTAAAGTTACCTGTGAAATCTGGAGACGAGTCTTCTTCTCAGCTGCTTTAAAAGCTTTTTCATGCGCTGTAATAGTCTTTTCCTGTTTGCTCTCCTGCTTTTTCTTCATTTCATACCACCTCCGAGCATTGGCATGTGCTGAAAGTGCCAAATCAACTTCAACCTAAAATGTGGGAAAATAACAATGACATGTAAATAGGGATAAATATAATTGTAAAAACTTTTTATGCAATCTGTATATCTGCAGAGAATAAGCCTTCCAACCAAAAGAAAGTTATAGACAGAAGAAAACAATCACAGAGCAGTGCAAAGCAGTGTCAAGAATGACAGTCTTCTTGACAATATCTATAACACTTAAGATGTTAAATGGTGTTATCATCAATAACTTTTCTAAAAGGCATGTCATAGTTGTTCATAATAATTAACAAAAATACCATCAGAAGTGAAAATAATATGTGATGGAAACAAGTCTATAAATAACCTTCTCTACAGGGAGTGTCTTTTCATCATCGTCCATTTCATCGAGATTGTTACTCAACAGCAATGTCATACAGTTCCTTTCCAAATGGAGCTTGTCAATCAGGCCAGCCACAGGGTTTCCAGATTTCTTCTCTTCCTTCACCATACGAGAAAGATCCTCCCAACTCATGCGGTTTGCAAGAGCCACACGAACAGCTAATATAGCAGCATCCACATCTTCTAAGTTGTACTCTATCAGTTCTGCCATTTTAACACTACGGTCAACCTCTTTCTTCAGTGACTCAACACGATTCTCCTATAACATGCAAGTAAAACACAGAAAAGTAAATAAACAAGCATAGAATATTTATTTTGAAAAATATAGCTCTAGAAACTAAAATCTCCCATTATAAAATAGAAGCCAAAATATAACCAATGAAAATGCTGAAGCAATCCTGAATCATAATAGTCGCTGAGTGCTATAGTGTATTTGAATAACGATAAGAAGTTGAATCCTGCTTTTTTCTACATCACTGTTTCCATCTTGTATGATTTGATCTTTTTCCCCATGCTATTTCTAGCAATCTAAATAAAAGATTGAAAAATAAACAGAACCAATATATTTATTTATCTCCCTGTATCTTTTACAATCAAGCCAGTGTTTATTGCCTAGGGAACCGCAACAACCACCCCTGCCACTCCACCCCACCCCCAACCCAACAACGTATGGCATATCAAGCTAATAATGTAGACCTGGTCCCGGCGTATTTTATCAAGCTTCTGAAAAGCAGCACCCTCTTTTGCCTTCTGCTGTTGGTCCAGCTTTTGGCCTTCGATCTTGCTGTAGAATTCATCCAAAGCTGCATCAAATGTTTCAAACTTCACAAACTCCCTTGACTTGAATTGATTCAACAGAAGGGGGCAGAATTCATCATAGATCTGCAATAATAAAAAAAGATGAGGATTAAAAAGAACAAATGAAATGTAAAAGGAAGGAAATATGAGCTATATTCTACTCCACAAGGAAAATAAACATGGACACAAAAGTAATAACCTGACTAGAATTTCCAGGCTCAGAGGGGGGACGGTCCTTCCCTACATATTTGTTCTGCATTAAAATGTATCCTTCAGGAACTTTATCACCTGAAATAATATCCAGTAGCCAATCCTCAAACTTCGCAACAGCTACTTCCAAAACTTGGATCGTATCATCATCTAACTTGTTATCTCTATTTATTTTTGTACTTGGAACTAAACCAGCATCTAAAATGATATGCTCAGACAGGGCAGGCCCATAACCCAGTGCGTCCCCAAGAACGTTCTTCAAAGTGGCTTGTTTACCACGAGAACCATCAGTAGGATTTTTATTAGGATTAGAAGACTTCCCACCCCTGTAGCGACTCTGTTTTCCATTTGGTACATCAGACGGATTCTTCCCATCTTCATCAACCTTATCAAATTCATTATTGTCGGATTCCTTGGAAGATGTAAGGGCTGCATGCAACTTTGAAACTGTAGTTCGCTCAAAAACTCGACAAATTTCAGTTGGATAACGATGTCGTGACATGATGGCAACCCCTTTATCATCATCCCTGTCATTGATAAATTAACATCATTCATAATGATACTAGCAAAGCTGTTGAGCAGTCTAATGCCTGTAACGTCTAATAAGAAGCTAGCATGAGCACATCATTTGCATTATATTTGCTACTACATTTAAATATACATATACAGACAAGTCAGCATTAAATATGACAGTTGATAGTGTGTGCCCACATTTTAGATAAAAGAAAAACAGAAAAAGAGTGATGTAAATGAGCAACCTGTGAGAACGAAGAAGCGTCAAGACAGTAAATTCAGAATCCGTAAGTAGAATATTTCCTTGGGCATAAAGCTCCAATATAACATAATGCGCATTGGAACCCAGTCCAAATTGGAACAGAATAATCTAATTAAAAAAAGTAAAAAAATCAGACAAGTACAATACAAAGAGAAATGAAAAATAAATTCAAATACATGAAACAATTAACACAAAGTATATTACCCTGTCGTATCCAAGTTGGCGCACATCCTCAAGCCTTCTTGTACGTATATGCTTCCGCAATTTTAAAGTAAAGCCAGATGGAGTATTTTTCTTATCCCTGTAAGAAGTTAATAACAAAAAAGCTGATGAAAAACAATTAATTAATTTTTTTCTATGACCAATCAATGGTAATTTACCGAATATAAGCAGTAGTATGTAAACGAACACCGCTTTCCATTAACAATAGAACCTTCTCGCTCTCTCCTGAATCTGTCACTCCACTGCTATTCATAAGTTTGAAAACGTAAGTCTGCAGGAAAGGAAAGGAACATTCATTAGTCATTTTTTGTTGTGAAAATGGAATGTAATGTAACGATTGTAGAAAGAGAAAAAAGAACCTTGGGAGAGAGATCGTAGACGTTCGAGCAACGCATGCCGATTAATCGTCGTAAGCACTTTACTTCCGCCGCCACATCGGCCGTGTTCATGCGCACCTTCACCATGTTGTTTTCAGTGTTTTGATTTGATTGATTGATGTTTATGAATTATGAATTGTGATATATAGATGATGGGGCGAGCGTGAGCTGAGCGACAGACGGAGAAGGTGATTCGGCTCGCCTACTACAGGTACAGGTATAACAATCGGGGTTGGGGGGTGTGGGATGGGGTGGGTTGTGGTGGAAGGGAAAATATAAAGAGCAGAGTCCGTGAGCGCTTAAGCGGTATTTTGATTGCCGACTCAACTACAACTAAAATGCTATTGTATTACGTTCCGCCGAAAATGATACGGTACAGTTGCTTGCTGTAGCAGTGCAGTAACTGTATTAAATAGTAAAAATCGTAAATAATACATAAAAATTATAAATAAATAAATAAAAATTATAAACATAATTTCTATCCACACGTTTACTGACTTTTTATATATATAACACGTTAATACAGTTATTATACCAGTACAATAATTGTACCGTAACTGAACTCATGTTCCGCTCCACTTCATAATTACTTTCTCAATATTACCCTCTTTAATTATACAATAAAAGAAAATTTCAATTCTAAAGCGTGCAATACTTTAAGCTCTAAAAGAAGAAAAGAAAAAATCTAATCTAATGCTCTGCATTCCATTTCTTTGCCAAATGCCCACCATATGGGAGAGGATGACCTGAAATTTGTGATAAACTTGCTTGACAGGCGAGAAGGGCTGGACAATGATGGGGATTCAAACTCCATGTATAGAAGCTAGAGATTTTCGTTGTCTCAACAAAATAGCAAATCAAGGAATAAAAAAGGGGGGGGTTTGGTATTTTTTAAGATCTTGCTCTAGAGTTAAACTAGCAACAGGCTGGACCATTGTAAGAACACAGAAGTTTGGTTATTAGAAGATATTCCATGTCTGCAAAATATATGATCGTAAGTTCTCACAGGGGCCTAGGCAACACCACCGAGCATGCCACAACTGCAACTCTTCTTATTACCAAGAATGAGAATGATAGCAAGTCGTTAAAAAATGTTATCTTTCTGTTTCACCTACATACATACTACTTACAAGAGACTATTCCTTATAATTTACATGGCACACGTTATTTTGAAGTAGTTTACAAAAAGATCGCCTTCACAAGACCCACTTGCAAAGGGATTCCAATATTTTATCGCAGATTCCTGCATGTATTCGCTTCACCTTCGAAACATATAGCAGATGTTTGCATTTATGTACATGTGAACTCAAATCAGTAGTTCAGGCCATGCATATCAACCTTTTCACTCTGCTTCATCAATCTCCGAATTGCAGCCTCCTGGGCAGCACTTGCTATGCTTGATAACCAATCATTGATCCATATATACGACTGACATCACAGTGCAGCATGAAAATGTATCCATCCGTCTACTTGACAAGGGAGCAGGAAGTATAAAAACCATGTTCAGGAAGTCACAAGTCCATCAGCTCAAATCAAAACCAGCCTCTGCATTTATAGCATACAGCAGTTTTGTCGACATTTGTTCTTTGCTGTAGCACAAACATATAAGAAAAAAAACATCAACAGCTTATTTCAAAAAGTAGAAAAAGGCACAGTAGCCGAAAACAAGTAAAATAATTTAGAAAAAAACATGAATGATATTTCCCAAATATAACTATGACTAAATGCTGCTTAAGACCCGGCATAAATCAAGGCAGTGAGATCAGAAAAGGTCAAAAGGGTGTTGTGCTACCTCCTTGTTTTTTGTTCATATAAATTTGGAGAGAGTTCCGGTTATCCTTGTTGATTTATGGTGTTTTTATTGAATATCTTTTGCATAATTTACTGTTCTCTCAGGCTTGTCCTTCCCTAGTAGACTGTTTGTCCTCCCTTATATTAGCTTTTTTCTCTCGTACAATTTTATACTTTCGTATTAAAACAAATAAATAATATTGCAATATTATCATTCAAAAAAATAAACCTAGATTTTCATATGAGAACCATTACTAGCAGGATGTGGCACACAGAGAATAACATGAACAAACCAAAGGGGAATGAATGATAAAACTATCGTGCAGACTTAAGAGTGAGAAACTAATTAATGACGATGATAGATAAATGAACTAAAAGAGCTGCAAAAGTGAATATTACAAACAAAAATAACTTTCAGTATGGTGCAATGCTATTAGGGATGGCAAAAACCCGGGGCCGGGCCGTGGACCTCAATCCTTGGCCCCAGCCCCAAGAAGGTCTTTTAATCCCTATCCCCAGAAAATTCCCCGAAAATTCCGGGGCCAGGGAATTTAATCCCGGGGCCGAGGTATTCAATTCCCCATATATGTACCCGAATTATAGTTAAATATGATACAAAATGGCAAAAAAACAAAGTTAAGACAAGTAACCTGTCAAAACACTCAACAAAACTCGACGCACTAGATAGAGCTCGACACGACTCGACATGTAAGTGTCGATGCATCCGACACTCGATGTCTTCTAAAATATACGGATATCAGAGTGTCGGCTGTGAATCTGACACGACTTGACATGTAAGTGTCGATCATCCGACACTCTATATCTTCTAAAATAGACTAATATCGAGTGTCGGTTGTGAATCCGACATGACTCAACATATAAGTGTCGAGTGTCATCCGACATTCGATGTCTTCTAAAATAGATAATATCGAGGTGCATCCGACACGTCCGACACTCGATGTCTTCGAAAATAGACGGATGTCGAGTGTCGGATTTCTGTGTGTCGTAAATTAAGGTCGTGACAGAACCTAAGTATTAAGGTATTTTTATATTTATTCCGGGCCGGGCCTACGAGCCTAATCCCCGGCCCCAGGCGTTCCACGGAATTCCTCTCCCGTCCCCAACCAATCTCCCCGAAAATCCGAGCAATTCCCCGGCAATACCGGGCCGGGGATCCGGGTACCCAGCCCCGGCAGAGTAATTTTGCCATTCCTATATGCTATGCTCCTACATAGGGTTACCAGTGCCACAAGCATCAAAAGCTCATGTCATTCAGCCACAGGTTCCCTTTCATGTTTTACACTTCATTAAGAGTAGTGCTATCTTCTTGGGTAAAATTGCTTAAAAAGAAAAAAAAAAAAAAAACAAACCTCCTATAGGGGGGAAGCTTTAGAAGATTCATACAAGTAGCTGATGTTGGCAGCCGATCAAGAGCTTCTTCAGAAGCATCACCTGCAGCTCTGCAGAGGTTGAAGAAGAACTTCAATTATTAATGTTAAGTAAAATAAGGAACAAAAGAGATGCAAACAAATATTTATAACTTGCACAGTTAGTCAAGCTATCTCATCAACTGGAAATAATAATAATAATAACAAACAAAACAAAAACAAATAAAACAAGTAGCAACTTGGTATCTACTTGAATCAGATGTTGGGTGTTAACTTTACCTTTGTATGCAAAATAACGGTTCAAGATGTCTAAATCCCAGCAGTGGCCCTCGAGAGCACCCAGTCACAAACCTAGATAGAACATCCACTAATTATTATCCTGAGTGTATATATCTTCGGAAGTTGAATAAGCACTACTAGCTAAGCAATCATAACAATGACATGGAAAATAATGACATATAAGGCAACTCACTTCAAAAATTTCTTTTGATTTTCCAAAGAAAAGCTTTTGAGAACTTCCCAGAACATCTCAACGACATAGTGCTCCTGCCAAAAAGAAATACATATTAATTAGCCAGCCTTTGCACACAACAAATAAACACTGGCCCTTAATTACATTGATAGTGGGTTTCAAATTTTCAGACTACTCAAGACATTAATAACAATAACAATTCACATTCCATCTCTCCCCCATCATTAATGTTAAACTTGCAATCTTGCAAACGCATTGTAGCTCATATAAGTATTCGCTTCATTCAAAAAGCTATTGGTGCGAATAACTGTCAAAAGTGGCAGCAAAATCTATACGTTTTAGTTACATCATAATGGTTTTAGCAAAGCCCATGATGCTTGCTTTAAAAATGTAAGAACATCTGAAATAAAGATAGAAACCAATTCACATTACATGGAAAACGGTGTAAGTTATCAAAGCCAATTTGAAAAGCACAGATTCAATGTGAATAAAGTGACAGTCTTTTCAGGCCCTTGACTAGATCAGTGATCACTCAATGGGCTGAGTGAGATAGGTCTTACAATTAAATCTTGCTTGGGGGGGGGGAGGTGGGGAATAGGAAATGACACCTCCCTGTATGCTTGTACGTTTTGGAAAGTGATGAAAACTACATCAGAAGCATGTTCCAAAAATAGAAAAGCAATAATATCAACATATTTTTTCCCCCACTACCCTCTTATGTCTTATCAGTTAAACCAAAGTAAACTGAAAAACTACTTACACTATGATAGCCACCAGCGTAATTGGTGTTGAGTCTCAGGTCATCAAAATCCAAACTGTCAAGTGAACCTGATACTAGAAGCTGAAAACAAAACACAAATGTATCAAAGAAATGGGATTTTACAACCCAGAAAATGACAACCAGTCTAGCATAGAACCACATATTTACATTAAGAGTACTCAGATTTGATGACATGAAGATAGCAAGTAACAGATTTTTAAAATTCCAGCCCAAATTTTCGGAAGGATTTTTCAAAAGTATATGTTACAGACCATATGGTTGTACAGATAGATAGATAACTCATAACACTAAGGGGGGCTGCTTTTTTTTATTTTTATTTGAAGTTTGAATATAACTTATTCTCAATCATTCAAATATTTTTAGGGTCTTTTTTTCTACTGGAGTCTAAGAATGAGATAAATTTATCTGAATTGAAAAGGCTAAACTTTTAGTTTTTATCTTGGCATGAAAAGGTGATAATACTGTTATTGACTTTAATTACTTCCTATTTTGCATTTATCTTTTGTTCGTGTTTCTCTAAACACAACCTTTACCGCAACTTATATTCCTAAATAAAATGGCAATTTTTTATTATTATATTATTAGATTAATATTTAAATATTCATTTAAAATTACGTAATTAAATAGTTATTTCTTTTACATAAATATATTTTTTAATTTATCACATTATTTGTAATATAGGTTAACTAAAAATATGCAATTTTAATGGTGTTACAATAAGTTGATTTTAATTTTGCCCATTCATTATTTACAAATGTTTCTATGCTACATAAACTATATAATATATGATACTTAATAAGCCAAATGTGTCAAATTACTCTTCAAATGTTTTTCACTGAAAAAAAAAAACAGCTTGAGACTAATTATCAGACCTCTGAAGACAAAAAACATACATATCATTCAAATATTTGTATTCAAACACACAATATATATATATATATATATATATATATATATATATATATATATCATAAAATAAATTTAAGCAGAGAGCAGGCAAGTGAGCCAGTGAGAAAGTTGGTGTAGGTAGTAAAGACATCAATTCATGCGGGTAATCTAAAGGGCAACTTTTCCCACAAAGCAGCTTAACAGAAAATGCAGATTAATATACCACACCTGAAGTTCATGCTCATTAAACATATCAATCCAATCTTTCTGTATAAGCTGCTGAAAGCCCCGCAGGAAATGAGAACTCTGTTGACGTATCTGAAAATAATATGATATCAGAATCTCGTGATTATTTCCAAAAAAATGTGGCCTGAGATTTCATTTGAATGACAAAAATAAATAAGTTGAATGGTTCCACACCTGAAAATTCAACCGGTGATTGGACACAAGATGAATAAATGTAATGACATTCTCATTGGTAACACGTATATTTTTCCCTCCTGGAAGCAGCTCTTCTTCTGTTTGCTCTCCGTATTCATTATTTACAATAACAAAGTACAGTTCTAACTCTGAAATGTCACCTTCAAAATGCTGTAGATTATGGTAAAAAGAAATAAAAAGAGTAAGAACCTCAATACTAAGATAACTGCCAGGGTAAACAAATAAATAAATAAAAATAATTCCTTTTGTATTTAATCACAAGATTAAAAAATGAAATTCAGCCCTCTTTTTATCCACCCAATTGCTGAAGTCCAAAGAAGAAAATGAAATTTGAGATGAAACAACGTGAAAAGACAGAAATAGATAATAAAATAGGTATGTACTTCTTCCAAACTGTTTACAAAACACAGTTCACACAGGAAAAGAAAAATATGCAGAAAAATAGATAGAAAAATTACCTTCAAGAAAATAAGATGGCGATATAATTCTGGGTCCAAAGATGGCAAGTCATTCAAATAGTTATACCTACAACCAAGAACATTAAAATGTCAGTGATAAAAATGAAATGCAAGTATTAGATACATGATAAAAGTAACTACACAACATTATCGGCATGTCCGTTTTTCATATTATAGAACTACTCAGTACCTCTGAATTTTTAATTTAATTTTACTCATTCACTTAATATGATTATTTATTGTTTGGGCTGTAAGTATCTGGAAATAAATCCGGCTAAAACCTCCAGTTAATGAGTCAATCTGAAATGACAACTTTCATAATTGACAAACAGAAAGTAGCATAAAGTACATCAATGAAGGCAGAGCAGGTATTGACAGATGAAATCCAAGCAACCAACATTATACCATCCCAATAAATACAGCAAATTTGTAAAATCAAAAGAATTTGATTGAAACAGGTAAAACTACTACAGCTACAGACGATCATTTATGGCTCCGTTTCTTTGGCAAGAAATTTTCAATCTGAAAGCTGATATTACAATATCTTCAATCAGTCATAGAGAGAGAATCAAATCTATGGCAGATATGATCTGGTATTACAGCGTCTTGTATGTAAGCCCCATATAATATGCTCAATGTATAAGCAAAATCTAACAAAATAAATTGCATACACCTAACATAACTTTATTATCCACTTTTAATATACTGGTGAATATTTTGACAAAGGCATATAATATGTATCAAATAGCTTGCATATGAAATAAATTTTGCTTCATTGCAATTTGTGCAATTCTACGGTAAACATCGGCCACAAAAACCGTACTTTTGTTTTAACTTGCTCAAGAAGAAAGTTGCAAATGGTATATCAACAAGAATCCCTTCAAACATGGCCTGCAAGAAGAAGAGTGACATTAGGGCCCATCAAAAAACACAGTAACTAATAATTGAGATAATATCTAGACCACAAAAAATAAAAAAAAGACTCCAAAACTGCATTTTCCTTGAGTTATAAAAATAAAGCAAACACGTGATATGAATATATACATCCAATGAAAAGTTGATAAAAGGCAGGGCTCAACAAAGATTCTACCAAACCGGATGGCTCACAAGGTAGGAGAACTAGAGCCTTGAGGGAAGGGGAGAAGAAGGTAGCAGAGGTAAAAATAATAGCAATCCTACTTATACTGGACTACACATGAGCAATGCAATATGACAAGAATACAATAACACAACATACCTTCCCAAGAAGAGTTCCAAGAAAATGGAAAAACTGGAGGTGCTGCTCATGCATCATTCCTGATCCAGGATTAGGATAGAGTAGGCGATCAGCTGTTTCCTAAATTTTGCAATGCCAAGAAGAAAGTCATTAAAACATGAGGCATAAGCATTCTAAGGATCACAAATTAGCCATGAAGCCACAAGCTCCAATATTAGACAAGTGTAAAAAATAGATTACCCAAACAAAATGATAAGTCATGATAATATCTATACCACAAAGTCTTACATTGGAGATCCATTCCATTGTACAGTTTGCCATCAAAAAGTTACGTAGGACAGAATGTTGGCAAATATCAAGGAAAATCATCTGGTGATACTTATACAGTTAATAAGTTGTGTATCATGAAATGGTAGTATAAGTCATTAAAACGAAAACAAGCCTAAGTTGTTCTCTCTACCAAAATCATTCAACAATTGTGACAAGAAAAGATACAACTTAACAGTTAAACACCAAATTACAGGTCCAAATGAAACAGAACATGAAAAAGTTTCTATGACCCAAAATATGTAAGCAGATCCAGGGTAACATGAACATATACAAATTGTGTTTGCCCTGTGAGGAAAGACGGAGAAAGGGGGTGAGAGAGAGATACCTTAAATAATCCATACTGCACATCAAAAGCTGCACGTGTAATGTTCTCCATAAAATCTTTGAAAATTCCACCACCATCTATGCCGGCCTCCTCAACTCCAAGTTCATTGACAAATGTTACACGAACCTGTCAGTAAACATCAAAAATTGATATTCTGGTCCTCGACATATACAAAATTGCTTGTAATAGCAGCAAGAGGCAGAAAAACATAAACAGAAACATTACTGCCCCTCGAAGGTCCTCTTCAGATAATGCACTCATCTGACTGTAAGCATCTTCCAGAATACGATCCCTGCGTATTCTGAAACGATTCCTAGTGAAAACACCATGAGAGCCATGCCTTTGCCTAACTGCTGCTAACTGTGACTGGTAGATGGATTTAAAAATTAGTTACAAGTTAGATTAAAAAAGAAAATAATAAAAGAGAATTGCAAATATTCAATTAACTTGCCCAAGGGAAACATTTCCTGTCTTCAACAATATATTAGTAGGACAGATAAATCCAATATCAATAGTGAACTAAAAAATTTAATCACTTACATGAAATATTTTAACCCTGCTAGTAAAGGGTATCAAGAAAGGAGCTTGCTTCAGTATTTCATATGCTCTGGTGCCTTCTGTTGCAGCCTGGAAATAAGATGGTGTTAAAACAAGCAACAATTAAACCTACAGATGTAATCAAGAAGTACCACCTGAGAAATGAAAAAATCATTGACACCATCAGCATGGAAATCACTTGGGGGTGTAAACTCCCTTCTATTATTCCAATCTAGCAACTACAACCACATATTTAAATACCAAATTAGTAGAGCCAGAAATAATTCATCAATCAACAAATAAGCATCTGGTATTTCACTGAGAAGCAAAACAATGCTGGCCCAAACAGCAAGTAACTTTTTCAAGGCCAGAAAGAATCTGTTTAACAATGACCTGAAGTTCAACCAACTCATGCTTGCATGTACCTGTGAAAGGACCTCAGAGGCTACAACGCTAACCCTATGCTGGATGACGTCAACTGGAAGCTTCTTATGAACAGACAGATTGGAGACAGATTTCCCCGCATTAGAGTGTGTTGTTGGATTCACCCATAGGAGTTGCCACAAAGCCTGCATCAAGAATTAGAATGCCATCAATTAGAACCATTAAATTTCATATCACCAATCAGCATAGTTGTACAGAAGTTGGCCTTAATAAGTTGCCAGTCCACATAATTGCAAATTGACTTTTAGTTCTACAGCTTTAGCAATGAATAACAAACGCAATCATTTAGCGAGAGCATGTCAGCATACTCTTACTAAATCTAAAAATATCAAGCAATCTAAGATTTCTTCCCCAAACAAAATTAAGGGAATACAAAACATTTTCCTTTACTGAAATTGCTTAACTATAGACTAGTAATCACCAAAAACTACCTCTCTCAATATGACAATTAGATATCTGATATCCTTCAATGATAATGGCTTTTCCTGCTCGTAGAACTCCTCATTATCAACTATCATAAGCATGTGCCTGATCAACAATAAATATTGTCAGACTAGATACATTTAAAACCCCAAACCAACACCGACCCCCCCCCCCCCCCCTTTTCTCTTTCCCAAACGTCTATATAGAGATTTAAAGTGAAGCATGAGGACAATATTCACATATCAAAGAGTGACCATAATAAACCAGGAAAAAAAACAAAACAAAACCAACAACAACAAAAAATAATAATAATAAGCAGTCTTACTTGTACACAGGACAGAAAACAGCCAGAGAGAGTAGCCAACCAGGTGCATCTCCTGGGAGATATGCCAAGGATGGCCATTTTTTAATATTATGACACCGCTTCATAAAATTCCAAAGCAATTGAACAAGTTCAGTTCTGTAAGCTAGGACAGTCATGATACGCTCCAGAGGTAAAGTTTTGAAAGTGACATGCAGAAAAGCACAAGCAGCACCAACCGCAGCCACCTCTTTATCATCTGGCCCTTCATTATGCGAACCACGTACCAAAGAAATCCCTCTGAATAAAACATTCGTCTGCTCCAAATAAACAAAATTAGTAATTGCTGTTTTAATATGTTGCAGCAAATAAAGCTTCACAAAATTGTTCAATAGAGCATACCAATTGCAAAAGAAAACGTGAATCAATAGCATTGGTTATCTGCTGTTCCAAATCCTTATTCAAAACTACTTCCATCTCTTCATCACCAGTAGTCATATCATCCTCACTGACTGTAGAACCTGAAGTAGAATATTTACATGCAGATACATTTCAAAAGCACATCAAAAGGATTTTTCCATAAGATGACTAGGACGAACAAAACAATTAGATTAAGACGTAAAATAAAATGAGGTAACCAATACTTTCTCTGCTTGATAATTTGAGAGGAGGAAGTGCCTCCAACAAGAATGTTGTAACAGAAGCAAGGTCAACGGCCTGTTAAATATAAAAAGTAGAATATAAGATTTAGAATCAATTAAACTGATGCATTAGAAAAACCAAACATAAGAAAGCGTTCAGCTTCGCTAGGAAATAAAACGATGATCAGTGTCTAGCAAGCACCAAAAAATAATTAGAAGAGAGAGTCAAAACATCCATTGGAATAAATGTCAATAAAAATGTTGCTAAAAGCTTAAGCTAGTAGGTATAGGCTCAACATTAGGCTTATTTATTATACCATCTCACATGCAAGGGCGTCGATGTTCTTGCACGTGGAACAGGCCTCATAAGCCTCTTTTTGGGTTTACAAGTGAGCCAATATATATCTAGTTTTCATTTGCACTGTAGAGGGTTTTGAATCTTAGACCACTAGATCAAATAGCTCAAACACCATGTTAAATTTACCACTTTCCTAAAAGCTTTAACTAGTCGATGTGGGCTCATTATTAGTTTTGTCCTTCAAGAAAAACTTATAAATTTTTATACTAAAGCAAACACTGACAATAGGTGAAGGATTATGGTTAATTCACACCTTCATCATTGGCCCCCCCAAATGTTCAATCAACGGACAAGAATAGCTTTTCATGGACTCGACACTAGTGGATGGACACTTTTATTGCAGAAAGTACAAAATATCAGGTATTGTGAAAGAGAAAGCAAACTAATTAGGAAAGCAAAGGAAAGCCTAGTCCATCAATGGATATAGAATAAGTTGTACTCTTTGTCTCCATCTCAACTATAGATATTTGTTTCAATACACAATCTCCTCTAGTAAAACACAAGGGTAGTATTCAACCACTCTAGGAAGGTTAAAATTTGAAGGTTAAGCACAAAGTATGACTATTTTCACTGATAGAAGAGGTAAAAATGGAAGACTGAATGAAATAAAAATATAGGGCGGTCTATTAATGAAAATTTTGAATTCATTCCCTTACCATTTCAAATGAGCAGTCAGGCTGAGATAAAGCAACTCCTGCTGTTTCCAGTACATTTCCAAGAAGGCATGCATAACCAGGCAACTCAGTTGACACTTCAGTAGGTAGGAAATTAGCATGATTTTGTACACACAATGCCATCTGATGGATGTAATGTTGACTCATACCCCCAGATGCAAAAACCTGGATGGCAAAAGATCACACCTATTACGAAATAAACCTCAATAATACCGAGACATAAAACAGAACTTCCATGTGAAATTGACAGCAGAAACAAGTCTAATATGCCATGCAGCATAAAACAAAAAACACATTATCAAAATCTGCAACTTGATCACCAACAAAAATTAATAGAAGCAGAAACAATTACAGTAAAGTTGAAACTATGCAGATTCCCAGATCAACTTCAAAAGAAATATTAAGTATTTTTACCTCCTTTAGGTAAGGAAAAAGACGCCATAAGAAAGGTATTGTGAGAATCTGCGATGAGAAACTCCATTTTGGATCAATAATTGGGCAAATACACGGCCTTTGACCAATGTGACAAATTATAAGGGTCAACACACGCTCCAATGAAGATATATTCCCCATGGCGTTGCAAGGTTTTCTACTTTCCTGCATCAAATAAATGTTTGAGAAAAAAGTAAGCATGTGTCTGAGTACAAGAGTGAAAAGGCAAAGGACAGGCTAACAAAATAATTTTCACAAAAAGAAGGGAAAAAAAAAAAACACACACACAAAAAAAAAAAAAAAAAAAGATGCATACCTTTCTTGTAAGAACAAGTTCCCTAAGCAAAATGAATGCATTCTTTTGCAAAAGATAACCAACTATCTTACAAGCCCATGGAAGTGTAGGATCTATCAACATGACTACTGCTTCAAGCAAGAGAGTCGTTGATACACTAGAGTCTTCAGGGGTCACTGAAAGTTGATCCTTTAACTGATTTCTGTCCAATAAAAAAAATGAATAAGCAACCCAAGCATAAAATATCAACTTAAAATAAAGAGTATCATAATTTTGAAAAGTCTATTCACAAGAACAAACAAAAAGTTGTTAATGTAATAAAATGTCAAGAAAATGAGAACCATCAATCCACCAATAAAAATTCAATACAAATGAGGGCAGAAATTTCATTGGCTGCATAAACATCAAATATTCTAGCAGCAAATGAATCTAAAAAGCACCAAAACGGGAAAGAATATTTTATAAAGTGGATACTTTACTGCAACTAACAAGACCCTAAACCTTCACAAGGACATATCATCAACTTTGGGAGCAAACCATGGTGCAAATTGTTAAGTTAATCTGGTAATTCAATCTTCAAAGACTCCTTTATCAAACCCTGGGTTTAGAGGGGTATCACAAGCCATTCCTAGCTAATGAAAACTTATTAGGGCTTCATCATCATCCAGATTCTTGGTTACTTCACCAAAATTTGAAGCACACATCAAAAAAGTACTTCTCAACAACCATAGTGCAAGATGACCTAAGGTTTTTTTAGAAAACCCTTCATAATTCCTTTAACATCTGAAAACTTCTTTGATTCCAGTGCCTTAGCTCCTAACTAAAAGAAAAAGTAATGACGGTTTAATCATCAGACAACGTCCTGCAGCAAAATAGTAAATTGACAATAAAACTTCCAGAGAAACAAACTCTATACTTATGGCACTGATTATAGAAGTCCAAGTAAACCCAAAAGGATAGACTAATTGATAACTCTAATTGAAATATGAGGTTCTCCTGAACATGTCTAACTTAAGGCACATCTTCACTGAAGACAGACAAGGCAGTACCAAAATCAAATAACCATCATTCACCCAAGAAAGAACTAAAAAAACCCTGTGGCAAGAAAGTGGAATCAACCCTTTTACAACAATAAAGAAACAGACTAACATGCTAAACCAGCAACCAAATTAAGTAAAGCAGAATGCAAAAACGATTGGTGATAAATATAACACAAAGTCCCAGGCCATCTACCTGTTCTGATGTACAGCCTGAATACATGCAAATGCAAATTTCTCAACTCTATAGTCCACCAAAGCACGCTTTGATGAGTAATCCATGCCTGCAAAGAGGCTGACAATATTCCCTGCTACATAGTTAAATATCATTAACTAGAATTTATTGCACAATGCTTTCCGAAGAAAAAATAATAATAACAATAATAACAAAGTAATTGCTCCATATTCATATCTTTAAGAAGTAATACTGATTCAAAATACCACTATTTTGAACAAAAAGCTGAAGTAACCGGCATGTTTCCACAAGGATTGCAATGTCACCAGCATTTCGTGCACTAAAGAAAAAAAATAGCTGGCGAAGAAACCCTGAATCTGGACCAAAACAACTCCTGAATGCACAGAAAGAATGTGAACAAAATCAACAGACAGGTTAAAGAAGAAACATATACTACGGATCACCCATCCAAGAACAACGTGTCCCCTCGCCCCCCAGTCCCCCAAAAATAAAAAATAAACCTGCCACTCCTGTTGATATTCAGTGAAAACTTAAGACTAAGAAATTTAAAATGGGTAGGCTCTTTCAACTTAAAGTGAAACCCTAAACAATCACTTTTCATCTAGATATAATCTAACAGTTGGGACGCAGATTGAGAAATAAAACTTCATACTTCATCGACACTCAATTATTTCATGGCTTTCAAAAATTAACATCTTTTAACTTCTGAAAACTCATCCTGGAACTTCTACACTCCAGTTTTCATGAGCAAAATATATCTGACTTAAATTATATCTGATTAGAAAAAGAATTCTAAGAGAACTTTGCCAATCTCTGATTGCAACTAATAAAATTCATATCATTATAAAATTGATTAAGTACACTATGTATTTAATTTCTCATTGATATTTCTTATATAACTTAATCTATTTTGAAAAAATTTTGAGAACGATGATATACAAATATACTGTTTGTGTTAGAACAGTGCTCTAAAAGAATAAGAAATAGAGAACTTAAATGAGCAAAAAAGTTTTTTTTTTTTTTAACAAGTTGTTCTCCTTTCTTGTTGTTAGAATACAAAAGCTAAATACAATGAAGTACTTTTTTTTTTTTGTTAAGGTACAATTTTGTTGATTTGCTTCAGAGTTGTGAGATTATATACTTTTTTTGTTTTCTGAAGGTGAATGATGATGGATTTTCTTAAGAGTTCGTTAAATAATCAAGTATAAATTATGTGTAAAATTTTATTTTGTCGATCTCTCTTAACCGTTAGATGAGAATGAGATGAACGGTAGTTATTTAGTGTTCCAATTTAAGTAAAAAAAATTAAGTTGAAATATCCTAACCCATTAAAAATAATTGTGCAACAGCTATTGGTGTTCATAAACATAAAAATAAGGATATATCGAACTACCTATCCACGTTCTGCAACTGCGGCCCATAGGTTGCATAAAACTGTTCTCGCACCTTAGAATGTTCAATTTCCATAGCCTTTCTCCCTCTGAAGCATTTCTGTTGCTAATATTTAGTTAATACTTTGCAATAATCGTGGTAGAAAGCTTTCAATTGCTTAGCCAAAGTAAATTTACACTCAAACAGATAGATTACCCATACACCAAGTAAGCCAATAAAACTTCATGTTAACCACATGTACTTGACAAAAATCAAACAATACACACACAATTTAGCATTGTCGCCTATCTCAAAGTGCATATTTGCACAAAGTGCCACAATCATGCGATGCCGTAAGGTCTGGCGTTTGGGTTTACATGCGATGCCAATAGCCTACATTCACTATGTTCACATTCATATACGTACTATTATAAAGCATTTGCTCTGAAAGCATCTAAAATTCGACAACTCACTCCATTCAGAAATACAATTCACTCCAAAAAGTACAGAAAATTCAATAAAAGAAAATACAACATGGCAATGTAGCAATTAAAATGATCACCAAAAGAACTGGCACAAAATTTCAGTTACAACATAAAACCGATAGCGATTATCTATAGAACATCAAAATTCAATGAAGCTGACCTGAATTTTGATTGCAGCCTGATTCTGCTTCCGCAAATATAAGCGGCGATTACGCTCTAACCTTGTCTGTTCTAGAAGCTTCTGTCTATCTCTCTCCTTGGAACTCCTGCCTCCTAAATCCACTCGCTTCCGAGTCGTTGGATCGCCGGAGAAAAACATTTTGATCCGAGTAAACTCAGTCCAAAAAAAAACCCTAATTCTCGCAAATAGGTCGAGGTTTTGAAAGAAGTAATCAGAGTATTAACTGTTGTATTGTAGCCCAAGAATCAGAAAAAATTGGAATATAGATTTAAGAGTGTGGCGTGTTTGGAGAGAAAGAAAACTTTCGAAGAAGGAAATGAAAATTAGAAGGATTTTTTTCTTGTGCTTTCTCGCGCTTTTTTTCTTTTTCTATGGTTGGAGTGGAAACAATAACAAAATAAAAAAGGGCAGACGACCCAGAAAGCTAGCTAACGCGGAGTACTTTCTTGCTTAACGATTAATTTAACTCCGTTTCATTCCGTCTTTAACTCCATTGGAATCGAAACGTTTCGTTTTGTTTGAGAAAACAGACCTTAACTGGGGACATTGTGGTGTAACATGACATTTACAAGAAGGGAAATGACCCGCACTGCGATTAGATCGCGAAAGTAACGCGTTACCCCCACTGTTTTGTTAGTAACACTGCCACCCCCAATTTAGAAAGTTGTTAATGAAGAAGTAATATTATGAGGGCACTATAAACATTTGATACTAAAAATACCATAAATACCTCACTTAAAATTAATTTAAAAATAAAATCTCGTACCTCTTTCTTCTTTATCTCTAACATGTCGTTCTCTATCTCTCTCCCTCTCCTCTCTTTTATCATCTATTTCCATATCTTTCTTCTTTAACATCCCATCTTCAGCTCTTTCATTTTTTGCTTTCTTTTCTCTTTTGTTTTTCCCTCTCTTGCTTCCCGACTGTTAGCTCTAAGGCTACATGATAATTTTGATAATAACAATACACATTGATTCATTGTGATTTACTAACATATTTATTTATGTGCAAGAGTAATATCATTGAAATAATTGTAAAATCAATAAGAGGCTTATTAAAATGAAGTGTTGAAGCTAAGGAGAAGACTACATGTTAAAGGCACCAAAGTTTAAGAACAAGGTTTGATTCAAGGAATGTGACACATGAGCAATGTTCAATCAATTGGTCATATATTTCTCTACAGATGTCCAAATGACATGATTCTTGAGCCTTTGGAAAGCTTACTCAATTTATAACATTTCATATGTTTTAAAGAAATTTAAATTTCAAGTTTAAGGTTGTCCAAATCATCATGCAAGTTAAAAGAGCAAGAGAAGCATCTATCAAGCAAAAAACAAGAGAAATATCAAGTTTAGAGAGCTTTTATATTATTTATCTACTCTTTGAAGAGAGTTGTACTTTTGTTGTAAAAGTTATCCTTATTCTTGTATTGTGGTGAAAGTGAGATATTCTTGTAAAGGATAATAGTTATCCATGAGAGAACTCTTGTTGTGTGTTATTAAGAGTTGAAGAAAGTTTCCTTGGTGAGGTTGTTCATCAAGAAGAACTCTTGGTGTGGTGTTATCAAGAGTTGAAGGAAGTTGTCTTGGTGAGGTTGTTCATCAAGAAGAACTCTTGGTGTGGTGTTATCAAGAGTTGAAGGAAGTTGCCTTGGTGAGGTTGTTCATCAAGAAGAACTCTTGGTGTGGTGTTATCAAGGTTGAAGGAAGTTGCCTTGGTGAGGTTGTTCATCAAGAAGAACTCTTGGTGTGGTGTTATCAAGGGTTGAAGGAAAAAGTCTGGGTGAGGTTGTTCATCAAGCAAGTTGTAAAGATTTCTACAACTTAGTGGAAAGCTTAGCTCGTGGAGCTAAGAGCCTGTAGACGTAGGCAAGGTTTGCCGAACCACGTAAATTGAGTTTGCACTCTCTCTATCCCTATCTCTTTATATTTACTTGCACTTGTGATTGTTCTTTGTTGTCATTCTCTTGATTGCATTCTATTTTCATCTTCTTCACCTTTGTTCTCAAAGAAAGATTTAAATAATTTTGATCTTTCAAGAAAAGTTTTCTAAATCCATTTTTAAAAACCCAATTCACCCCCCCTCTTGGGTTGCCATACCTGGGTCAACAAGTGGTATCAGAGCAAGGTTGCTCATTTTTTAAATCTTAACCGAT
Source organism: Boswellia sacra (assembly GCA_013180625.2). Classification (NCBI taxonomy): domain Eukaryota; kingdom Viridiplantae; phylum Streptophyta; class Magnoliopsida; order Sapindales; family Burseraceae; genus Boswellia; species Boswellia sacra. The sequence continues at coordinate 283,864 of SNVD02009890.1, forward strand.
TTTTGAGCTATGACAACTTTTAATTCAACTTCATATGTTGAGGGACTTTCTATCTCTAGACCTCCATTTTTTAATGGAAGTGATTACTCTTATTTGAAAACTAGAATGAGTATTTTCTTAAAATCTTTTGATTATGATTTGTGGTCTATTGTTTTGGAAGGACCTTTTGTTCCTATCAAAATTGAAAATGGGGAATGCATGCTTAAAGAACCTAAAGAGTTTAGTGAAGATGATAAAAAGAAATTGAGTTTGAATGCTAAAGCTATGAATGTGTTGTATTGTGCTCTAGATAGAAATGAGTTTAATAGAATATCTACTTGTTCTACGGCACAAGAAATATGGCACAAACTTGAAGTAACTCATGAGGAACTAGTCAAGTTAAAGAATCCAAGATTAGTATGCTAGTTCATAGTTATGAGCTTTTTAAGATGAAACCGGATGAATCAATTTCTGAAATGTTTACTAGATTTATGGATATTGTCAATGGTTTGAAATCTCTTGGTAAATCTTATTCTAATGTTGAAATGGTGAGAAAGATTCTTAGGTGTCTACCAAAATCTTGGGAGCCAAAGGTGACGACAATTCAAGAAGCAAAGGACCTCACCAAACTATCATTATAAGAACTTATGGGTTCTCTCATGACTCATAAAATCACCTTGAAGGAGAATGAAGAAGAAGATTGTAAAGTGGCAAACATATGCTTCATGGCTTTAAGAGAAAATGAGATGAGTATTCTAAACCATGATCGTAAGCTTTCATATGATGAATTACTTGAAGCATTCCAAAATTTACATGTGTAAGTTGATAAACAAAATTCAAAAATCAATGCTTTCAAAAAGAAGTCAAAAATCATGTTATCTCAATTAGAAGAGTAGGTGGAAATAAATGAAGCTTTAGAAAATGAAAATGAAATTTTAAAGCAAAAAGATTTTGAAAGTTTGGAAAGTCAAATACATTTTTAAAAAACTGAAAATGAGATTTTAAAACAAAAGGATTTTGATAAATTAGAGAAAGAAAATGTTATTTTGAAAAAGGAAAATAATGACTTAAGAAATATTGTTGATAGTTTTACAAAAAGCACAAAAAATTTGAATTCTATGTTACAAAACCAAATGTGTGTTTTTGATAAAAGAGGGTTAGGATATAAAACTCATAAAAATCAAAAGTATTTTAAAAACTATTTTGTTCATGCATCTTCTAGGAATAATCCTAATCATTCATGTAATTATTGTGGAAGAAAAGGACACAAAATGCATTCTTGTTACATTAAGAGAAATCCTAATTTGAAACAAATATGGATTCCAAAAAGAACCATAACTAACCCCCAAGGACCCAAGAACATTTGGATACCAAAAAGTCGCTCTTTGAATGTTGATTGTAGAAACAAAGGAGTGGCAAACACAAGTGGTACTTAGATAGTGGATGCTCAAGGCATATGACCGGAGATGCCTCCAAGTTCTCAAGATTAATCATGAAGAAATGAGGATATGTGACCTTCGATGATAATGCCAAAGGAAGGGTAATCGAATATGGTGATATTGGTAATCCTTCTTCACTTATTATTGAAAATATTTTGCTTGTTAATGGTTTGAAACATGATTTGATTAGCATTAGTTATTTGTGTGATAAGGGATAGTTTGTTACTTTTGAGCATAATAGATGTGTAATTAAGGATATTAGTAACAATAAGACATTATTTATTGGTAATAGATGTGGTAATATTTATACAATTGATATTGATATTAATGATCATGTAGAAAAGTATTTCATTGCTAATCATGATGCTTGATTATGGCATAGAAGGTTAGGTCATGCTAGCATGGACACAATTTCAAAAATTTATAAACATGATTTAGTTGATGGTCTTCCAAAAATAAAATTTGAAAAGGATAAGATTTGTGATGCTTGTCAATTTGGAAAACAAGTAAGAACTTCTTTTAAACAAAAGAAATTATTTCAACAAACAAACTTCTTCAATTACTTCATTTGGATTTATTTGGACCATCAAGAACTCAAAGCCTTGGTAGAAAGTATTATGTTTTTGTTATTGTGGATGATTATTCAAAATTCACTTGGGTGTTATTCTTGAAAACTAAAAATGAGGCCACACAAACTTTTTCAAAATTTGCAAAAAGAGTCCAAAATCAAAAAGGGTATTCTATTGTGTCCATTAGGAGTGATCATGGTGGTGAAGTACACAATGTTGCATTTGAAAATCTTTGTGATGAAAATGGTTTTGAACATAATTTTTTCGCACCTAGAACTCCACAATAAAATGGTGTTGTCGAGAGGAAAAATAAGACTATCCAAGAAATGGCTAGAACCATGTTATTTGAAAATAATTTGCCAAAATATTTTGGGCCGAAGCCGTTAATACCACATGCTTTATAATCAATAGAGTCCATATTAGAGCTTTAATAAAGAAAACTCCTTATGAACTTTGGAAATGAAGAAAACCCAACATTGGATTTTTTTTAAGGTTTTTGGATGTAAATGTTTTATTTTAAACACCAAGAATAACCTTGGAAAATTTGATGCAAAAGCCGATGTTGAAATTTTTGTTGGCTACTCCAACCATAGTAAAGCATATAGAGTTTTTAACAAAAAGACTCTTACTATTGAAGAATCTATGCATGTTGAATTTGATGAAACTAATGTGATTTCTTCAAAGAATTTAGATAATGATATTGTTGAGGTAGAAAAGCAAATCAAGGAATCAAGGCTTGATGAAAATAGTCAAGATAAATTACAACTTCAACAAGAAAAGCTTGAGGAAGTAATTGATTCTTCCCAAGAATTATCAAAGGAATGGAGGTACGCAAAAGCTCACCCTAAAAGGTCTCATTATTGGTGAACCATCACAAGGTATGAGAACTAGATCTTCTTTTAGGAACTTTTGTAATCATTTTATATTTGTCTCTCAATTTGAACCAAAATCTTTTAAAGAAGCAAAAAATGAGAAAAATTGGATTTTGGCTATGCAAGAAGAATTGAACCAATTTGAGAGAAATAAAGTTTGAGAATTAGTCTCTACACCCACATATGACTAAACCCCTTAGTCAAGATAGGTTTTGCATAATTAGAAGAGAATTAGGCATGTTGGATATGTCTTAATTTTGCTTTCATATGATAATCTTTAAATGGTAGCATATATTAAAGGGGAGAATATATTTAGGGGGAGTAATTAATTTGACTACATCTTTTTGATGATAACAAAAGGGCGAGAAATAGTTGGATTGCTTATATTCATAACAAGTGTCATCCTTTTGCTTATTCTTGATTTTATTTTCATTCTTTATTTTAGATATTATTTGAAAGCAATCAATGGTTTGTCATCATCAAAAAGGGGAAGATTGTTAGCCCTACGGCTACATGATAATTTTGATGATAACAATACACATTGATTCATTATGATTTACTAACATGTTTATTTATGTGCAAGAGTAATATCATTGAAATAATTGTAAAATCAAGAAGAAGCTTATTAAAATGAAGTGTTAAAGCTAAGGAGAAGACTACATGTTAAAGGCACCAAAGTTTAAGAACAAGGTTTGATTCAAGGAATGTGATACATGAGCAATGTTCAATCAATTGGTCATATATTTCTCTACAGATATCCAAATGATATGATTCTTGAGCCTTTGGAAAGCTTACTCAATTTATAACATTTCATATGTTTTAAAGAAATTTAAATTTCAAGTGTAAGGTTGTCCAAATCATCATGCAAGTTAAAAGAGCAAGAGAAGCATCTATCAAGCAAAAAAGAAGAGAAATATCAAGTCTAGAGAGCTTTTATATTCTTTATCTACTCTTTGAAGAGAGTTGTACTTTTGTTGTAAAAATTATCCTTGTTCTTGTATCATGGTGAAAGTGAGATATTCTTGTAAAGGATAATAGTTATCCATAAGAGAACTTTTGTTGTGTGTTATCAAGAGTTGAAGGAAGTTTCCTTGGTGAGGTTGTTCATCAAGAAGAACTCTTGGTGTGGTGTTATCAAGAGTTAAAGAAAGTTGCCTTGGTGAGGTTGTTCATCAAGAAGAACTCTTGGTGTGGTGTATCAAGAGTTGAAGGAAGTTGCCTTGGTGAGGTTGTTCATCAAGAAGAACTCTTGGTGTGGTGTTATCAAGGGTTGAACGAAAAAGTATTGGTGAGATTGTTCATCAAGCAAGTTGTAAAGATTTCTACAACTTAGTGGAAAGCTTAGCTCGTGGAGCTAGGAGCCCTTGGACGTAGGCAAGGTTTGCCGAACCACGTAAATTGAGTTTGCACTCTCTCTATCCCTATCTCTTTATATTTACTTGCATTTGTGATTGTTCTTTGTTGTCATTCTCTTGATTGCATTCTATTTTCATCTTCTTCACCTTTGTTCTCAAAGAAAGATTTAAATAATTTTGATCTTTCAAGAAAAGTTTTCTAAATCCGTTTTTATAAATAAAAACCCAATTCACCCCCCCCCCCCTCTTGGGTTGCCATACCTAGGTCAACACCGACATCTTTCTTTGCCATCTGTAATCTCCCCTCTCGCTTTGATTTCTTGAGTTCTAATGTGTGGGTTTTGTGGATCTTCTAAGATATAAACGATCTATTTGTTTGGATCATATTTAATAATTAAATGGTAGGGTTGTAAATTGATGTATAGATTACCAAAAAAAAGGGTTGATTTGTGGAGTCTGAGCATTAACACTCAACACAAATATGTCAAGAGGGAGGTTATTAAGGATTTTAATTGTTAAAACTGTTTGGTGTTAATTAATAGTAGTATTGTTAGGTTATTACTGCCGAATTACTAGTTTATATTTTTTTTTTCAATTTTTTAAGTAAAAACCAGTAACTTAAAGAAAAATGGTGGTAATGATGGAGATCTGTTGTGTTATAGTTTTTTAAATTCTTTTAAACAAAACTATAGTTAAAGAAAAGTCTTTTATGATGTAGTTAACATGCTCCTGGGTTTATGTTGAACTGGGATACTAGTGTACTAATTCTTAAAAAAAAAAAGATTAAATTTTTTATTCATTTTTAATAAATTTTAATTTTTATATTATGTTCACATGAGAGAAGAGAGAAGGGGATACAATTGCGCCTTTGCATACGATATTTTGAGTTAGGTTACAGATTCATTGATTGTTCTCTAAATTGGGGGTGGCAGTGTTACAAACAAAACAGCGGGGTTGGCGATAATTTTGAGATCGAACGGGGCCGTCACGTAGTTTCCCTTTAGAAGGAACTTTAGCACGAGGTTGTTTGTCTTTGAACGCGTCTCTTGCTGTCTTCCAATTATAGTTCGAAATATTAATTATCGCTTTGTTCTTTTTAAATAATTAATTAATCACTTTATTAACCATAATCAAATTATTTTTTAGTATGATATCACATATAGCTTGTTTCAATTTGACAAAATTTTGGTTGTATCATTAATCGAAGCAAATTATTATTATGTGATTGGTATTTGTACAAATAAAACAAAATATCAAGGTTGAGGGGATTTTTTTGAGTATCAATAAACTTTTTCTTTTCTGTGATAAAAATTTTACCTAACCAAATTCAATATAATATAATCTTAATTCTTTTAGTGCAGATGCAAACTCAACATCTTAACTCTGACGCTTTATGAAATAATTTTTCAAAAAATAGGTTTTATTATTTCATACTTAAAAGAAAAAACAACCCTAATAGTGTTGAAGTAAATCTAAAATTATGAAAGAATTAAAAATCCTTTAAATGACTAAAAAGCAACAATTGGTCAGGACACTACATTACATTTAAGGGAGACGATTCAATTATGGCATCAATATCAGCTTCAATGGGTCGTCCCTCCAACTCCGGGAGACTACAAAGCTTTTGACATGTGCACCAGCATCAGTGGGCTAGTGCAATGTCCAACGCTCAGCAGAATCACGGTCTGATCTGCTGCTGATAAATCCAGACTCCTAATATGCTAGGAAGAAACGTAAAGGAGAAACCATTGAGGACCAAAGGTGGGTCCAGAACTAAGCCCACCCATTAGACTATGGATACTTAAAAGCCCATTGATCTTGAGGCCGAAGTTGGAAGTGAAGTCGACCCAAGTTCATCGGGACATGAAAATGGGGCATTTGCCACTTTCATTAATATTGGACTCTAGTTTGTCTACCGATAGGAGGTCCAGGTTGGCTGGGTTCAATAACAAAACTTGAATGTGAACTCAGAGTTTATAATTCGACGCGGTTGGCAAAGAGCGCCACCGAGAAAAATAAAAAAAGAATGAACTCTTCACTTCATATATACAATGAAAACCGATATAATTTTTGGAGATTTAAAAAAAAAAAAGAAAAAAGAACTAGATGAGATTATCCCTACCTTTCAAATATCTGGAATGAAATTGGATAGAATTCCACCTAAAATTCCAATGTCAACAGAGATTAGGTTCTAGAGCAAATTTAGTAACACTTGTAATTAAATTAATTAATATCAGACGGCTTCGTTCTAATCCAGGGGGCAATGCAAAGATACGGCATAAGTTGACCACACCACGATTACCCATGCGCGGTCTCACGTCTCCCAACTCACGTGAGGCTTGGTCAACTTTGTGAAACATTACATTAATGACTGCCCATTAGCTTTGACTTTCCCCCGAGTAAAACTTGTGTCTGACTTGCTAACCTTTCTTCATCTCTTATTGGAAACCTTCGGCAAAGCTGATCATGAGACTCATTTCGAAACACATTCATACAAGTTACGTTTGTTCATTTATGGAATTTTAACGAGCCCATTTTGTTTGTTTTTCTTCTCTCGATAAGAGATGCTCAATAATCAACTTTTTTGAATATAAATAATTACTTTAAAGCTTTATATATATCCATCCTTTACCACCTAATAATGAGCTTAATTTTATAATAAAATTAAATATGAGTAGATAAGGACTCTGTGAAGCATTATACATAAATAGGCAATATAATAACACTTCTGATATGATTTATCGCTTACTTTAATCATTCTATTAGCGAATAATCTTAGTCATGGAAGTAATTAAATAATATTTATTGGTGAACCGACAAGCAAGCAACTAAACAAGAGCATGAATAGCGTGTGTAGAGGTGGCTTTAATTTATTTATAGGTTTTGAAACTTGAGATCACCATAAGAAAAATAATGATGAAGAAAGGTTTGTTAACTAAAAATAAAATAAATTTTTTGTTGGATAGTGGTAGCTTAGACAGTTTAAAAAATCACCTACAACATACAATGTAAAGCAAAATGGGTTGCAACGTTCACATTGAGAGATGGGTTCAATTAGGTTAAACTATTGCCAAATGAATAAATTATGAGGTTGGGTTCAACTTAATCCATAATAGTGGCGGGACTTTAACCAACAAGATGTCTCCAATGCTACGTATATAGAGAGAGCTAGAACAAAAGTATGTTTCAGCTCCTTTAAGTGCTTTTTTTACTTTAAGTGATTAATATTATTTGTTGCTGGGTTTAAACTTTGAAACATGTTTCCTGCAGCCATTTATGATTTATCGACAATTACATATATAATTATAATTATAGAGATGCATGCACATTGGCTTAACAAGTCATTCACCCACTTGTGTGATGGGGCTTTGGCCTGAGTTTAAACAATATTTAGTGTGGAGAAATCAAAATGAAAAACAAGTTGTTCACCATTATCATTTCAAGCATCCTTTTAACTAATTTGTCTAATAAAAAATACTTGCATTATCACATATAGAAAAGATGTTGCATGCTTTTAATAGACACCAATACTCTATTCTCTGGTCAACAAAAAGAATAAACTTTTCAGAGTTCGAATTGATATATATCATGAATAAGCATGAATGTTAATTAAAAGATAAAAATTCCAGATTGAGTCCAAGCTTGCGGATCGAATTTGTCTCATTTAAACTTATAAATCAAACTACATTAATGTAGGATGAATTTGACCCTTATTTCTTTAACCTTTTTCTAGTTATGCTTTTAATTGTTTTAAGATTCAATTAATGACATATCATCATAGTTTTATAATCGTGGGAATTCAGTTTTATTCTGTGGAGTAATGGGGTTAGATTGACTAGTTTCGTATAAGCAAATTAAGAGGCTCTCGTTTTCTTATTAAAAGTTTTTGGATGAACTAAAAAAAAAAATCCTGTAAATTTGATTTGAATTTTTTTGATTTGGAAGTTAATCCATGTTCGAATGGTAAATTCGTACAGGAGTTAGTTATAGATCATATTCAAATCGTAATTTCTGAGACTATAATTTTTTCTTATAGATAGATAAAATCAAGTTTCGTTCATATTCATTTTTTCCTGTCTCCTCGATCGTAAATGGAGCAATGATTATGCTTTGATCTTTGTGTATATATGAAAGGTTGATTAAATAACTTGAATATGCTTCTATGATTTTTTTTTAATAAGGTAAAAATAATGTGAAATTAATAATACTATGTGCTTCTACGATTTTTTTTAATAAGGTACAAATGATGTAAAATTAATAAGTACTATACATATATATAATGGTGAAATATTTTGTGATTCTCTCATCTCATTTATTCATAATTTTCTTTATCTACTTATAATTATTATTAGATTGGATATATAACCATATTTGTGCGTATTATATTAGCTAGGTGGAAGACACCATTAACAAATTCGGGATTAATAAAATCCAAAAGCATTACAACTTACAAACAAGCAATTTTCACAAAAGAGATTGAAAAATGAAGCAGAGTGATATTAATATAATCTCACATTAGAAAGCTCAAATCCGGCTTAAACTATGCGAAATTAATATATTCTTTCTTCCTATTCCCTCGTGGAAATTAAAGATACAACTCCAACCTAATTTTCTAAATATCTAAAAATATCATCATTGTCACAAAGCTTTCTTGATTCCTTCTTGTTGAATTTGTTAGATTGACTTTTGCGTAGTCATTGGAGTCCCATTGATTCAACTTTGTTAAAACCCTTCTTAAGAAATCAAAAACTAAGCCAAATTAGTCTTCATTAATATCTAAAACAAGATGGAATTTTACTTGCCTAGCCGTAAAATAATCTTCTTCTAACATCGACCCCCTCGAAAATGCACCAAGTGGCTTTAGTTAAATCAACGAATATTGAATGTAACATCACATAATCTGACAAATGGCAACAGGTAACGAAGATTGGAATAATAAGTCAAGTCAGTTCGTGTAAAGAATAGAAAATATTAAAGGTAATTAATCGTGGCACAAATGGGGGATGAGAAGTAGCATATTTTCGGAAGTAACACGAGATCACTTGTTGAATAAAGCAAAAAGTAGAGAGCAAAATAGTATTAATAAATCAATATTAGACAAGTCCTTTTCGAGCGTGGACTTGATCTTTAAATTAAGATGTGCCATTGAATCTGGACTAAAACAACTTGATAATTTTTCTCAATATTATTTATTTCACGCTATGTATCACAATGCAAGCTATAACCTTTGATATGTTCTTTTCGTTGCCACTGTTGTTATTTATCCATTACTATCATCATCATCATCATAATCGTCATCTTTATACTCATTTCATCGTCATCTTAGCTATCATGTATAATGCTCTCACTCCCATCCAATATTCGTAAATCTCTTTTACTTCCCGTTCGCGACAGTTAATTAAATATAAGAGTAATTGGTGATTAAATCCAGTCAAAGTGAAAACGCTTCATTAATAATTATGATAGTTCCATAAAGTTTGAAAACGAAATAGATTTTCAGAAACAAAAACAATTAAAAAAAATGTTATCATGATTATAATGTTGTAGTCCGATTAAATCCAGTTAAGAGAGAGGAGAAAAAATGCACTATCAAATGGCAGATGGCAGATTGATGAAATTGGTCCCCCCACAGATGTGAAGGTGGCGTTGGGGCAATGGATCTGGCTTTAATAAATAAGATTTGTAACAAATTGGTCAATTTGCTTTACAAAAACGTAACTATGGGCGGTTAACTAATCGATCAAATTCGTATATCGTTTAGTTGTGATTCTTCCTCTAACACTTAAGAATTTTAGAAGCTCAAATTATACAGTACGTATATAAACTCAACCAACACTAACCTATCTGCCTATCTTATTGGCTTCACAAACATTAATTTCCACTAGCATGCATCAAGCCGCTAGCTACCAAATTGACATGACAACATGTACCCATAACCAACCTAGCTAGCTAGACGCTAGCTACTTAAGTGGGCTAACTAGCTAGCTAGCGAATGCTACTTGTAATTGAAAATAATCCAACTAAATATGTATTATACTTCAATTATTGTCCTTATTTATCTATAATATTATACTATAACACAGGTGTTAAGAGGCAATCTCGGATTGAGTGGTTTAATGGATTGGAATAAGGGTTATAGAGATTGATTTGATTGAATCATTGTGAATAGTGATAAGCGAGGATGACTGGATGAGGGGATTTCAATTTTGAAATTTATAGCATCTACCACTTAGATAAGAGTTCAAAATTGATATTTACGTCTAATAACAAGAACTACTTAATAATTTCACAATTATGTGAAGAATGTTATATTTAATGCACTTTTTTGGTATTAATCGATAAATACGAAATGGGTATTAAAATTTAAAAAAAAAATTGTGCAAAAGGTTGAATAGTAATCAAGCCCATCCTATGAAATTGAATATGAAGAATAAGCATTGGACTATATATCAAATTCAAAAGGAATGATAACCCTACACAAAGACCCCAACTATTCCTTGGAAGGTCACTATAACCCAAAGTGGGGGTTTGCTAACATTCCAAAATATTTGGTCCCCTCATGACTACCAATAAACATGTGTCAAGACACGGAGCCGACGACCCAACACGTGGTGCCGCCACATCATCCAGCGTATCCGATCTCCACCACCACCAACAGTGTGAACTCAAGACCAAAGGTCGACAGTATTGAAGCGCAGTCCTCGGTTGAACAATCAAATCAGAAATTATTAAACTAAGTAAAAATAACAATAATCAAACCTTAACTTGCTTAGTGGTGCAAACACGATATATAGTTTAAAAGAAAATGATGATGTCAATGTGGCTCACGATATATAGTTAAAAGAAGATAATGTCGTCAATGAGGCTCTATAGACTCTAATTTTATATAAATTAAATTGAACTAATGAGAGCTATAAAAGCTGCAGAGTTAGAAACCAACATAATTACGTACACTTAATAAAAATGGGAAAGGCTACAGGGAACACAACTCGCATACTTTAATCTCAAAACTTAAAACTTTCATTTTTGAATGCAGGCGTGCGTGTAATAGATGAGAAATTAGTGCTCGTCTTTATCTTTGGCGGCTTTCTTCATTTTTTCTGCTATTAATTAATTAATCCTTGTATATATATTAATATATATTTTGGTTTATTATTGACTTTCTTTTCTTTTTCTTTCTGTTAACATCTTGTCACATGAGAAAATAAATCTGTGGTTGTATATATAGTTGCATATTACTTCATGATTGTAGTATTTTTTTTCTCCGTTTTATAAAAGATAAAAGAGAAGTTCACTATCAAAACTGACATGTGAAAGGAGCGTATTGAAAACAAAATAAACTATGTAAATTTTATTCTCTCTCGCTTAGTTGCGCCCATAGAAATTAAACTTATGATCCGTACTGATATATATTCAATAAAAATAAGCTTAAAATATTAAGTGGGAATATGTGTTATAGCTAGCTAGGGACAGCTAGGAACTATAAGCCAGACCGAGCCAGAAAAGAAAACCTCGAAAGCCATTTATGTGGAAAGCCAATAGCATGAGCTTACATAATCAAACTGGGAAACTCTCAGATATACGCATACACATACGATATACATATTCGTAGCAATTATGTATGAGTTTAAAAGTGAAGTAAAGTTAGCTAGGGTTAGCAGATTTCGTTGCTAGCTGGATAAAAAGAGATGGAATTAATAATGAAAGTCGAAAGATGGGCTCTACCAGCTGGGTAATATACTATATAAAAATGATACGAGTCCTATGTGTATGTCTATTTCATGGCATTCTCACAACCTTTTTCTACCTTGTTTTTGATGGATGTGCAAACACCACGTAAGGAGATACAATGGACGGATGATAAATATATATATATATATATATATATATATATATATATATATATATATCTCTCTCTCTCTCTCTCTGATAGATATGGCACATCTTTTCAGCCCTTTACACAACTAGAAATGTCTAATATTCTTCGTCAGAAATACGCTCGTCAAAACAATCATAAAATTTCAGTACCTAACGTTTATACAATATCTCTGATATGCTAGTTATTAGCTAGCTAGTCGGGAAAAATGTTATACGCATGCCTTCAAACAGGTCAAAAGAATATGGTGAGAAGAAATATAGGTTTAAAAATACGTAATTTGGGTCAAAGACGCTTCAGATCATCACAGGTCACAAAAATTAATACAAGACATGTATAAATAATTGTTCAATAAATTCCATATAAGTATTAACAATAATTAAAAATGGGAAAAAGAGGTTGAGGTTTCTGTATATGGACATGATGAACACCGTCCAATGGAAAATGTCAACGCCACAAGCCCTGAAATTCTGGTTATCTTTTGACAAAGGACCAGGAAAACAGTGGCTTTCAGTCACTCTCATCAAGCCCCAGTTTAAGTATTCCTTCTTGGTATTTCTTGTTCCTCGGTTACCGGATTCAATGTTAACAACGCAGCTGATTTGTTTATTTATTATTTTCCAAAGTTGCAATATTAAAACTTTGGTTTTTTGAACCATCTTGACTTCTGCTGCATGCATGATATTTAATTAATCGACTTCTTCTTTTTGTAATTATTAATTAGCATATGTTTAACCTTCTTGAAGCTAGCTCCAGATTGAGCTGCTGCAGCCTAGCTGCTGCCTTCATGCGATGTAATAGCATATCACACCATCACAGGCGAGTCCAAAACAACCCAAAAATTTTGAAATTTAAAAGTAAAAAAAATAATAAGAAGAAGAAGCAACGAAATTTTGATTGGATGGCTACCATGTACATATTTTGACTAAATGATATTCTTTGACAAGTCCCAGATGCCAACTTTACATTTGCTTACTGCTGCAGCTTCTTCATCCAAAGATAAAGAGAGAGATTTTTTTATGAGTGATTCTGAAATGAACCTATAAAATGAGGATTGGGTTATTTTAAGGGCGGTCACAGTGCGGTGAGTGGTGTGGTGTTTAAGTCCCACAAGAAATTACCAGTATATAATTTGATACGTGTCCGAAGAATGACAGATTGCATTAGCTTTTTGTTTTGCTAGCTTTTTCCCCTCCAGTTCCCTTTTGGGAGGTACAATAATTAATTAAATAAAGCAATTCATATATCACACATCGAAGCCTCTAGAATCTCTCTGCGCCTGAATTTTTATAAATTTAATTTGATTAATTTAATGTCCTCTCTCTTCACATTTTTTTTTAATTCGATCCAAAAATAAAGTTAATTGGGTATATAAGAAATTGAAATGAAATTATTAATTATTTATTCTTCTATGGTTCGAGCTCACGAATCTGCAATCAAAAGGATCCTAAAGCTAATTGAGTACATATTCGATATCCAAATTAACCATAAGTACAGATGGATACTTATATTGTGATCTCTTTTTCGAAAGTGACCAATGCCCAGCTTTCTCTTCCACAAACAATATACTCTAGATCTTTTTATAATTATTAGTTAATGTAAAGAAAATAAATGCTCAACAATTAAGAATGAATCGTATCTAAACCATGCCAATTATATATGAATGGCCAAGCGGTGCTAGCTGTTCCCTTTCGCCAAATTAAATTGAGTTTAATTAGTTATCATTTATAATGAATTCAAATGAATACAATTTGCTTCTGCTCCGTATGATTCAAGTATTCGATTCATCAAATTAAATTATCTAAAAGCATGTAGCTAGATTCTCTTTATTTCATCTTCTAAATAAACGATTATACGCACGCACACTTGCTAGCCAGCAGAAAGCTTCGTATGTAAATTTTCTAGAAATGGAGATTGAGCAAGCTTAGCCACAAACATTATATCATATATTAAGTTGTATGTAGGCCTTCACAAGAATTTAGTTCTGTTGATTTGTTGAATTTTTTAACTTTATCCCCTACATAATTAAGCTTTCATAATATAAATAATGTAATGAGAGGTGTAGTTCACACCAGTGGGCTCCGATTTTCTTAGTGAAAAATATATAAAAAATATGAGATTAGGATTTGCATTTAATAATAAGAATCATTTACAGATGGATGATGATGGAGATGAGATAATTGGGCGCGTAATGGGTCCTCTTAATGCATCTTTTTGGTTACTCTTTTGGGACGTGGTTCCCTTTCTTTTGCTTTTCTAGCTGCTAGCCACCCCTCAAAAGCGGCATCTGACACTGATGCTTACACATCACATACATTTACATTCCAAAAGTCCCTAAAACAAAAGCCCTCTCTCACGGTGCTTCCTCCGACCAAAACCCAAATATTAAATTAACGTCATACACAAAAAGAGAAAAAAGAGATCATGTGATGTCCCTCACTATAAGAGACAAACAAGGTATTGGAATTTGGATACTTAAAAAATGCCCACAACCCTTCAAGCTAGCCCTAATTAAAGAAAGCAACAAATATTGATGTCGTTGATGCATAGATATATAAACAACAGGAAGCAAGAAGAAGCAACATTTATTATATATGCAGGTGCACTCTCGAGTTTTTTAATTGCCCATAACACGTGATGATCATGGCCTCGAATTAATATAAAATTTAGATTTGTTTGTAAACAATGTGTAGTAGTCTAGTCATTTCGTATAATAAAAAGATACGGATATTGAGATTATTATAGTTGTAGAATGTCCAAAAAATATCAATTTAATGTAGACCCCAGCAGCCAATAATACGTTGTGGAATTGGAAGAATTGATGGTGTCCAAGAACACAATTTTTTTTTTTTCCACAAAACAAGTATAAAAAATTAGCTTAGTGTCCCATGTAAAATAACTCGTTGCTATTGCTTGTCGGCATGTGGATATTAATCAAATAATTATCAATTAACTCCGCAACTCAACTATATATTGTGAACATTTTTCACGCAGCCTCTAATTAAACTTCTAGTTTGGAGTTTTCTCATATATTTGTGCAACTACCGGGATTGAAAGATACATTAATTTAAAAAATTTTAATTTATGCACAGCACTAATGGTTTGATAACAAATGTGGACGAGAATAATTGGACAGAATATGGGTGATTTGGGTTTGGTTAGGGTTAAGTTTTATTGGAAGAATTAGTGACTTTACGGCATGGTCCAAAGCTTCATGCTATGTGGGCAATCTTGTTTTGCAACGTATAATTGTTTAATTTGGTACATAACTCTTTTTGAATTTAGACACATCTTACATTAATTATATATCCCTCCCCCACCAGTCACCAGTATAAATGTATATAATAACAAACAACGAGGTTAACGATTCATTTTTTTAAAGGTTAATTTTTCAGCCCTTCTCAAAATTCAATTAAGAACTCAATTTGAAAATATCTTAGCCAGATTTAACTTTTCTTTAATAAAAATACCCTTAATTTTAAAACAGAGATAATTCGTAATTAATCAAGCCACCTTTACATGTTCCCAAACTTCAGTTGGATTATATTTCTTTCATTTCTCTAACTATTTTATTTTATTTGATTAAGCATTCCTGTAAGGAGGATTCGTGGTAAACAAAAAATAATAATAATAATAATAATAAAACTCATGCATGATGAGTTAAAGTACCTTTCGTGATACTATCTCTAAATAGGTCAAATTATATTAAAAATTATGTATTTTTATTATAATTATCATTAAATCACCTAGAAATTTTTATTTTTTATCACCAAAATAATTGAATACAGTAAAATAATTTATAAGATGACAAAAATTGCAGTTGGGGTCCTCCTTAATTAAGCTTTGCCCATTAAATACAATAATAATTAGTTGAAGATATATATATCTGCGTACCCTGTGTTTCAGGCAATTAAACCATTTAATTTCTCCGGCTAAATGATAATAAAGGCAACAGCATTCTGTGAACACAAATCACAACCAAAAATTTTAATTTCTAACTTCAAAAGCCATTAAATCAGTCATTTTCTTTCCTAATAATAAATATTTAATTGATCTTGTTAATTATCTTTTCGACCATTAATTTCACTTTTCTGTACCTTGAAAACATTTATATTCCTCCTTAGAATAATTAAGGGCCGAGGCTATTCGCAACTAAACTTTATTCTCAACATTTATTTTTTCAGATATATCCTATAATTATTTTTGTACTCCACTTGTTTTTATAATTTCAAATATATTCCATTAGTCAAGATAAATTTAATAGCTTGAAACTTAATTGAATGAAAAATGCAATAAAAAATTCCAAAATTCCAAAAACAATATTATACATAATAAATTAAATCATAATTATAAACGATTTATATATGTATAATCAAACTTTTGAAATATATAAATATATATATTTTAATTTTGTGTGTGTACAAGCAGACCACACTTAATTAAATTACTTTTTGGAATTGTAATGAAATAAAAGAAAAATGTACTATATACAAAGCTTAAATGGTTAATTGTCTAGGTCCCTAGCTAGTTAACCTCATCAATTAATATGAGTTGATAATTGAATTAACAAATGACATGCCCTAGATAACGGGGCAAGCCACAACTCAGTTCCCTCAAGTCATCCTAATTAAGAAGCTAGCTTGCCGTCTCTCTTTGGTAAATGAAAACATATATTAATAATAATATATCTACAACTTATTTACAACCAATATTTTATAAACTTGAATTAGCAACATATCACTGAATGTGTAATTAACATTTCATTCAATTTAATATTATTTATTTATTTTTAGTTTTTACTCGTCCAATGATATTTTGTCAACTCAAGTTGTATAAAAAATAATTGTAGATGTAGTATTACTCTATATATATTTAAGTCATCATCGTGAATCCTATCATGAATTTATCAATTACACTAGTAATCAACTTAATTAAAAACTTTTGCTCGGGACCATCTCTGCTATTTCGCTTCGAATTAATATAAAGTGAGGAAGCGAGGCCATAGCATCAAGATTCAATTACTACTCTCTGGACCATTACTAGTACTGCTACATTTAATCCAATTAACTCATGGTAAACACTTCTCTTAATTAATGTCCTCTTTTGACTCCATGCTCTTCGTTATATATATATGTATGTATATCATAATTTCACATGTACAATTAAGTTATATCATCATCCATTAATATATAAAATATATAGTCGTGCCACAAAATTATCGATCGAATGACTGACTGGTTAATGTATAATTTAATTATTATAATATCTTAATTAATTTAATTTAGAGTTTACGTTATGTATAAGTTGTATGTATCAAATGTGTTATATTACTTTGTTGTATAGGTTGTAATACCTAATTTATTAACCTTTTGACTGTATGAGATGATATATATCTCATTTCTCTTGCAATTTAAAAACCAATTAAAAGGTGGATGGCAGATATTTTACGAATCAAATAGGGCGGTGCATGAACCTATATATATATATATATATATATATATATATATATATATATATATATATATATATTCTGTGGAGTTGCCATAATAACCAAGTAAAATAAACCTTTTTCCATTGTATGTTATTTCAAAAATAATTTTTGAAATTTAACTTGAGTCGAAAATGGAAATTCTAATTTCGTATATAGTACTCTAATTATTTATTAAAATCTAAACATATATTTAATAGTTTTCAAATCATTTTTATTTTAAAGACTTGCAGGAATTGGAACATATATAGTAAATATGTTTTTTTAATTATAACTTATAAGTTTTCTTTTCTATTTACAAGTAATGGTTTTCATTCAAACAACTTTTGTATACATTTGATTCTTAAAATTAAACAATTACCTATATCCAGGGAATCTACATGTTATATATAACATATTTTTTAAAAAATTATTGCTGTTGATAGATATGTAGTTACATAAAGAATTTAAAACAAATATACTCATTATTAATCTATATATAAGTTTGCTTTTAGTCATTGATTTGTATCTATATAAAGCAATGTCATTCTAAGAGTTATATTAAAATTATATATCTCAAATGATGTATTATTCACGTAAGACTAACACAAAATTATTCTTTACATTATTACACAATCCATATGTCAATCATTAGAAATTACCTCATTTTGGGATGGGTCGTATTAGTCATCTATATATCATACTTAAAATTTGATCGAAGTGACTCACTCATTATATAAATGTAATGCATGTAAAAGAAGAGTAATGCTACTCATACAAACTACTTATACAAACTCAAACATACAAACTGATGTGGCATGATATGATTTGATAAATAAATACAATGATTTGAAAAATCTGTATTAATAATAAATGTCATTAATTAACGTGGATGATGTGGCGATCATATAGGAATGCCACATCAGTTTGTATGTGTGAGTTTGTATAAGTAGTTTGTATGAGTAGCATTACTCGTAAAAGAATGTAAAATATATGCGAGCAGAAGTCTTAAATTGCAATTAATGGGAGTATAAATAAGTAAACTAAATAGACAACTAATTTGTATAATCTAATTGTATTATATATATATATATATATATATGTATGTATAAATATATAACATTAAAAATAAATAAAATTAAGGATAATAAAATGATAATTACTCATCCAATGATATCATATTACTCTTTTTATAATTATTTTTATTATTTTCCTTTTGTGGGGAAGTCTCTGCCACTTAATTATATGTAAAACATTATTTTGAACTCTCTCTCTCTCTCTCTCTCTCTCTCTCTCTCTATATATATATATATATATATATATATATAAGTTGTTAGTGTATGGAAATATCTTAATTTTATGTAACTATCTTCAATTTAGGATTATATCTTAATTTTGGATAAAAAAATATTTTTACAGATTAAGTTCTTTGTGAATATTGACAAGTTGCAACTTGCAAACAAGCTTGAAAAAAAAAAATAATAGAACAGTTGTTTCGAGAAGGGAAGGAAGGAAGGAGAGAAAGCAAATAATTCCACGGATACGATAAACTCACTCGTATACACAGAGTTAGAAAGTCAAAGAGTCAAACTTCAAAGGCCTGTGGCTAACTATAATTGCTCTCAAAGCTTAAGTGTTAAATTTTAATTAATTAAAAATTAAAACCGAGTTTAGTATTGCGGCTCGGCTTTCCTTCTCACATGCTATCTTTTTTCTATATTCAAACCTATCTATCTCTATCTATAAAAGCCCAGTACCCTTCTCTATCTTCCCCGTATGTATTAATCCAACTCTTCAATTTCTCTTCTCTATCTCTCAATATTCCCCTTTTTATTTTGCTTTCAATCAATCAGTTTGTCCATATAAGGGAATGGAAGTTAAAGGGAGATCCGGTTACACCACCACAACCATTCAAAGTGAAGAAGATATGGACTTGAGGAGAGGTCCATGGACTGTTGAAGAAGACTTTAAGCTCATCAATTACATTGCTAATCATGGGGAAGGTCGATGGAACTCTCTTGCTCGTTGTGCAGGTAATCTTTTCATCATATGCATGCTAGCTAGCCTTTTTCATTTTCTTTTTTCCAGAAGGGATCGGTTGTCTTTATATATGCTATGATAGACAAAGAGCCAAACAATAAGTTGACAACTTGAACCCAATTGTTTCGGTCATGTTTCTATCTTCATATCTCCTGTTGCTTCATTGGGATTTTCTTTTGTTAATTTACTCTAAGAGAGAGAGCCTTTACAAGGATATAATTAAACAGATAATTCTGCAAATTTTCTATATGCTTCCTTTTCTTCTGAAATCAAATCATGATTAAAAAAAACTTTTTTTTTCCAATTTTACAAAATCATTAGTTCTATCCGGGGTTCAATATAAAGCAAATTAAAGCTAAAGCATACGTAGAGAATTTGATATTGTTAAGCTGATGATGGTTTGATGGGATATCTTCTTCATCTTCAATTCCTCAAAAGAACTCAGGGAACTGCAGTTTAACCATGCCTCAGGTATTTAGAAAAAAAGAATAAAAGATAAAAGAAAGCATATGCGTTGTGTGCTTGTGTTAGATAACTCTCCCAAAAAAGGTTCAAGCAAAAGCACACAAGTCATGATAAAAGTATAAGCCAAAATGTCCCAATATCTGTTCTCAACAATTAACTTTACCAAAATTTCAACATATATCTAAACAAACAAACTTCAATGAAACAGGCCTCAAGCGAACGGGAAAAAGCTGCAGATTAAGATGGCTCAACTATCTCCGCCCCGATGTTCGACGCGGCAACATCACACTTGAAGAACAACTCCTGATTCTCGAGCTTCATTCTCGCTGGGGCAACAGGTACCCTTCTTTGAAAAAATTTTATGAACAAAATTTTGTTGGATTGATTTCCATTTTAAACCCTACTCATCATCTTAACGATTACAGATGGTCAAAAATCGCTCAGCACTTGCCTGGAAGAACAGATAATGAAATCAAAAACTACTGGAGAACCCGAGTCCAGAAACACGCCAAGCAGCTCAAATGCGACGTGAACAGCAAGCAATTCAAGGATACGATGAGGTACCTCTGGATGCCAAGGTTAATGGAGAGAATTCAAGCTGCTAATGCCGCCACCACCACCGGTACCTCAACCTGCCTGAACCCACCAAACATGGCAGCCACCACCACCGCCAACAACAACACGGGGTCTATGGTGATGCCCCCCTTGGTCAATATTAGCAATGACTTTGGTGGCTCACAGATCACCCCTAGTTACACTCCAGAGAATTCAAGCACCGCAGCCTCATCAGACTCGTTTGAAACTCCAGTTTCGGATTTGACTGATTATTACAGCACTGTCCCAGTTAATAACAACCCTAATCCGGATAATTATCTCCAAGCTGCAAGCCAAGTTTACTCAGAGTCGTTGATCAGTCCATCAAGTTATCTCAACTCAGGATTAGATTTCCAGGCTCTGGAGCCAAACAATCAATTGCTGGACGGTGGGGTCGATTCTTCGGACAATCTGTGGAATGTTGAGGACATTTGGTTCTTACAGCAGCAATTCAACAACATGTGAAAATTAACAAAAATAGGGGGTGAAAGTGAGATTTTCTGTTGATATAGAGATATTCAGAAGAAGGGGGTAAAAAGGAAGGGGCAATTATGAAATGGAATAATTACTCTAGGACACTTATAAAAATTGTGATAGCTCTAGACATAAGTCGAAAATTGTGGATTACTTGTAAGTTTCTTCTTTTGGGGGGGTGAATTTGTATTTTGAGTTTTTTTTTTAATTTTAAATTTTAAATCTCATTCTTTTATAATTGAGATTGACTCTTTTTTAAGTCTTTAATTAGTGATTGCATTATAGAAGCATGTCTTCAGACGAATAAAATAATATTAAGATGTGCATAATTGGTTCCACCAATTTTACTTAGATGTCATTATTTTAACAGTTATGATTAGATTAAGTGTAATCTAAGTCATGCTACTTTTGAAACCTTTGTCCATGGGGCATGAACTTAATACATATTAAAGTACCAAAGTTTCTAGATACCAAAAAAGGGGACTTGGAAACTTACAATAAAAATTCAATTTTTTTTAATCACTCGAGACGTGGCGCTTTTGGATTCATCAACCCCTGTGTTAAGCTGGCCATTTAGGGACTCTATATCAAAAGTTAAATAGATGATCTTATCATGTTAGTGATTACATGATTGATGCCACCTAAGTACAATCCCAAACCAACCACAACAACATCCGTTTTTGTTTCATTCTCATCGTACGGACAATCATGTAATTCCGTTTAAGCAGACAACGTTTTATACGTATTATTCATTTTCTAAACCTTCTTTTAATTGCGATTAATCAATAATACTATCTTCATGGAGTCTTCTTTTAATTAACCTCGTTCTATTATTTGTATTCAAATTAATGTTTAGAATAAATTGCTGGCGTTATTGAAATTATAATTTTTTAAATGTATATATTATTTATTTATTAATTAATTGTTATTAATGTTCGTAATATTGCGGGAGTAAAAAGGAATTTAAAGTCTTTAATAAATTAAGGCTCTCACGTGCGAGGAGGACAAAAAGATGAATGAGCACGTGGTGGATTAATGTGTCGATGGAGGGGAGAGTGAGGGAGGGGTATGGCGGCGGGGAATCTTTGTAGGCCGCGTGCCTACGGGAGAAGCCACCGAGGTGGTCCCCAAATGGTAAGGTGTTGAGGAGACGCCACGTGTCATAACGTAAATTCAAAATAACTTCTTTTAATGACTTCTGTTAGGCTTCCTAGACTGGAACACTTACAGCCGCAAGTCTTGAATCAGCCGTATGGAAGAAGTCCACGTAAGACTTACAACACGTATTTCTACTCGAACTTTTTGTCGATAAATGATAAGCCCTACTTTAAAATTTTTTTTCCTATTTATAAAATGAGTTAATAAAATCGAGAAGCATTTTTGTCGACCTCATTGACCAAGGTTATACATACAAATCAGAGTTCTTTTTATTTTACTTATAATACTTAAAAATTAAAAAAAATATCAAATTTAAATTTCTTAATTCAAAATTTGAAAATATGTTTGGTAAACAAAATACTATTTTTAGATAAGTATTTTTGTAGAAATATATTTAGTAATTTTTTTTAACTAAATTCGTTATATGTGATATTTTATTATTGAGAAGAGAGAAATATTGAATATTATTGGCTTGAGAAAATGCAGAAAATGTTTAAAATATGTTTTCCTTTATGAATTGTGTAGAGTTTAAAAATGAAAAATTATTTATTTGAACATGCGTGGTCTATTATATAAATGAAAGAAGAACGAGAAAATATGAACACAACCAATTTCTGAATAAGGTAACGTCTGTTAAAATCCTTTCCTTTATGAGAAAATCGTATTATTTAAGTGATTTTATCGTTATATAGAAAAAAAAAAAGGGAGTCAATGCGATTATATTGCGTATATATTGACAAACACAATGTAGTTAGTAGAGATACGAAAGGAATGTACAACTGGACTCCACATTGTTGCCAAGACTTATCTTTCAGCCACGTTAATTTCTCTAATTTCATCTTCTCTTCAAAGTTTCAAACTTGAATTGATCTTCTGGTGGAGGCCCCATCCTAAGGAGTGACACTGACCATGACTACACGGTCAAGAAGTGGACCCTCGGTAATCCCACGCGAGAATTCTATGATGTGGCATCTGATGCTACCGTTCGATGTGGGACCTTCTTTAATATGTGGGTCCTCGTGTAGTTTTTATCATAAAAAAGTGGACTGGCATTTATGAGATAGCTACAGTGTACCAAGCCAGTGTATGCAATGCATGAGATGAGCGAGCGCATGTGGTTCAATGTTTTCAATATGTGCAACGCATGTGATTTTGCTTCCATGGCTGAAAAGAAATGAAAAGCGATTTTTCTTTGCTGCGTTAAAATCAATGTCTTCTTCGATCTCTTCTGATTGATCTTTACTTTGAGTTACTCATTCTCTCAGCATAAAAGTGCTTTTCACATGTTCCATCCACTATACTGTCATATACACACGCCTCTTTCTGTGGATGTTCTTACATCGTACATGAATTGCAATCTCAAAAACCCAAAAAAAAAAATCCAAAATTTTCAATTAATTTCTATACTTATCCTTAATGGGAATTCGTTTTCTTCATTAAAAGAATCTAACTGCAATTACGTGTTGCTAATCAAATATACCCACATGAAATTTTCTATAAAGGGGAGAGAGCCCACATGGTTTTGGAACATAACATCTTGTTTTACAAATAAATTGAAACCCTAATTAGTAAAATGTGATAGAATGTTTGCTATTTGCTGCGCTTTATCTTTTCTCTTTACTGCCAGTTTTAAGCCAATTGACGTAACCACACTATTTCCTTTTCACTTGCGTGAAGTTTTGTTGAAAGCGAGATTGCCTTATGGTGGGTGCCTATCGTCAGGGCTTTATAGAGCTTCTCACAATCACATCCACAAGCTTCTGCCTGTTCAAATACAATTTCTTATATATATAATTGGTGTCATGATCTCTTTAATTTTCTAGGTCATGCTCGAAAATGAATAGAAGATTTTCCCGACCCGTAACAAATGAAGTAAGTGCTCATGTTGGCCTTCCACTACAAGCAAGAACATATTTTTATATTAATTGGATCGTGCTTATCCATGTGTGTGGAAATTTTTATCTGAAACCTTCACATGTCTGATAAACTAAGGTTACAGTGCCATGGTTAGGGTTTTGGTTGCATTAATTTATAAAATAACATTAGCAAGAAGCCAAATGCACATACGATTCATTGTCATCTACGGCGGCATACAGGCTTACTTTGAAAACTTTTAATTGTGGTTTTTATGCATATCGTTTATTTAAGAAAGGAATCAAATTAAATTTATAATTTCATGGATAGACGAAAAAAGGATCAAGTACCATAATGATCACGTACGTGAAAACAGCTATGAATTCGTACGTATTAGGTTTGACTACAACGGAGTAATATTAGTAACAATAATATTCAAATTGAATTAGTGTGTGTGTGTGTGTAATGTAAAAACAGTCAATAAATGTGTACATATATTTTCAAGGGTTAATGACTACCTCAATTGAATAAGGTGGGGTGTACATATATTTTCAAGGGTTGATGACTAACTCAATTGAATAAGGTGGTTTGGGGTTCTTCGTTAATTAATTAAGGAAGGAATATATAATATCAAAGATGTGAATCCAAGTGTGATTATAATTTGACATAAAACCAAATTAGAAGTTGCAATGAGGTTCATATTTATATTAAATCAGGTGTTTTACGTTGAGTATGATAAATGAAATGAACGTTCTTGATCATCCCCCATAGTTTGGGAAGGGATGAGCTAGTAGCTATTAATTAACTTTATATTACGTGAGAAAACAGTGCAATATTGAGCTCAACACATACGTTAAAGCGATAGCTGCACAGTGGATTTGGGCACAATTAATTCGATCAACGCATACATTATGCTTGGTGATGTATTACCTGATGTTTCTTCTTCATAATTTTATAAACTTTGAAGTAAAAGAAGTTAGATTGTATGCACAACACCACGGGGCTCCTTGTTTTGGTGCACGTCTTGAGCAAAAGCAAATAAGTGAAATCGTATCAGCTTTGCTAATTGCTGCTGGTTAGGCATTGAAAAGGATTGATCCTATCAGAAACGTCAATGAAGAAGAAGAAGATGCAGGAAAGTGAGCTAATAACATAGATGAAATAAAAATATGGAAATTAATAGATTGAATTTGCAATTGCAGATAAACATGATATGAATTTATTTGAGCTGCAGGAAATGCATTACAAACATATATATGGAAAATTAATAGGGTGAAGATAAACATATTACTGGTCATTCGTGTCTATAATATGATTACAAAGGGAAACAATTTGAATTATTGAGACTTGGAGGATATTTATATATATAGATATGTTGTGTATGTTTTATCTGAAATATTGATATATATATATATATACTGCTGGAAATAATAATCCCGATTATATATGCATATTAAAGTGGTCTTGAATATTAACATGTACTAAAAAATAAAATTCTGTTATGCATTTAATTAGATTTAGCTTAGCAGCCGTGAATATTGAATGATCATGAAAAAGAACAATTCAACTGAAATATAGAACTATATACAAGACAAGCTGAGCTCTCGGGCGATGAAGATCGAAGAGTGAAGTCCGACCAGAGAGATGGAATACACTGTAAAACGTAATAATGAGGGTGACGAATAGGATTGCATCATAAAAATTGTTTTTAATGTATTCCACTAATAGAAATTCCTATTGGTGAGACTACCAAGTAGACCTTGCACAACACCGAAAACACAGGTCCATCATTCATCTGCTCAATTCAATAATATTTTATCTGTGATGAGTGCAAAAGTGGGATCACTGCTTACGCTATCGGGAAATCAAAACAGTGAATATGTCGTCAGAAACGAGGCTCACAAGGCTTTGGTTTGGTAGGCCTGGCCTCCACACCGCAAGATGGATATTACGTGTATTGGATCGCTGTTTTGTATTTCGTTGGGCCTTCTAGCTGTTTGTTATTGGAAGACAAATGCCAATGAGTTTTTTTCTGCAATCATGACTTTGGAAGATGGATAAAGCAAAATAATACTCGTTTCCATTTTGGTGATGAAAAATAACCATTACTTTGCAACCAAATTAAGTATCTAATTAAATTGTATAAAAATCTAGGACACCATTGCGATGAGAAGTTTTGTAGGTTTTGGTTGTTCTTAGAATATGATTTTCATGATCCCCATATAAGAAACTATCACAAGCTTGAGTTGATAAATTCAAAGTGAACTTAAATATAACTTTTTTACAAGTTCAAAAAAGCGTCAATTATGAGAACTTTGCACTCTGTTATACTTTTTAAAACATAATTTACCATTCTTCCGTGAAAACTCACCAATTGTTTCCAAAATCAAAACAAAGTTCTTTTATTAATAATTAAATTACTAAAAAGACAAAAAAAGGAGCCAATGAGAGCCCATTATTTAGCCCAATATCGGCCTGCACAAAACTTGGGAAGCCCAAGACTACAAACTGTGGCCCATTCGAAGAAAATGACCCCATCGGTTTTCCAGACACAAAAGCCGCAAGAAATGCAAATATCGCGATATTTCCAATTCGAACGTGTAGTATTTATCTTTCTAGCTCCTATGAGATAATTTATCTTTTAGGAAATATACGTATAAAGTACCGTGCACTTGGTTTCTACGATGTCGTAGCCCCTAGTTTATCCAATTGTAATTACCCACGTGTAATTCAGAATATAACAGACGTAATCATCTTTGTTTTGGTTTATTTATTTATTTTTTTCATAAAAATGACAAAAATTGGGCTTTCTCGATATTTGCACATTTCTTTTAGATTAAAACACGGGACCACTGCCGACCAATCTGATCCACTTATAGAGAGTAAAAAAATGATAAGACCATTATACCCTCCCTCAGAGGACACGTTTTGGTCTTTTTCGAAGTTTGAACTGATGGTAACACCGATTTTTAATTCCTTTTTTATTAACTTTTGTATTTTTTGACGATCAAATAAGTGACTTTTGTTAACTAAAGGAATAAATATCTTATCTCTCTTTCAAATCCATTAACACAAGTTGAAATTGTCTTTTTTATTTTTAAATTTTTGAGATTTGATCAGAATCTAAGTGACTTTTGACGAAGAAATAAATATATGATTCCTCTTTCAAATTCATTTACGTGAGATGATTAAATTTTCTTCTATTTTATCTTATTTTTGCTTAATTTGATTTAATTTTTTAAAAAGTAATAAAATATAAACATAAACAAAACAAAAAATCTAAATAATGTGCATATTTTAAAAATAAATTAAAATTTTATGGCTTTAAAATATAAAGACAAGAATTTGTCAAAAGATATATCGATATATGGTTTTATTTTTGTAAAAAGAGAAAACAAATGTTATAATTATAAAAAATTGAAAACAGACCAGCAAATCAATATCAATATCCGCACAGCTAGCATGTCCAGGGACATGATAGTAAATTTAAGACATTTGAATGGCCTCCGAACTTTCCCATCAAGCTGTCTATAAAAGCCCGTCGCAGCACAGCTCCGCAAATCTACCCATCTTCGCACTATTTATTTCTCTCTCGAGCGGAAGCAGTTCTTCAACGTCTCTATACTGTAAGTAAAGAAAATTTAGTTTAATTTAATTTAATTTTTTTAATTTCTCATTTTAGCTCCCAATATATTCCCTGTTTTTCATATTTCAAGATTAACAGAGCTGTGTATATATATACATATATGCATAGATATATATAGATATTTACTTGTAATTTGGTTCATATAATTTGAAAACAGAAAAAAACAATGAATACCGGTAGTTGTATTGGAATTTCTTCAATGAAACCTTGTTGTAGGATATTGATTGGTTACAGAATCTCATCAATTTTTGGAGCTTCTCATATCAAATCAAACCATTCAATTACATACAATTTGTCGAAATCACAATCTAACTCGAAGTCAGTTGTTCATGGTAGGAAAGATAATGTCAAGTGTCAAGTTATAGGTTACAATAAGTGTATAGTTGATCCGAATCGGAGGGCTTTGTATGTCTCCGATTCGAATTGGGATCAATCTATAGGTTTAGGTAAGAATAGGAGTAGTATTCGTGTCAAAAAGGATAGTAAACGGGGTATTTTAGTAATCCCCAATGTAGCATCGGATATTAGGAACCATTCAACATCGATTAAGAGTCATGTTAATGAGAAGGGATTTGAGAGGATTTACATTCAGGGTGCTTTGAATGTGAAGCCTTTAGTGATTGAAAGGATTGAAAATGGAAATGAAAATGCTGTTAAAGAAGAAGATAATAAGGTGGACGTTAATGGCCCCAGTGTAAATTTAGATAATTTGAAACATTTGAATGAGAATGTTAAAGCTGAGAGAGGGGTGCCAAAGATTGAGGAGGAAGCGTGGAAGTTGCTTCGGGATGCGGTTGTCACTTACTGCGGAAATCCAGTTGGGACAGTTGCAGCTAATGATCCTGCAGATAAGCAGCCGCTGAATTATGATCAAGTGTTCATTCGTGATTTTGTACCCTCGGCACTTGCCTTTTTGCTAAATGGGGAAGGGGAGATTGTTAAGAATTTTCTTCTTCACACATTGCAGTTACAGGTACTTTATTATCCAAATACCTTAATATTTTTCTACAATGCATTTTTAATTTCATTTCCTTCTTCTTAAAGTACAGTAAAGTAAAGTATAGGTGTTTTTGTTTGACGCTGGTCATTATTTGGATATGAATTGCACTGATACAATTAGGATCTAGAAGGCTGCCTTGTTTATAATGGTCTCACTTATAAGTTCAGCTATCAGCTAATTGATTAGATATGTGCATCTGATTTTGGCTAGATGCTCGTTGACTCTTGTAATTTGGCATTTTATGGATGTTCTGGATATTCTTTTCTGTGTTACTAGTAAAGAGGAGATTCTTTCTTTAACAAGGTAAAGTTTAGCCTTCTTTTCACTTATATTCAAGATCTGAATCAATGACTTCAAATCCCAACACTCCTACATAATAAAAAATAGAGAGAAAGAAAAAATGAAAAATGAAATGCCATTAGCTTGCTTCTAGGCTAATTGATAAGGCTTCTTGGTGGAACTTTCTTCTATTTTTCAATAACTTGTCAGACTTCAGCTCTGTTTTCTTTGTCAGCTTTGGCAGGTTTTCAGATTCTAAATTAAATAAAATGTTCTTTGTTTGATTGTCAGAGTTGGGAGAAGACTGTGGACTGTTATAGTCCTGGACAAGGGTTGATGCCAGCAAGTTTTAAAGTTAGAACTCTGCCTCTTGATGGAAGCGATGGAGCCTTTGAAGAAGTTCTAGATCCTGATTTTGGTGAATCAGCCATTGGTCGTGTTGCCCCTGTTGATTCTGGTAAGACACTGCAAAGTTCTGTTTTATGTAGCATTAGTAACTAGTAGTTTCTCTGTAGTTATTGTTGTTGGAAATCACTAGTTATATAATTTTCTGCAATCTGAATTTCTGTTCAGTCCCTTGCCAAATTAGAACACTGTAGTTTTTAGCACTTCCTTGACTCTTGAAATTTCTTCACATTTAACTGGATTTTGTTTTTTTAAATTAATATGTTGAGTGTTGACTACTTGGATAGGGCTGTGGTGGGTCATTTTGTTGAGAGCATATGGAAGGATCACAGGTGACTATGCATTGCAGGAGAGGGTTGATGTCCAGACAGGCATAAGGCTGATCCTAAATTTGTGTCTAACTGATGGATTTGATATGTTTCCATCTCTGTTAGTGACTGATGGTTCCTGCATGATTGATAGACGGATGGGTATCCATGGACACCCTCTTGAAATCCAAGTAAGAAAATATTCTCAATATAGGTCCAAGAAATGTATATTGTACACATGTATTGACTCAATATGGTTGTCGATTCTGTGCATTTATTGCATATTTCAAAAAAATTTATGTAGAGAAAATTGATATAAAGTTCTTTTTTTAATCTTTTTTTCCCCACTGATGATTAAACTCATGTTTTCTTGACAAATCTCATTTTGCAGGCCTTATTCTATTCTGCGTTACGGTGCTCCCGGGAGATGCTCATTGTCAATGATGTGACGAAGAATCTGGTAGCTGCAATAAACAACCGACTTAGTGCACTTTCGTTTCATGTCAGAGAGTATTACTGGGTGGATATGAAGAAAATCAATGAGATCTACCGGTACAAAACAGAAGAATACTCTGCAGATGCCATCAATAAGTTCAATATCTATCCAGATCAAATTCCTTCATGGCTAGTAGATTGGATACCCAATGAAGGTGGCTATCTGATTGGCAATCTTCAACCTGGTCATATGGATTTTAGGTTCTTCACACTTGGAAATCTTTGGTCCATTGTTTCTTCTTTGGGTACCCCTAAGCAGAATGAGGGCATTCTGAATTTAATTGAGACTAAATGGGATGATATTGTTGCTCATATGCCTCTCAAGATCTGTTACCCTGCTTTGGAGTTTGAGGAATGGCGTATAATCACTGGCAGTGACCCTAAGAACACGTGAGACTCTTTTTCAAAAACGAGACTATTCTGTTTTCATGTGAATAAAATTATTGATATTGCTCTATTTGTATGCAGTCCATGGTCGTATCACAATGGTGGATCTTGGCCAACACTCCTATGGCAGGTGAGGATAATAGCCTTCAATGTAAAAGATTTTTCTGAATGTTGTTCTTGTGTTTGATTGTGGTATCGAGTTTGGGTTATTTAGAATTTATTACCGACCAATAAAAGTAGTGATGACTTATCATTTGGCCTGTCTAATTAAATTTTGAGTATTGGCTTTATCTTGTTGATACGAATTAATTAATTGTACTTGCCGGGTCGTTTGCCAATTGATATTTCAGTTCACGCTGGCCTGCATCAAGATGGGAAAACCAGAATTAGCGCGAAAGGCAGTTGCTTTGGCTGAGCAGAGACTCGCAGGAGATCAATGGCCTGAATATTACGACACACGAAGTGGGAGGTTTATAGGCAAGCAAGCTCGGCTTCACCAGACTTGGACAATTGCTGGTTTCTTAACCTCGAAGATGCTTTTAGAGAACCCTGAGAAGGCATCCATGTTGTTCTGGGAGGAAGACTATCAACTACTTGAAACATGCGTATGTGCACTTAGCAAAACTGGTCGGAGGAAATGTTCACGCTTTGCTGCAAGGTCCCAGATTCTTGTCTAATGCCAACGAACATCTCGTGAAACTCTTACTGTTTCTGCATCATTTACTAGCGTAGTTGCAAAACTTTAGAAAACAATAAAACCAAGGACGAGCACTCTCATTCAAAAACACGTTTTGGAGGTGACTTCATTTTTAGCAGCCAACATTACTGTAAAATATTTGATTTGTTGTAAAGTTCATGGCTGTGTAGGACTGATTTGATTAGATGGCTGTGTTTTTAGATAGCCTCTAACTTGATGACATGTTTATGGGTGAAAAATGGGATTTATGTTCTTAAAATTACAAGCATTTGGACAATGTACGTAACTTAATAAATCTTGTTTTTATGTTTATTACAAATTTGAAGCCATTTGTTTACTTATCTTCTGATTCATAGATTTTATCTCAATCATGTTGCTTATGTTTCGTAATCTTAGCTTTTTACTGAGAGATGAGCTTTATGGCCAACAAATGGGTCTGTTTGGCAAAAAGACTAAATAAACAGAAAATCTTCCGCTGACAACTGAACTACATTAGTACAGTACGACAAGCCATATACCCGATCCCATCTATGCCACTTTCTGAAAACAAAAACTAAGGGAAGAGATGTATAAACAAAATTCCCTATTATGGGGGTACACCCTTGACGTTGCTTTTAATGCTACGACATAATAGACTATATCCTTGATCCATCAAGCACTTTCTTCATCTCCATACTTTCTGAAGAGGCCAAGACGGCTATCTCCAAGCCGTAGAGAATATGCAGCTTTCTTGTATTCGGCCCAAGTGAAAGCCCTATATAAAGAAGGCTCGTTGGCTGAGACCATTTCTGGAGGAGCGGCAATCCATGCATGAAGCGGTGGTGCCCCAAAATAGGCCATTGACATTCTTGACTTGTATGAGTTGCTCAGGGCTCTGTGCCTTACGCTCACAAACTTTCCATTTGTCATAGCCTTTAAAATGCAAGAAGGAAATACATATATTGTCAATCACTTCAGATTGTACTTGCAGAAGTTTATATAATATCAAATTACAAATCCACAGTTAATGTACTTATAAACTCCAGCTGGAGAATAGGTACGGGAAGCTAGTGCCTACCCGAAATACGGGAACAAATCTTGCAAAGTTCATTTTGAAAAATATCTGTATCTCGAGAAAAGCTAGGACCTGTCTACATCATTTCCTTTTCTATTGACAGACCATTCTGATATTTTTATAGGGTTTTTGAAAGCAAATGTAAATTCTATTTCCACGAAGCAAAAACAAAAATCTTGGATGTTGCCTTGCCTAGTTACTCAAAGACCCATAAATGCCAATACATGCGTAGCCAAACCAACTAACAAGGGACTTTTCAGTTCAATCTCTTAAACGTAAACACTGATATCAATTACTGAATTCACAGGCGCTCATTGGATAGAAACTAATATGTGGGTGCCACAGTGTCATAAAAAAACAGAGCTGCAGCGGAAAATTTGCTGTAAGTGATTCCCAATACACATCAGTTGCCATCAATCTCAGTCCAATGACTCCAATCCAATTCACCTTTATTGATTGTATGATTACCACGAGAAATAGAGATAAAATAAAGGCTTGTATAGACCTACCTGTAACACGTCACCCACATTAACACAAAAGGTGGTTGGGTCAGGTGAAACCGGCATCCAGACACCTTCATCTAGAGAAATTTGCAAGCCACCCACATCGTTGGATCTCAAGATGGTGAGGATCTGAGGGTCAGAATGCTCTCCAAACCCAACCTTAGAGGGAGATGGAGATGTGTCCACGTTACCCTTGCAGAGCACAGGTGGATAGTGATTCAGCCTGAAAACTGAGTCATTATCAACGTCCCTGATGAGGCTACTAAACACTGATATGTCATGGACCCACAAGCCTTCTGCAATCAGATCCAAGATCTCACATGCCAAGTCTCTAACTGCTTCTATGTAACCACTCACGGCAGACCTGTCATGTACACACACAGACACATAATCACTTATCACACGTCAAACAAGTAGCCGAGTAGGGTAGGTTAAACTCGCACTGTCTCTCTGTCAATGGCCACTCCTTTGCATTGCTTTTATCATTTTTTTTTTTGGTTTGGTTTGCTTCTTTTAGGAAGATAAGTCATTTTTACAGTTCTCTATTTTTGGGTTAATTTTATCTCTACTTTGATTTGATTGATCCTTTCTTGATGTTTCTCTGTGATTGTCACAGTCCTGCTACTGCTACTACTACTCCTCCTGCTGCTACATTATTCTTTTCTCACAGTGTGGCTGGATACAGGCTCAGGCATGTGCTTCTGCTTGCTGGAATAGCGAGTGGGAACAAGTGCTTGTTCTGTGATAAAGATGGAAAGTGTCTTTGACATTTTTTATCCCACTTTCCACAATCACTTTAATCCATGCATCTACACTCCACGTGGCACTTGAATTAAAGTTTCAAATTATTTCTAATTCTAAAGCTCACGTGTATTTCAAACTAAATTCAATTCCTCTCAACATATATATATTTATAGCAATTATAATCATGATCCTAAGTAGATGCGTCTTTTCTTTCTTATTTTCCTTTTGTTGATTTACTACCGAAAAAAAAAAGATCAATACCCTTTTATATATGTCAACTTCTCTTTATCGAAACGTGCACCATGTTAAATGAATTTAGCACCGTGCACTGGATATTATGCAAACGAGCAATAAACTTAGACGTGCATAAACCCTATAAAGTTTAAGAGCATAGATAGGTGCAGCTGAAAGCTATGAAATAAAATAAAATAAAACCCATTTCACGGATAGTTCCTAATACCGGGATTATAACTCATAAAACTAGACAAGTTACGCCAGTTGGCAAGTGGGAAGAACTTGTAAGCATGGTCCGATTATCTTCTACTCTTCTTTATTTCATTTAAATTAAAAAAAAAATCCATATCATGCATGCATAAGACTAAGACTTATCAATATTATTGAATATTTCTAAAATTTATTTTGCCATAATATTATCCATGAATGCGAAGCATCATGTGGCCGACTGCTTGCCATTGTTACACTGAATATACACATAAAAACAAGCTCAAAACCTACCAATATATTGCCAACTTTTTTAGTGATTGAGAGAGAAGTTGTAGTTCTACATGCAACAATATTTTTAACACGTAGCAAGAAAGGTATAACATTAATTCGAGCTGTGTAAGTACCTGAATTTTGTCGGGTCATTAGAGATGGATTTGGATCTTTGAGCAATAGAGAGAGGGTTGGTGTGAAGGAGAAGATATTCAACCTCTCCCACGTCACCATTGAACCCTATATTCTTGCAGCCATAACCGAAAGGATTGGCCGGGCCTGCTTGCAATTGTTGCTTCTCAGTGAGTGGTTTGGCAAAGAAGTTGAGACTCTCTTCCTCCATTTTTGAAATGACGTCGTCAGGGACACCATGGTTTATCACCTTGAAAAATCCATACTTTTCACAGGCTTTTACTATAAGCTCCGCCACCTCGGACCTCTCAGCTGAAAGGTCGATGATAGGAAGCTCAATGGATTGGATTTTCTCACTGCGGATAGGAGTTGGAGAGGCCAACACCATCTCTCTTAAAGAAATGAAACGAAACGAAACAAAACAAAGCTAGCTCAAGTGTTTGCTCCTTTATTTTCTTATGTAAGAAAGAGAAGAGAGAACGAGAGAGGAGACACCAAAGAAGAAGAACAAGAAGATATGAAAGCAGTGAAAAAACTAGTGCTTGTATGTGATATATACTGGCAATAGGAAACCAGCTAGCTTAGCTTGAAGAAAATAGATTATAGATAGAGAGAAGCCTGAATATAGTTTGCATATTATATTATGCTACTTGAGAGAGAGAGAGAGAGAGATTATAATATCATATTTTATATATAAATAAAAAGAATTTTATTGGGTATTCAGCGCAGGAATCAGAGACTTGGGCTTGGGTGAAGAAGTACAACGAGCAAATTCCTGTTGACTTTCTACAATGTCCTTGGACTTTTTTTCTCATCACCCTTTTATTTTTTTGATTAACTTTTTGTTATCTTTTCACTCTTTTTTTCTTTTTTGCCTGATAAACTTTCTGTATTTTAATCAATTAACTCGCTCAATTAAATAATAAAATATGTAACTATTTTTTTGACTTCACTGTTGTCTAAACCTAACCCCACCCTCCTGTCCCTCTCTCCCCCTTTTCAAATTCCATGCTTCATCTGCAAGCAAGCAGCAAGCCTTCTTGGACTAAATTCTCGTCAGTTTGACATAACACAACCACACTGTGCTCTATCCTCGTTCTCCAAGGCTCAGGCTGCCACTCCTTTCCACGTGCTTTTCATTGTTTATTGTAAACTTTCTAGGTTTATTTAATCCCTAATCTCTTTTTGACCCATTACAGCCAAGTTAAAGTTAGCTAGGCCTAACCAACCCGGGTCAAAGGTTTACAGAACTTTCGGCTTTCATTTCATATTTTGATCTTGACAATTTACAAACCCGGTAACAATATGACCATCAAGACGAGGCTAATTAATTCGCGAGTAATCAAGTTGATGTAGTATTGTTTGACTTTTGAGTGCGTGTAAATAATAATCAAATAATTAAGAAAGGAAACAATAATAGACCCAGCAACTTTGGTGGAATAAAGTAGTTGTTATATACTAATGTGGGTAATCAATGTCAATAATGCAGGTGATAGAAGATGAAGTGAGGATTAGATTAGGAGTACCTAATCTCCTACTATAAAGAGAAATGGCTTTTGACTCAAAAAAACTTGTTGTTGACGGTTGACCTCTACACAAGTCTTAAGGTTTGCATTCCCATGCAATCACCCACTTATTATATGTATATATACAATTTAATTTTTATAGGAAATAAAGACGAAACTTCCCTCTCCCCTTCCCTCTCCTCTCGTTAATGATTTTGCATAAATCTTATTTTAACAAATTGACAACAAGATCCAATCTCTATCACTTTTTATAAAGAGATTCATGGAGTAGTCAAGATTTGCCATGTCAAGTCTTAACAAGTCAAGCCTTGGATCGACACTATATATACTACGATATACTATACCATGTATATTATCATTACTAATTGAATGATGTTGTATGGTACAAATATATCTCATAAAATATTATAATAGTTTTTGTTTTTGTATTGAGCAAACAAAGAGATACTAGAAAATGGGATATAAATATATAAAGTTGGGTCTAGCACGTAAAAGTTTCTTAATGATTGATGAAGAGCAAGTTGAAGTCAGAATCCAACCTTCAACTTCAACCCCATCAATAATACATTAGACACAGAGAGCGAACAATTTGTTATTGGAGGCAGCCAATAATTGCCCGACAACAAGCTATGTTTGTTAATTGATTAATTCACCTAGCTCATACCTATAGCTATTAATATATATAAATTTAAATTTAAATATTTGTATTATCTGTTGGTCATTGCATATATTATGATTTAAACCGTGAAAAATGATATCCACTTTTAATAAACGATCCCTTCTTTATATATATTTATTTTTATTTTTCTCTGTTGTGGCATCACAACAACTACACCTCCTAGAGTACTCTTTTGATCAAATTAGTATGATATATTATAATATAGATGAAATAAATCTTGCGCTTGCCACATTATCAAATTAAGCCGATATCAAAGCTGTAAAGACAACAATTATATTCCTTGGTGGGGAAATGTGTGCATGGACCAGCAAGAAATGGGCCATGGCCCCAAGAAAATGACACCATTAACCCCCAATCACATACCACCAAACTGCCCTTCCGGTTGGCGGTTTCAGAGTCTTCATTTTTCTGTGTTCCGATTCCAAAGCCTAACAATTTATTATTATTTCCATAAGCTACAAGGTTTTCTTAATTAGTTAGCTCAAAGAATGTGTAAAATTGGTGGCAATTCTGCATATGAATGAAAGGAAAAATATGGCTATATCTAAGCTCTTCATTTTATATCTAAATTTACATTTACAATGTGAATCCATTAGTAATCATGACTTACGAGATGCAAAATTGGAAAACTCTGACCTTGTTTCTTGGTAGATTGGTAATGAGAAATGCGTATGATTGAAAAATTTCCACCATCAGTTGAATCATCAAACTGACAGCTTGCTATGCTTCATGACCAACAAGTGTTTTGTGTGTATGTGTACATATGTATTAAAAGAAATTAAATTATTTTACGAAAAATGTCAATTAGAATAGGGGTATAATGCTAGTGGAGGTTAGGATGTTGAATTTTCAAGTCTTTTCTGAATGTAACCTCTGGAAAATGATAGATTATATCTGAATTGATGTCGTATTCATTAAGTGGTTGATTGTTGGGGGAGTTTCGGAAATCCAAATTCTCCATATTTATTAACTTGACTAATCTATTGAACAACCAATCAGATCTACAAAACCCTATACAAATATTTATTTATTTATTAACCAATAGTGCACATCATTACATTTCATAATTTTTGGAGACTGAATTATCATGGCAGTGATTGGGACATTTTAGTGATAAAAATTATTTAGAGAGCAGAAGTATTCAAGAAGCTGTCTTCTATCATCTGGATTTTGTTTAGACTGCAAAGTTATAAGACAATTTTTTGTTTAAAATAACGAACTAAAGAATGTGAATGACCAAGAAGATAAAATCATAGACATAAAAACAGCCTAAGATGTTAAAAGTGTTTCACAACATTGGCACAAAAAGAATCTGCATTATATTTCTATTGTCTATTAATTCACTGGATACTATTCCACGCAAAAAGTTTATCTAAATGTGCTTTTGATACTATTTTTCACACTAGCTTTTGTATATGTTTTGTATATCTAAAAGCCCTTCTTGAGATCATAGAATGACTTGACGTGATTCATATATAGAAATAGAATAGCTTTTATTCACAAGTATAAGATTTAAGTTAAAACATCGTTTGAAAGGCAACAGCTTTGCTTATAAAGCCGAATTTTGTTCTCCCTGCACATGTCCTTGTTGACCAAGAACTAAACAATATTATTAGCCACTATATACTGTTAAAGCTATGTAACTTCTGTTACAGTATTGCTAGAAATTGCAAATAACTTGACTCCCTGTAAGACTGTATAGCATAGCAATTTGGTATGGTGTGAATGGAAAAGGTTTGAGAAACGTAAATTTACTGTAAAGATTATAACAAAACTAAACTAATTTGAGTTGGTCTTAGATTGTGATTTGTGCATTAGTGAAGTACAAAGCTGCCAATTATCTCTTGCGAGGGGGGCCCGTGTGTTGGAATATTGAATGTTTTGAAATTTTATAGCCCAGAAGAAGAACCAAGCCTATTGTAGCCTG
Organism: Boswellia sacra; assembly: GCA_013180625.2. Lineage (NCBI taxonomy): Eukaryota > Viridiplantae > Streptophyta > Magnoliopsida > Sapindales > Burseraceae > Boswellia > Boswellia sacra. Next base: position 322,502 of record SNVD02009890.1, read on the forward strand.
GCCCATATGCATCACAGTGGAAGTCTGGAATCAAACCTGATAAAAGTGTTAAAAAAGCTAAATGGTAAAGCCCAACAGCTTTTTGACAATATAGAGAAGCCGGACGGCTTATTAACCGAGGCTCTAGGATCACAGAAGCAACAGGCAAGCTGTCATGGAATGGTATTTTTAGCACTAAAACTCTTTTCTAGGGTCGCTATCATATAAATGTGTCTGCCACATTCGAAATAAAATTTGACCAATTTGATATGCTTTTCCTCAATGCTCTGTTGATGGTATATGTGGTCTTAAAGGTATAATGTTGACTTTACAAAGATCAGTTAATTACTTAATCGCTTAATCGCAATTGAATGACGGTTTTCATTTTTGGTGGGATAGAGCTACGTGGATTATTTTATATATAATAATAATAAAACATTTAGAAAACCAAGAACTAAAACTGCAGTTACAAAGAAGTGTCAAAACACATCCAAAGCCAAACGAAGCAATCAAATAAACCTGGACTTTGTGGCGAGACTGAAACATTGTAAAAACCATTTAAGTGACAATACAACACAAAACAGTCTCTTCGCAACGCGAGGAGGATGGTTCTGTTGGGAGAGGGACACGCCATCATCCAACAACGGCGCCATCTTTTTAGTCAAATGTAACCTTACGGAAAGAGTCAGTGCTTATTAACCAATGGAGTGATTGATAATAAGAGATACACGTCAAACCTTTCTGTCTATCCCCAGAATCTGAGTCAAGAAGAAAACAGCTACACTGGGGTTGGCTTATGAGAAGAAAAAAATTCTGGAAAAATATGGAAATACAATAAATTATAACCTATCAGTTTCTCGTCATATTGAATGCTTATAAATCAAAAAGGCTTGAGATGCCATTATGTAGCTTTTCTTGCATAAAATTGTTGAAAATTTAGATATCACCGTACAAACGGTGCCTTTAGATACCATTGTTACAACCTCTGACAACGTTTTGTAAACTTTGATATAACATTGTTATAAGCTTTTTAACATGAAGTGTTGTGACATAATAAATAGAGGAGAATATGGAATATATAGAACATACTCCATAATAGAAGTACTCCGTGATGGAAGTATTTCACAATGGAAATATAAGCATTATATGAAACAATATGAAATGACCTTTATACAGACATTACATGAAACAACTAAAAGATGAATGTAGGATCGCTATTAACCACTACTAACACGACAGATTATATAGGAAATCTCTAATTTGTAGTGACTAATTCAACTACAATTTCAACAATTCACTTCCTAAATAATAGGTTTAAAATTATCCTAACATTCCCTCCCTTAAACTGAACATACTTAAATATTCAGTGTAACACATATATACAGAATCTCACTCAAATTGGATCCCAGTTGTTTGACTAAAGTTCCTCAAGAATCTTTTGTCATGTAAAGCCGAACAAAATTGATTCTTGTTTTATTTTGTACAACAGATCTTAGTCAGCTTTATAACCATGCAAATACCTTAGAATCCTCTTTGCAACAAACTCAACTTTATCAAAATCCTTTCTCCTAGATCACCATGCAAGAACAAGGTTTTTCCTTGAGTACTCTCAACCAACTTTCAAGACTTATTTCTCATTGCAATTTGTAGTGTCCACTTCCACAACAATTTATTGCATCTGCAAAAGACCTTGGCTTAAGTTTAACCCATAGCTAATCTACATAACCAAACCTTAGAGGAGAACACTTCTCTTTCCTTGATCTCTCCCAAGCTAGGCCCTCTAACCTCACTTTCTAGATCACCTAATTGTCTCCTTGATTTGTAAACATTATAGATCACCTGACGAAAACCGATTATTAAATTCATCACAGTAATTTCACCCTTTACTGTAAAGTACCTAACTATGCTACACTCTGTGGACAAATTTGTTGAACTTTTTGTCATAATACTCAAGACCCTTTTCTTTTCTCAATCACTTGACTGACTTCCCTATTGCAAAAGCATCTCGACGTTGTTTGTTAACAAATATAATATTCACAAATCCTTGAAGGAGAACCAAATGTTAGAAGACCTACCACCATATTTTCCATCACAAATGTTGTTACACGTTTTGATAGTTGGTAATAGGACAAAAGTTGTTACGTTCTGTTGTTGTTTGCTGTTGCCAGTATTGTAATACAATAAAACTAAGATGACCGCGATTTCAACCTTTGATATTTCCACAATCTCTGTATCTATCCTGATGAATTTTCACGATCAAGACCCCTCTAATTTCCTTGGGAATCAATGGCTTTCTCCTTTGCCCTTCTAGCTCTTCTTTTGTGTATTAGTTAAAATGACACCACTTGCTGGTTCAACTATACCAGTAGCCACGACTTGCCAATAGTTCTTATACTTGAAGAAAATCTCTATCATTAGCTCCAATGGTTACATTGACCATTAGGAGAGGAGTCATTGGTTATATGAAGCCATGACTGTCGCTGTAGTAAAAGTGACTCTAAATCTCACTTTTTGCCTCTTATGGCTTCTGCACGTGGCTCTGATTATACCCCAAGATTATCCCTTAATCATCCACTGTGAGACTTAACAATTTCATCACATTGGATACTTGGGTCTTGTTCTGATACCATTATTAGAAATTCAGATGCCACTGTTATAAATAGTGTCTTCAAATACCACTGTTATAAACTTTGATACCATTTTACTAACTTTGACATATCGTTGTTATGAGCTTTCTAATATAAAGGGTTACAATAGACTAAATAGAGAAGAATAATCTATGTATTATATCAAATGTACTCCATGCTAGAAGGATTCCACAATGGAAATATTCCACAAATTACACAATATGAAATGGCCTTTATATAGGCATTACATCAAACAACTAAACCATGAAGTTAGGACCACTACTAACCATTACTAACATGAAAGATTATAGAGGACCAGTAATCCTTAATTTGTAGTGATCAATTCAACTAAAATTGCAAAGACCCACTTCCTAATGAATAGGTCTAAAATTATCCTACCAAAAATATCAATGCTAAAATTTAGCTAAGGTAGAAATCTATTGATGAAATAAATATCTTAAAGTCATAATGGCTAAAACTGAATGACATTTTCTTAAATTCTATTTATTAACATTAAAATACTCATTTCATATATTGTTTGTAATTTTATTTCAGTGACTCATTTTTTGATATACTTAGCAGTTGAATTTTCAATTTGAGATAAGTGCTGGTACAAATTCTCATAACCTTGTCAGCCTTTGTAGATGTTATTATTAGAACTTTCATTGAAATCTTTGTGTTTGAAGTTTGTATTGTTATCTTTAATTTTAGCGACTAGAGAAGTAACCATGAATAACTGAGATCTTATAAAGGAAGAAGTGATATGGATGCTTATAAATTATTTTTGTTAGTATGTGTTTTTTGGAACATGAAGACTTTTCAAACCTATAATGCACTCCAAATGACCATGGTCATGTATTATTACTGCCATGGTCATATGATTACTGATGAAAATTTTCTTCAAACCAAATTCAACTTATCCCACAACATCAACATTTGATAAAACTGTAGCTTTTGGGTGCTGCCTAAGTAACTTCACTGTTGTTTCCTATAATAATTTCATACAAGCATTGGAGAAAATTAAATTAGAAGCTACTAAGGAATGATTTCTGAGAGCCTTTCAAGTATCATTACATGACAATTACTCTTGAATTCCTACTGCAAAATGATTTTTTCTTTTATGTGCATCATAATAATATGTTTCAATCTGTGTTTTTGTTTTCTAATGTGGTTTGCATGTACACCTGTCTGTAGATAGACCTTTTGTTGAATACTATTATGTATGTAATAACATAAGATATGATAAGAAATGTGTCCTAGATTTAAAAGATCGTCCATTTTTTTCTTTTTCTTTTTCTTTTTTTTCATGTGGGGATCCTTTATAAACCAATTCTCTTGACCAGTCTTCATTCATGTTCATACCCTCCACTTTCTACAATTTAGCATATGTTATTTTGTCATGAAATCCTAACAGTCTATTATGCTTACTGTTTTTATTTTTATTTTTTTTTCTAATAGTACCTATTACTCTTGTAGCAAGCTATACCTTGCAGGCTTATGCAGGGCATGCCTCTTAATGTAATAGTGACATTAGCTCTGGAATATAAATCAACACTCTGGTGCTCATATTTCCAAGACTAGCATTGAAACTCTCATCCTTGACATCTATTGGCTACAGAATTGGAGAATATTGTCTATGCTTGATGTTAAAACTGACAAATTGACACACTTTTGAAGATGAAAGGTATGCATAGTAATGTTGAAATTAGAAGAGTTTAAAATGAACCAACATATTTCTTTTGTTGCATATTTCCACAACCTTTCTATCTGGATTTGTTAATGGGATGGGTTGGCACAATCTTTTTTTTTTCTCATGGACACACCACTAACATTCTATTTGTTGGGATACAAATGTAGATTACTTGAAATCTGTCAATAGTCTACTCACTGGCCTTTGAAGAATGTATTCATATGTTACATGGCAACAATTTTCATTCTTGGTTTTTATCCAACCAATTCAACTCATGAATATGTTGATGATTATGATGAGTTTTGATAATTTCAGTTGTTGTTTCTTTCTTTGAACTTCATATATTTTTGAAGATTAATTTTTCTAAGTAATTAGTTTTTTGTAGGTTGTTCTGTTAAATTTATGTTGCACTTAGAAATCCCACCAGGTGGAGCGGTTATCTGGCATCAATTACTAGACTGAAGTATTTATGTTTTACTTTCTTTTTTTTTAACTATTTCTAGGAAAAGAAAATATAGAAAAAAACAAAAAGAGAGAGAGAAAGGCATAAAGATTATTACATTTTTCTGAGTTCTTGGCTTCATTTGATTATGTTTGAGCAAATCACAGCCATATATGGATTCACTAATCTTTTGAAGTATATATATGATAAATTATAGCCATAAAAATTCTAACCTCTATTGCTCCATATATATATTCATTTATATATTTAAATAAAATGAACTATTAACATAGCAAACATCAAACAACCAATTAATATACAAAAATTGTTGCTAATGGGCAGCAAAAAGGATTTAAAAATTTATTAACATAAGAACAAAAGGCATGTTTATAATAATATGAATTCCCAATTGTGAAACTGGTTGCAAAAGAAGGGAAATTGGCCACTTAGAATTAACTTCTTCAGAGGTTCGTTTGATATCTAAAAACTATTCAGCAACAATTGAACAAGAGAAGAATGTTGCAGTGAACCAAAAAAGTTTTGGTAGAATTGGATCTAAAAGTTAAATTAACTTTTATTTGTGTAAAATCTAGATAACATTTTACAGATGTGTTAAGTTTGCTACTTTACGTAAAAGCTTAAGCATATAGGTTTAGGTTAACACTAATTTTATACTTCAATAAGATGCTCAAATGAAGTTGTAAAAGTTTTAAAAAATTCACAAAAGTTCGATGTCTATGATTTTTTATATCCTAATAGTCTATAACAAAGAATCAGATAGACAAAGAAACAACCACAAATTGATTACTTGAACTGAATAAGCAAAAGACATGACAAAACACCAACCAAACACTTTTCTTTCAATCCATTCACTTTTGTTCCAATTAATGATCAATTCAAATCAATCAACAGTTTTAGGAATCCTACTTTTTGATGAGTAACAAGAAGTTAGTGGGTTTGTTTTTATATTGGTTGGTTTTAATTTTTTTTATTAATTTTATAAATAATATAGAGTTAACATTAATTTAAATGCATTGGTAAATGTTTGTTTTGAAAAATAATATTTTGAAAATAAAAACAAACATAAATATAAATTCTTCATCATCTTTTCCTTCCATTACAAATTTAGAATTACCAACAGCATTGTTATTCCTATTCATTCCAATATTGTGTTTTGGTAGCGAAAAGTAAAGGAAGAAACAAGTGTGGAAAGAGCAATAACCATTGGCATTCAGTAATAAAAGTCAAAAGTACAAAGATAAAATTGACAACAGCAAAACAAAATTGAATTTCCTTTTCCAACCCCTACGGCTACCAAAAACCATGGTGATATTAAAAAATATGGGCATGGGATAAGAGTGCTTCGGCAAAAAAGAGTCAAGATGCTCGTATACAAATTAAATTAATTATATAATTCTCACTCAATGCATTCTATACCTGTAAGGGGAAATATGCTTCCTTACCCTGCGACTACCAAATTGCCCTAAGCCCTTAACTAACTAATCCTTATCAATATTTGTGCTTTTGCATGCTAGCTTTTTGCATGTTTTGTAATGCTAGATTTAGATATGTTAGTTTTGGCTCATAAATCTTAGAAGAATTCGGTGTCAGACTTGGGAGACTTGTGCTCCTGTACAAGTCTCGTAGAGATATTACGCTCCTACATAAGATCGGTTGTGCCACTGCAGAACGTCGGGATAGTTCGTACTTCAGGCAAAGACCTTACGCTCTTTTGCAAGACACATTGTGTCGCTGCGCAATATCGATTATTGTTAATGAACTAGACATTATTTAAAGGGTTTCTTTCTTGTTTCAAAGAAGATTTCTAAATATTCTATTGTAGGGTTTTTAAGGAAATGAAAAGAGATAAGAAAGAGAGTTATTCCTTGTGAGAGAAAGTATTGTAACACCTTGTGATCCATTCTTCTTCATAGTGAAATTCTTTTACAATCTTTCCAGTAGATGTAGGTTCTCCTTGAACAGAACCACTTAAATCTTAGTGTTGTCTCTTGTGTCATTCTTGCTTGATTGTTTGCTTGCTTCGGTTGATTTCTTTATCATTGCTTGATTCTTGGATGGAATTGATTGGCAAAGATCTTGGTTTCATAACAATTTGGTATTAGAGCCTTGGGTTTGGCTTGTTTCCGCATACAACTTGTTTGTGAAAATTTCTAAGTGAGAAGTAATGACTGGAACAAAGTTTAAAATATGGAAGTTTGATAGGAAGGGTAATTTCGGTCTTTGGAAGAAGAAGATGAGGGTAATTCTCGTGCAGCAGAAGTGCTCAATGGCTTTTGAAAGTAAAACTATCATGAAGGATGATCTATCAGAAGAGCAAAAAGATGAGATCATGAAAATAGCCTATAGTACTCTCATACTTTACTTGTTTGATGATGTGTTGCATCAAATCAATAGAGAGGATACTATGATAAAAGGTTTGGCTAAAACTTGAATCTTTGTCTAAATCTTTGTCTAATAAGATTTATCTTAAAGAGCAATTATTTGGGTTCAGGATGGACCCGTTTAAGGCACTAGAAGATAATATTGACTTTAAAAAGATTATGATTAATCTTGCTAATGTTGATAAGAAGATTAGTATTGAAAATCGGACATTTATACTCTTGAAACCTCTACCAGATAATTTCAAGGAAGTTATTAAATATGGTAGAGATAGTCTTGATCTAGATGTTGTACTTAAGGCTCTTAGATTTAGAGAGCTTGAAATTAAGACTGAGAGAAAAATTGAAAATAATGGAGAGGGTTTAACCGCAAGAGGTAGATTTGAGAAGAGAGAGCAAAAAGGTAAGGGTAAGTCAAGATCGAAGTCTAAATTCAAGTGAGAGAAGAGATGCTATCATTGTAAGAAGGAGGGGCACTTCAAGTGTGATTGTCTTGATTGGAAGAATAAAACAGAGAAAGCAGTTGAGGATGGTGATGCAGTTGTGGCATCGACATCTGACTATGAATGTACACAAGTTTTGACAATGTTAGACATAAGATCTGATGGTGAGTGGATTCCTGATTCAGGCTGCATTTTCTACATGTGTCCTAAGAAATAATGTTTTGCTTCTTATTAGTCTATTGATGAGGAAAAAGTTCTGATAGGGAATAATATATCTTATGATGTGGTAGGAATTGGTTGTACCAGATATAGGATGTTTGATGGGTTTATCAGAATCTTGGAGGAAGTTAGGCGTGTTCTTGGGTTAAAAAGGAACTTGATTTTTTTTGGGCATGTTGGATAAAACGGGTTGTAAGTGTAAGAAGTCCTCTGGGATATTACGTGTGACAAAGGGAGCACTAGTTGTCATGAAAGCCAAGATTAGTAATGGTTTGTATATGTTGCAAATGAAGGTTTTAACTGGTGAACTAGCAGTCAGAGAAGCCTCTGATAGGATAAAACCAAGCTTTGGCGTCAAAGGATTTGGTCATATCAGTAAGAGAGGTTTGAAGAAACTATGTAGTCAAGGGTTATTGTGTGGTGATCAAGTGGGTGAACCTGAGTTTTGTGAGCACTATGTCTTTGGGAAGCAATGTCGACTACATTTCTCAACGGATGTTCATACTACAAAGGATACTCTTGATTATGTACATTCAGATCTTTGAGGTCTAGCTAGCAAGCCTTCACATGGTGGTAATAGGTATTTCTTATCCTTGATTGATGATTATTCTAGGAAGGTATGAATTTACTTATTAAAACATAAGAATATAGCTTTTTAGAAGTTTAGACTGTGAAAAAAGTTTGTACAAACTCAGACTGGTAAAAGGATGAAAAAGCTTAGGATAGATAATAGGCTTGAGTTTTGTAGTTATGAGTTTGAGTCTTATTATAAAGACCATGGGATTGCGAGGCATAAAATAGCTAGACATATCCCCCCAAAAAAAAAGGCTTAGCTGAGAGAATAAATAGGACTTTGGTAGAGAAAGTTAGGTGTGTACTTTTTAATGTAGGATTGGGACAAGAGTTCTAGGCTGAAGTTGTGAATACTGCAACTCAAAAAATAGAAGTCTATCTATAACCATTGATTGTAAAACACCTAAGAAGACGTGATATGGTAGATCAGCTAGTTATGATAACTTGAGAGTGTTTGGTTGTACAAGAGAAGTTAGAGCCTAGAGCATTAAAATGTATCTTTATAGGCTACTTCGAAAGTATAAAAGATTATAGATAGTGGTGCAAGGCTTAGAAAGTATCAAAACCTATTGTTAGCAAAGTTGTTATCTTCAATGAAGATGAAATTTCTGCATTAGTTGTGCAGCATGGTGGAGTTTCTAGGATAGACAAATCTGAGGCATCTGGTTTATAGTTGTAGAGTGTTGGTTTTGAGATAGAGTTTGTAAGCATTATTCGTCAACAAGTAATCGAAGATGCACCCGAGACTGAGCAACAACAACTACCACAACCAAATTATAAACTAGCCAGGGACAGAGAAAGGAGGCCGATTAGACCTCCAGTATGGTGTGGACACTCTTACTTTAAATACGATCGATGTCATTGATGGGAAGGAGCCACTTACATACCTTGAGGTCGTGAGTTGTGATGAATGCATCCAATAGAAAGCGGCAGTGTTAGATGAGATTATTTGTTGAATAAGAATAAGACGTGAAAGATTGTAGAGAAGCCTGAAAAACAAAAAACTTGTTAGTTGTAAACAGATATTCAAACGAAATGAATGGTTGTCATGTGAGAAGCTTAGATATAAGGCTAGGCTATTGGTTAAGGGTTTTATACAGCGTGAGAGAATTGATTATAATAATATATTCTTTCCAATGCTGAGACAAACGTCAATAAGAGTTCTTCTATCACTTGTGACATGTTTTGATCTTGAGCTTGAGCAAATGGATGTCAACACTGCGTTCTTGCATGGTGAGTTAGAAAAGAATATCTACACGAGCCAGCTTGAGAGATTTGAACTTTTAGGTAAAAAAGATTGTGTTTGCTTGTTGAAAAAATCATTTTATGGTTTGAAGTAAAGTCTAAGACAATGGTATCTCCGATTTGATAAATTCATAGTAAAGAAATGTTTATCAAAGAGTTCCTATGATAACTGCGTTTACTATAGGGGAACTACATATCTTGACATGGTCTACTTGCTCTTATATATTGATGATATACTCATATCCAGTAAAGCAATCTCAAAAGTTCAAGACTTGAAAGAGTTGCTTCAAACTGAGTTTGATATGAGAGACTTAGGAAAGGCTAAGAGGATATTAGGAATGGACATTCACAGAGATAGAAACAAAGATATACCCTTTTTGTCTAAAAAAAACTATCTTAACAAAGTATTGCATTGGTTTTACATGAGTGGTGTAAAGACTATTAGTGTACTATTAGCAGCGCGTTTTACACTCTCGTTTGAGCTATGTCCTAAGACAAATGAGGAGAAACTTCAAATGGACAAGATTTTATATGCGAATGCAATAGAGAGTGTCATGTATTTGATGGTGTGCACTTATCCAGATATTGCACAAACTATATTAGTTGTCAGTAAGTTTATGGTAAATCCAAGGAAAGTTCATTGAGAAGCAGTAAAGTGGTTCTTGAGATATTTAAAGGGTCAATCAGTAGAGGATTGGTGTTTGGCAAAACGAAACAAGAAAGGACATTTTTGAAGGGCTTTGTTGATGCATATTATGTAGGAGATCTTGGTAAGAGGAGGTCCTAATGGGCTATGTGTTCATATTTGGTGGAGGATGTGTTAATTGGAAAGCTTAGTTACAGTCCGTTGTTACTTTATTAGCTAAAGAGTCTAAATATACAGTTGTTACTGAAGCTATAAAGGAAGCTTTGTTGTTAATGGGGTTGGTACTTGAACTTGGAGTGTCAAAAGAGTCTATGACTATGTTTTGTGATATTCAAAGTGTTATACATCTGACGAAAAATCAAATGTATCATGAACATACGAAACATATTGATGTGATATTTCATTTTGTTCGTGATGTTGTAGCAAAAGGGTTTGTGAAAGTGGATAAGATTCCTACGCAAGATAATCCAGTTGACATGGCTATGAAGGTAGTACCATTGAGTAAGTTCTTTCATTGTTTGGATCTGTCAAAGGTCCAAGATGAGGTTCCTTAATGAGTTTGATTGCGGGAAGACTAAAATGTATTATGGAGATGGAGGATTTGAGATCCCAGGTAAAGATTTATTAGTTTTGGCTCTAATCCTAGTAGAATTTAGTGTCAGACCTAGGATACTTAAGCTCCTACGTAAATCTGGCAAAGATGTTACGCTTCTGTGGAAGATGGTTATGCCGCTGCACAACGTCAGGTTAGTTTGCGCTTCAGGCAGAGAGCTTGCGCTTCTGTGCAAGGTACATTGTGCCACTGCACAATGTCAGTCACTGTTGACGAACTAGACAACATTTAAAGGGTTTATTTTCTATTTCAAAGAAGACTTCTGAATATTTTCTCGTAGGGTTTCTAAGGAAACGATAAAAACTAAGAAAGAGAATTGCTCTTAGTGAGAGAGAGTATTGTAACACCTTGTAATCCGTTCTTCTTTGTAGTGAAATTCTTATATAACCTTTCCGGTAGATGTAGGTTCTCCTTAAATCAAACCACTTAAATCTTAGTGTTGTCTCTTGTATTATACTTGCTTGATTGTTTGCTTGCTTTGGTTGATTTCTTTATTGTGCTTTGTTATTGCTTGATTCTTGGGTGGAATTGGTTGACAAAGATCTTGGTTTCACAACAAGATAAATAAAAGCACTTTTCAAGATTTAGAATACATGAAGTGATTCTTAGAATAGCTTTTTTTTTAAAAAAATTATTTTTTAACAAATATAAGATTAAATTAAAACATGGTTTGAAAGATAACAATTTCCATATGAAGTCGAATCTTGGCTCTCCTTGTGCATGTCTTTGTTGGCAAAGAACTAAAAAATATTAGCCACTATTGCTAGAGATCCGTAATTGTTTATCACTTGACTCTCCATACGACTATATATTAGGGGAAATGCTACGATACCCTACCTGGGGATACTAGTACCTCAAAGCAAATAAACTTTATTAAAGTATGTATTAAATTGTAAATGTTTATATAAAAATAACAAATTAAATTAAAAAATTATAAATGTTGTAGTATCCTTATGCATGAAGATGATCAATTTAGTCGATTCCTTTCTCTATGAGTGAATGCATACATATATTTGAAAATTTTTCTTATTTCTTTGATATACTGTTGTCAATATGACTGTGAATGTTAAATATGAATAGCGACAATTGGAATGCTTTCTACTCCAAGAACAAGTAGTCACGACCAACTTCAACTAAAGTTCCATTAATAATATAGAGGAAGAATGAAAGGAGTCTCTTATCGAGATGGATATAAAGTTGTATCTAGCAAAGCAATTTGGTATTTTGTGAATGGAAAATGTTTGAGAAACATAAATTTACTGTTAAGGTTGTGATAAAAGCTTATTTGAGTTGGTCTTAGATTGTGATTGGTGTATAAGTGAAGTACAAAAGTGCCAATTATCTTGTTGAGAGAGGGGTCAACGTGTTAGTGCTATTGAAAGTTTTGAACTTTTCTGGCCCAGATGAAGAACAAGGCCTATTGTAGTATGGTCCATATGCATCAAAGTGGAAGTATGAAATTAAACCTAAGGGTGGTAATTTAGGTCACGATACGCGAACCAAATATGACACGAAAATTTAAGGGTTTGGGTTTGCCTTAATCGTATTCGGATCAGAATTTTCAGTTCGTTTAATAATCATGTCATGTTCATATTGAGTATCTTTAACTTACAAACACGATTATGACATAACTCATTTATGACACGAATCTGTTTATGACATGAATCTATTTATGACACGCATATATATTAAATACGATTTGCACGAATATAATTTAAAACTAATACGATTATTGACACGAATAATATTTTATAATTTTTACACATGTTAAATAATGTAAATTAAAAATTATAATATTTTATTATATTAATATAATTAGAAGGACATTAGAAACATCACCTTTAATTTCTAATTTTCGAAATCAAATATTGAAGTTTGTATTATTTCTTGGTATTTAGTTTTATTTAATTTTGTATATTATGTTTTAGCTTTTTCATTTAAAAATAGGATTTAATAAATAATCTTATAATAATCATGTTATAACTATAATCGTATTATAATCGTATCATAATTATGTCGTAATTATAATTGGTTGTGTCAATCATGTAAACGTGTCATAATCGTATTAAAGAGATTTTATTCGTGTCTAATATAAATATAATCTGTTTATTATTCGTGTTTGTGTATCGTATCATGTTACGTCTAATTAAATCCTGATAAAAACGTTAAAAAAGTTGAAAGGGGAGGCTCAATCAGATTTTTGAGAGACAATATAGAGAAGTCGGACGGCCTATTAACAGAGGCTCTAGGATCACAGAAGCATCAAGCAAGCTGTCATGGCATGGCTTGCCTACCACTAGAACACTTTTCAAGGGTCGCTATCATGTAAATGTGTCTGCCATTTTTCGAAATAACATTGACCAATTTGTCCAAAATGTGTGCAAAATATTAGATTATACTGCATTTGGCTTCCACAGACAGGGCTCGCACATGCCCTTAGAAAACCTTAGCCTGTTATGGGGTTTTTGCCAGCTTTGTCCAGAATATTGACACTGTTACTTAGCTTACAGTTCGCTACAGTAACACTTTTATGCATGGTCATTGAAATGGGTTTACTAAAAATTCATCTGAAATGAGAACAAAATCATAAAAAGAAAACAATGGGAGAGTGGGGTAAAAATTGCAGAGACGTATCTAATTTCCTAATGAAGCAGACCTAAAAGTCAAGCAGTTCAATTATGATTCACCTCTTCCTTTTTGAGAAAACCAAAGCATTGCTCTATTTTTTTCATCAAGGCATTATTGACAGGTCATCTATAGATTGATAGGCGTCAGATGGCGATCCCCTTCTTTTGAAGGGTCGTGGAAGGAATGATTTTGAGAAAAAGTAACGAGGGCTAATGAATGAGCCATGTTAGTATGTTACCCAAAGATGGTAAAAAGTTTGAAAATAATGGGCCCCTTGTTGGTGCTACCCATAACAAAAGAGAAAGGGCTCAGATAGGATTCAAGGAAAATCATTAGAAATTAGGATTAGGGTATACCTCAATTCAAAAGCTCATGTAGCTTTTTATTTGGTCACATTCTCTTCGGTCTTCTCTGCCACCAGAAAGCCAGAGGTAAATAGCTAATGAGTCAGGTACAAGGCAAAGGCATTGAACTTTTTAGTGGCCACTTGTGAACACCATCATTATGTGCTTGAAGTCACCACTCTCTAACCCCTTTATGGTACACTAAATTCTAAAAGTAAGTTTATGCAGACGTGATATGTACCAAACTTTGCCTGGATATTAGAAATATATTGGCTGAAAGTGAAACCACAGTTGAATATAGCAAAGGTGATTGTTGTAGGCCCTAGATCTACTTACGGTTGTAGCAATCTAGTTGGCATATGCCCTAGTTTCAAGATTCTAAAAAAGCTATGAAAATTCCCTCTGTTCTTTGAAACTACTTCGATGAATTTACACACTTTCATTTTTAATTTCTGTGGTTTTATGCACTTGTCTTCTCATAATCAGAGGTAAATATTTCTTTCTCCAGAGCCATAGTAACTATATCAGCATCAGCAACATGTTCAGCAAATTTTGCAGTGTAAATAATTTTCATCTATTGATGTCACTGGTTTTGTAGTTTAAGTAGTATAATGTAAAAGATGTCAAAAGGTTTCCATGTGACATGTCCAAGAGATATCTACATCCTAATCTCCGCCTGCACATCTTAATCACTATGCAGGCTACTTGTGTTATCTTGGGTGGGACAAATGTCAGAATCGTAGTAAACTCTCATTAGGGCTAGGTAGCTACCATTTGTTCACGATTGAATTAATAACTGAAGAATAGGTATGATAGCAACCAAGCTAAGTGATTAGTTATTATTTTTGGCCAAACAGAGCTTAAAATTTTCTTTATCGTTTTTGAGTGATGTAGACTTGTTTCCAATGACGTTTAGGTACCTTTAGCGTAATTATGCCTAGTTGAACAATTCCTGGAACGATGATTCATCTTTTTAACTTGTATGTTGGCAAGATACTATGTTATTATATTATTATTTCTTCCCATCGAGAGCTTATATTGGTGATTAAAGTCATTCATCAGTAAACCATATTATTGGTTTTTAATTCTTCTATATGCAAACTTCGTAGCCCCTCGCTAGACTTATCCCAAAATGAAAGAGAATGCTCCATTTTTCGCTGCTCTTCGATTGCATACCTTGATCAAGAGCATAAACATTTGGAAAACATATTTGTATGGCCTGCAACCTTTTACTTAATACAAGATTGAAGGGTTAATCCACCTACAACTCGGCAAGAAGATGATGAATATGCAACTATGGACGCATGTTAAAAAATCTTTTTACCTAAAAGTTGATTGGTGCATATACTCGTGCGATAACGAGCCTCATGAGTTGTCATTTACTTGAAAGTTTTAAATTCGTAAGTGAGAATTCAACATTAATTTATCACTTAATAATGCATATGCCACTGCCAGTGTGCTTATTCGAAGTCTGTAAAAATTAAGATGGTGTTGGAGTTTAGCGTTTTATAGCTTAGGCGTTTAGACATGTGAACTGGGAGACGGAGGTGGGTCATTCGATTGTCTTTGCATAAATGAAGAAAAAATATATTAGTTGAAAATAGGTCCACTTTTAGGGGTACCCTTTTTCTACTCTGACCTCGTGCACATTTATGAGGAGTGGGGAAAAAAAACTTCAGAGTGTAAGCGTAAATTGCTTTTCTAGGAGTGACTTTGTTGTTTTGGGTTTGAAGAGAGAGAGAGGAAAAGGGGGAGGAGAGAGTGAACTCCAATAATACAGTGGATATGCTGTACATAAGAGCAGTCACGAGGAGAAGTCTCACACGGATCTGAAAGAATATTTATTCTCTTACTCGCTTCTCAGAAAACAACATAAAAAACAACGAAACTGATGCCTGCAACAGCATATTTCTGCTCACATACTAACAATTGAAATTGATGGTCTTAACAGAATAAGAAAGACAGTTTTCACTGTCAATACATACAAAGAAAAAAAAAACGCTTTATTTATTTAGTTTACTAATGCTTCAAGTAGTCTTTAAAAATTAACTCAAACATAACATAACATCTTATCTTGCAACATTTTCCTCCTAACTTCTTACCCACATTACAATTGAGGGTCTTCTTCGTTGCTGCAGGCACGAGCTAGCTATGAGGGGTTGTCTCTTTGAAGTCTTTAATTGAACAATCACGAGGAAATTAAGATTCTACTCTTGTTTCAAACAGCTCAGGAGGGATAGACAAGGAAGGAGAAGATGAGTTGGGCGGAAAGGGGGAAGAACGGTGATCAAACTCTATATCAGAAAATCCTGATAAAGAGCTTACTTACCAAAAAAAGATAAAATAAAAAAACACAAAATGGGGTCTTACAAGGTCAAGAAAAGGTCTTACAAGGTCAAGAAGACTAAAAATCAAAAAAATATTCAAAACAAACAAATTAAAAGAAGTAGAATGAAGAAGAAGATTGTTGTAAAAGCTCAGCTAGGATAGCACCCAATTAAAATGAGGTAACCACCGTCACAAAACATCTCTTGGCTCTCATCAATTGAAAGCTTTCCATGGAAGCTCCACTTTTTGGAGGGTTGTACATCATCTTTAATATGTGTGGCTTATACTTCCATGCATGATTTTGCCTCCAAAGGGACCTGCATGAGGACAATATATAGCATACATATTTATAAACTTAACAACTCATGGAGTAATTCATCTTAAGAACAAAAAGAGAATCCATTTTTTGAACTAGAAAATTGATCTTATCTAGCTACTATAATTGTGTAACTTCATGGAGAGCATACATATAAGTTTTGCGAGTATGTATATGATACTGCCAATAATTTTTAAGTAATTAAAAACCTTACAGAAATAGAAATAAATGAAATTTTGACATTTTATATTGCACAGAATAGATAGCTTTCATACCTAGCAGAAATTTGAGTCTCGCTTTCGTCTTCGAAAGCTTTCATATCTCTCTTCTCTCTATGCACGGAGAGAGAGAGAGAGAGTAGTTGGATGCAAGGGAAAAATGAGGATGCAAGGTTAGCTTATAAGGAAGGAGGGAGAGATTTTGAGGACTAGCACGGCCAGTGGGCTGCCCTGATGGACCTGACAATGACAGGTCTAAAGGCCCAGAAAGAATATAAACGGACTTCATGACGTCATCCGAGATGGGCCTGCCCGCTCCACCTGACCTTCCTGCCCTGCCCGGCCGACCTTTCGTTTCTTTCCTTGATCGGGTAATTATATAAAAAATATTTTGTTAAAAATAATTAGAAAGTAGAAAACGGGTCAGTGAATTGGCCTGGCCACACTGTACTTGCGGTCTCCGAAATAAATACAGAAAAAATATTAAATAATAAATCTAAAAGCCAAAAAGGAAATTACTGTTCTGTTGGTGTTTTAGAATTTGGGCATTATCCGTACAATGGGGATAATTAAGATGATCTTCTGTCTTCTTGTCCATGTGGCAGCTATTGGTCCGTTGGAATTGATGATATGCTTGTGTGGTTTCAAGAACTCCCACGTGTATCACCTAATTTATTCCCCTAAGCCAATTGCCGTAGAATAGGAAGGAACGCAGAACAAAAGCACAAGCACTCCGAAACAAGTGCCTTTTTTTTTTTTTTTGAAGTGAATCCTTTCCGGCTTAAAATATTTCGAATTTCATTAGCACGTTGTAAACATAATCACATTCCTTTAATGATATTTTTCAAACGAAGATTATGCACTAATCGAATGAGGGTCGGTTACTGTTAAGGAGGCAGCATAATGTTGTCCTATCAAAGAATTCGGCGTTAAACTGCACGGTAACACTGGAGAAACATAAATACAAAGTCAGCTCTTTACGTTTGATCAGAATTAATTAATTAGAGTATGCTTTTGGAATGCTATTTATCTCAAATTTGGAATGTTGTATTAGTACCGGCTGTAACAATTAATCAACGTATTGGCGCCACATTCCAAAATAAGCTTTGAGCTAAGTCCAATTCTTGCTCGCGAGAAGATGGACACAGCTGTTTTTGCGCGAGGGTCGGTCCAATACACATTCAATATTCGATGAAATAGCATAGCAAGCAGCGATTGAGCGCTTGGGCATTTTAAATTTAGCTGGCCTCTGTGTTGGGCAATAAGATGGGTGTTTACCTAATTTTCTAGAGCTATATATATCCAAAATAAAAATAATTTTTATTGAGGCCTGTGGGGAGACATTAATATAACATCACAGTCTTCTAAGATATGGTCAAAACAATGAGCAAATCTCACCTTCCCCAATTCCTTGGCCTGCGTTCTTTGTAACCTATTACATTAATTTATTATTTTAACATGCCTTTGACTCCTCTTCTCCAGAGCCAGCATGGATCATGTTTGGTTTGTAAATTTGTACATAAAATATAATCATAACAACCCATCATCTTCAAAGTTGGAGCTCTAACTAGCTATAGCTTTAGCAACGGCAAACGATAGAAGTGATTGCACAATTGGCTAAGTGGCACTTTGGTTATGTAATGTGTTAACATTTTGTGTGAACGTTGACCTTTTCCATGATCAGTCGTGACCTTATTGTCCACTTTCAGTCAGTGATAATACTCTTACAGCTGGTGCTTGCTCTTCCATATTATTCCCTGTCCACCTGACCATAAGAAACGGCCATTAGTGCTCAGCCTCTTTCTGTGCAGCGGCAGGCCCCTGTTTTGTGCCCTTTTATTCCCAGGTCATGCCAATGCTGTGCGGGCATGACATGGGTTCAGAAGCCATACACACTTAACCGCTTTGTCATTTTTCATTTTGTATGTATGCATACTACTACTGCTCCTGCGCATACACACACACACACACGTACATTCATAGCAAATGGTTCTGATGATTGAGAGTAGTCCTCGAGTTCTCTCACTATAAGCTCTAAATGATTTTGCGCAAAGCGGTGCTATTATTGCATGCCAAATCATTATATCTTGCTTTAGTTAATATCAGAAAAACAGGGTTTCAAACATATTATTATTATTATTGGCCTCAATTTGTACTCCATTGTGATGCTTACCCATCAGCTAATTCTACTTGAAAAGGGGTCACTTCAGTTGGAAAATGACTGGACGTCTTCATCATATTTTGCAAGATAATAACAACTGAGGATGGAAAGATAACTATTGAAAACTTTACTCATGACAGTAACATGTAGCTAGCAATAATATGTGAAAGCTATTAATTTTCAAGAAAACTCTAAGATTGACCCACCGGCAAATTATTTGTGCTTATAATTGAAGAAGGAATTCGATGTGACCTATGAGACCTCCAATCCGTATAACATAAACTTTATTTGCTTACAAGGAATCACTACAATACTAGCAGACATTCACCACATGGACAGCATATAAATTAGGAGATTCATAATTTTTAAGTGGAAGCTTGAAGCTGTTCACATGAGGTGGCTTTGAATGATGAAATTGCATATATATAACCAAATCAGGAAACCAATAATGCAGAAAACAAGGATAAAGCATAGTTGAAAATAGTGAATCATTCGTGAATATATGTTAACCGTACATGTCCCAAAGTGGCTTGTTTTGGTGCTTTGATCAGGAGAGGCCCATTTGGGCTAGAAACGTACAAAAACCTGCAAAGATTCTCTCAGAGCAATGTGTGAGTGATTTGAATTCTGGTTTCATAGTCCAACTACAGTTTCCAGGTAAAATGGTGACACCCCCTATGGGTCGGTGACCTTTTCTGTTTAAGATATGAAAAAGCGGGCGCTTAGTCATCTGTTACTCTCTTTAAGGAATAACTCAAAAATTTATGGTAATTAAAATGTTCTGTATCATTACCTTTCAATCTTACCATTGATAACCAAGAGTATTCTGCGTTTGGTTTGGGTGCATATAATTTGGTCTAATCAAATCAAATAAATTGGTATCCAAACCAACCCCATTAAACGAGTGATTCAAATCAAACCAAACCAATCTAATTCATTTTGAGTTAGTTTGGCTTGAGGTCAATTGGTTCAAACTTGAGCTTAAAAGTTATTTAGTTGAATAACATTTTAACTTTTATGAAATTACCATGAGAGAGGAAATTAAAATTTTAATACAAAATTAATTGGCTTGAGTTAAAGGCCATATGTCTCTATCATTTAAACACCTCATTTTCTGTAACTACAATTCATATTTCTTATTATAACTTGTATATAGATACATATAAACATTAACATATTCATAATAAATTGACTTGAATTTATAGTATTATGTTAAATTCAAATAATTTTACCCTTTGTATATTAGTATTATATTTTCAACAAGTTCTTTTTTGGCTTTTGAAGATAAAAAAAAGAATTCAATCAATCTTAAACTTTGGGTTTTTCTTAAATGATATATTGTTGACACCCCTAAAGTTTAGTTCAGCTAAAACTTAAATATAAAAATTTTAAAAAGTAGCCTTCAAACCGTATAATTTAATATAAAAGAATGATATTAATTAATAACAATTTACAAATTCCTTAAAGTTTTTAAATTAAATTTGATTTTATAGTTTAGTAAAAATTGATATCAACTCCCTTAGAATTTAGTAATTTTATTAAAAACAAGGATTAAAATTTAGTTTTAGAAAGGTACAGGCCGATGATAATTTAATAAAAAAATAATGTAATACTTATAATTTATATATAAATAATATTTTTTATAATTTAAATTAATAAAATATTATTGAATGAGTAAAAAATAAAGATAAATAAGAGAAATTAATTTATATAATATAATAATTATTTATTAATTAATATTTTGATAATTTCGATTGTAAGAAAAATTAATTATAGATGTTATATAAATTGTAGTATTACTTTTCGGAAAAATTCAAAAGTGAAAGTGAAATCCTATGAGGCCCACAATCTCTCATTTGTAACAACATATCTGACTTCCCATTATGATTAGGGCGACGCGGCCCACCCCTCAAATTTTCGTCATAATTAATTATTTAATTAATTAATTTTCCTCTTCTCTTTGTTGAAGTAAAACGGTGCCGTTTGACTCCTGTAGATGATAGATATCGTCGATAGACTAATTACCAATTCGTTGAAGGGGAATGAAAAGTAATAAAAGTCGTGATTTATGATTGGGGTTCAATGTTTCTTGTACCACATGATCACTTCTTCCTGAAAAATAATTGAACCCTCTCTTCCACGCGCCAAGAGAAAAAAACCGTTTTGTCACAACCCTACAACGACAAACCCTATCTCATTGCAGTCACAGAGATACGTATAGGCGGGAAAAGAAACTGCGTGCAGTTCACGTACCTGTTGAGCGACAATCAAATTTTTTGACTGTTATGACTGACACTGACATTTATCATCATAAGGATCACTAAACTTTCCACGTCACTATGCTTGGTGAGAAGACTGAACTTACGTTTTTGTTGTTTGATTGGAATCGAAAACCTGAGGAAATGAATTTGATAACACTGTTTGTTTCGGCCACCAAACTTGCTGGAATTTTAGCGACGGTGACAGTCGCAGCCAATGCCTTCTCTTTTTCTCGTTACCGGAAGAAGAATCTGCGGCCGTTTCGCTCTCCTATTGATGAGTCTGCCGATGTTCTGGCATCCTTTAATGTCGACGGTTAGTAAAGCAAATCCTCACTTTTTTCGCTTCTTGATTAACTTCATAATTACGTAATTTAATGTTAGCGTAAGCAAGCATAGGAAGCTTAAAATTAGCAACGCAATATTTTTTATTAGCTACTTAATTTAGATAAGATTCTCATGATAATTGTTGGATGTGGTGGAGTGGATGCTTCTCAATCTGGTTAATGCATGTTGAGGAGCATTGCCCTTAAAGTTACATTTGCAATTGAATTCTTTTGGCATTAAAACGCAATTTTTAGGCTGTTTTAATACAATTACAGTAAAACCTGTCTTTAGGTAATGGTTTGGTAAATTGTCCAAGAAATAAATTGACGGGATAATTAATATATTGGTTTTTATAGTCTGTTTGCTGTGTGAAATTTGGACTGAAAAAGCACTTGGGTTTTCAAGTTCTATCGCTATATAATGATAAGTAGTGCTGTCTTCTATGGTGGTTAGGTGAAGGAGAAAATGAGTTCTTCTTTGGGTTGGCAACTGCACCAGCCCATGTTGAAGACAGGCTTAATGATGCCTGGCTCGAGTTTGCAGCAGAAGACCCTAGCTGCCAATCAAATCACAAGGTCTCGCAACCAGTGGATGCAATAATGGCTTCTGCTACTGGTGATGGTGGGTCTCAGCCACCTTCATTATCAGGTAAAGAAGTTAATAAGACAATGAAGATAAAGAAGCGTCTTAAGATAGCCATGGAAGCTATGATTAGGGGGTTGGAGAAGTACACAGATGAAGAAGGAGAAGAATTAGATGCACCAAATGAAGAAATCCATCATAAAGTAGCTGCATGGCATAATGTTCCTCACCCGTAAGCCTAAGTATATTTTCTTTAGAATTTAGAAGTTGGGGTCATGACAAAGATATATTTTACTTTGGTCCAGCCCCGGCAGCATTTTTTTTTTTTGATTAACCGTTGCATTTATAAACATCGTGTCTTTGTTCTTGTTTGAAAAATGGATTGCTTGAATTGGTTTCAGTGAGGAGAGGCTACGATTTTGGTCAGATCCTGATACTGAACTCAAGCTGGCCAAAGATACTGGAATCACTGTGTTTCGAATGGGAATGGACTGGGCAAGAATCATGCCTCAGGAGCCTGTCAATGGGCTTAAAGAAACTGTGAGTCCGATGCTCATTTGTCATATTTCGTAATCAATTCAATATCTTTTGATGCATACTGGAATTTAGTCCAATGTCTAACTTTTGTTTATGATAAGTTCTAAATGTTTTAGTTTTACAAAAAAAAAATTCTGATAAAGCTTGTGCTTAGTTTTGTTGTATAATGTTCTGTCTTAGGTTAACTATGCAGCACTTGAGCGATATAAGTGGATCATCCACAGGGTTCGGTCTTATGGAATGAAAGTGATGCTTACCCTATTCCATCACTCATTGCCACCATGGGCTGGTGAATATGGTGGCTGGAAGATGGAGAAAACTGTTGACTATTTCATGGATTTTACCAGGTTAGCTTTTTGCTGCTTGAGTTTTTGCGGGAAATATTTTATCTGCTGTTCAGATTGCTATTTTACTTGCTAATTAGATTTAGGTTCTAGCAGTGATCACTCTGTTACTCATTTTGCTTTCCACTATATGCGACAAAGATCATGATATCACACAATTATCAACTGATTAGTTTAGTCAAAGCGGAAGATTATCTGGGTTTCTCATTTATATCATATTTCCAAATTGACTAGTAGGTAACCTTTAAAACACAGGATATGCAGTGACCATGTTGAGATCTGAAGAATGGGAAATGATAGTCGATCAATGTTTGGTGTTTTAGCTAGTTCCATAATCTTGTTAACTAGATCAAACAAGTGAAGCAACAAAAGGGGGAACTTAGAGGGTCTCAGATAAATTATAAACATTTTTAGTTATGGCTGAGGAAGGCATTCTGTTGGGGATTTAGGTGGACTGGTTGATAAATGAGAAACCAAATCTGTATTTGAGAATTCGCAAAATTAAAACCACCATATCATCACACCAACGACGATAAAATGGTGGTTTGATAGATGGTTTCTTGCATCATGGAATCAATAGCTAATTTATTTATCTGTTTAGTAACAAAGATTCTTCATAATTGCTTAGGAAATTTGGACTGGGAAAATAGGAGGATGGTTATAGTTAACTTGTTGTTTAATTATGTTGATTTTGTTTCTTGCAGCTAACATATATGGTGGCTCTTTTTTGTGGAATCAGTGGAATGACTGATATTTATGTTATTAGTTCTGTAAGCCTGTGTATTCTGCTTTTTGGCAGGCTTGTTGTTGACAACGTATCAGATGTGATAGACTATTGGGTGACATTTAATGAGCCACATGTCTTTTGTATGCTTACATATTGTGCGGGGGCTTGGCCTGGTGGTAAACCGGATATGCTGGAGGTCGCCACGTCTGCTCTACCAACTGGTGTTTTCAATCAGGCCATGCATTGGATGGCCATTGCTCACTCAAAAGCCTATGATTATATCCATGGAAAAAGGTTTCTCTCTATGCATAGAAGCTCTGCACAAGAAGAATCTAGTGAATAATTTTTCTTGTTTATAGGACAATTTGGACCATTCAGTGGGTTGATAACAATTATACACAGACACAAGCATTTGATGATCATCCTAGCATTAATCTAAAACATATACTCGGTTAACTCCTCAACAACCTCAGAATCTTAGTAACTGAATACTGCATTATCATTATATTCAGCAGGGACATTCTTTGCTATTTCACGGCTATCATATCTTTTCTCATGATTACGTTCTTTTTGACATCTGTCTCCTTACTTGCCTAATCAGATAGCTTTTAAACATTCTTAGTGTTATATTGCTTCTCCATCTTATTAGTTTTTTAAAACTTCTCTTCTTTTTTCAACAGCATGTTATCAAACGCAAAAGTTGGGGTGGCACACCATGTATCATTTATGCGGCCATATGGTCTCTTCGATGTTGCTGCAGTTTCAGTGGCTAATTCCCTTACCCTCTTCCCGTATGTGGATAGTATTTCTGAGAGGCTGGATTTTATAGGCATTAATTACTATGGCCAGGTCTTTATTAATTTCTCTTCCGATATTGCTATCATCTTTGTCTTAGAAACAGACTAAAACTTTTCCTTGTGCAGGAAGTGGTCGCTGGTGCTGGCTTGAAGTTAGTGGAGACTGATGAGTATAGTGAATCTGGACGTGGTGTATACCCTGATGGCCTATATCGCATGCTGATTCAGTTCCATGATAGATACAAGCATCTGAATATACCCTTTATCATTACAGAAAATGGGGTTTCTGACGAGACAGATCTCATCCGTCGGCCATATCTCATTGAACATTTACTTGCTGTTTATGCAGCGATGATAATGGTTTTGACTCTTTAAACTTTTCACCTATCTGGATTTGGTTATCCCATAATTAGCTCATTCCTATAATTCATTTACAGGGTGTTCCTGTGATTGGTTATATCTTCTGGACCATTTCTGATAATTGGGAGTGGGCTGATGGTTATGGTCCCAAGTTTGGTCTTGTTGCTGTTGACCGTGCCAATAATCTTGCCCGGGTTCCACGTCCTTCATACCATCTATTTACCAAGGTTAAAGCCGATTCTGTCTGTTTTAGCTTTCTTGGTACTTTCTTTCTCTTTTTCTTAACAGTGTAGGAGGAATCTCTATTTCAGGTTGTGACCACTGGTAAAGTCACACATGGAGACCGAGCACGTGCATGGAATGAACTCCAAGTAGCAGCTAAATTGAAAAAAACTCGACCTTTTTATCGGGCAGTTAATAAATATGGTTTGATGTATGCAGGTAAACTTAGAAACTTAAATTCTTTTGATTCAAGTCAAAATTTATCTCATTTTCCTGTTTGCACTTGTCGTATTCATTCTCTATCATTTGTTTTGAAAAGATGGATTTTTGTTCACTTGTTAACTTTTGCTTTAGCTTGCACTAACTAGATTCCAGACATTTAGCTGAATCCATAACTCTTCTTTAAATAACTACAAGAAACCAGAGCAAAAATAACTCTTCTTTAAATAACTACAAGAAACCAGAGCAAAAATCAAACTAGATGTGAAGAGTAAAAGATGCTCAATATCGAAATATTTTAACTCAAATAAATTGCACAAAAGAACTGTTTGTCTTACCTTGTAACTTCATTGCCCAAGTACTTTCTAATATGGTTGATAAAGTTTCCAATACAGATAACGATCTGATTTAACTTCTCACTGGCTGTGGTTGTAAATATATATAATTTAATTATATTTTGTCTTAGACCTCACTAAATAATTTGTGTTGTAATCCTTATTTCGTCCCATTGTCAGGAGGTCTTGATGAACCAATGCAGCGACCTTTTGTTGAACGAGATTGGCGGTTTGGACACTATGAGATGGAAGGCCTGCATGATCCAATAAGCCGCTTATCAAGATTCATTCTGCTCCCATTCACCCTCCTAAGGAAAAGAAAATCTCAGAAGGATAATGCTGAATTGGTGCTTCAGCCTCTTGAATTCAGCCTCTGATTGTTTGGAGTAAGGTATGCCAACTTTCAATTGGTTTGAGAGTGCTTCTACCACTATTTTATCTTGACATCTCATAACCATGAAAGGTAGTCAGTTTTGGTTGGGGTTGGGGGAGGGGGTGGGGTAGTGGGTTGGGGGAGCGGGCGCGGTGGGTGGGCGCTGGGGCTGGGGGTGTGGGGCGGCGGTGGGGGTGGGTGTTGCATCTGTGGGCAGACTGTCCCAAGTAACTAGAATCAAAATCTGAAATTGTTGATCCTCCCAAACTGTAGTTGATGCTTTTGTCTGCATGAAGGATTCTAATCTAATTAGAAGCTTAGGGTACTGGGCCTCATGTCTACAGTTTGTGCTGACTCCATGACAAGCTGTTCTCATTGTTTCCAATACTTTATTCAGTCATTGTTATTTGCTTAACATCTACGTCTGTCTTCCTCATAATATTTTTTATTTATTTTTTTCTTAAAGTAGCTGATGACATGAGGTTTCTTCTGAATGCTGCAGCATCGACCTGATTCTATCCTTAAAGAGACAAGTTTACAACAAATAGAGATTAGAATGGTGGCAGATCTGATTACTACTTAAGTGTACTGGACAGGTATTTTAGTTGATGTGTATGCTGTAGAACAGCGGGGACTAAATTCTTGGCAGCTTGACTGTGATACTAAAGTACTCGTACAGGTCGATTCATCTTTTGAATATTGGGTACAGCATCATGTATATATTTTCATTCAAAATTATAATGGTTACGTTTCTGGTATAGAGTTCTCATTTTAGAAATCATGCTGTTGCGTTAACGTCATTAACTATACGAGTTATGACGTACCATGGTCTTGTACTTATAGATTTTCCCATTCCCTACGATAGATCAACCTATGGATGAGCAGTTCAAAACAGTCTTTTCTTCTTTAGTCAACCAATTTAATGTTGGATAATTAATCTAACAGGGCAACACCAATTTCATACTTCCAAAGTTTCTTTCCAAGCATCTCTGCCAGCTACAGTTAAGGTGGATATTTTTTCAGTCAGTTATTTTTGAAGTTGATCTACAATTACAAGAGATGCCAATCTGATCGGACGATACGAGTGGATGAAAAATCATAAGTTCCAAGCTTTATTGTCAGGAGGGGACCATGGCCATTACAGCTATTCAGAATAACAAAGACAAAGAATAGAGCTGACTTCTGATTACTAAGGTCATGATCAAGTAGAGTTGATTGTAATTTGTAATTTGTAAATGTGTTGTGTGGTTGATAAATTGAACATCATCTGGTTTGGATCGGGGCCTTTGGCACTTGGCAGTGGGGACACGGAAGGCAGAAGTTAACAGTCTCTGGCTCGCGATACTCTTTTAGAGCTCTTGACTCTTGAGCCAGCTCTGAAAACTACCCGGCCTTCTTGGTTTCATCGCCGCAAGTTTCAATGCGACGTGGGCCATTCCATGTTGAAATTGCTTCTGTGGATCCACAGTCAACAGAACTGAACACAGTTTTAGTTCCAGGTTTAATTGGAGAAAATCAAGCCCAACTCTGGCTGGATATCCGCAGTCTAGTCCATATTAAGGAGAGGTGAGAAGACTATGAAACGCATGCCTGTTTTAAGAGTCATGAATTAAATACTGCGCTTATGACTAAATTTCTTGTGAAATTGAAATTTTTATTAATAAATTATTAAAAAGAAGTTTTATATTGAAGAAAGGATAAACTAAAATTTATAAAAATAAAGTGGACGCTCCTTAATATCTCTATATTTATTTGAAAAAGCTCACACTTTGAGTTCCTTGGACCAGTCCAATTCAATGTTGGCACGTTTACACAGTAAAATCTTTTGTGATTATATAACACAATTTTGGGAAGTGTAATACTGTTCTTGTTTGTAAACAAAATTTATATGTCAAACTTAGGGAATAAAAAAAAAATTTACATCTAACAGATCGCATCTACCAAAAGAAAATATTTTATTTTAGTTCAACCCATAATCACATATGAAATAACTTATGGTATAAATTTAGCATAACATTGTTAAAGAAATAATAAAAATATAAGTCAAGAACAAAAATATGATAAACTAAAGAGCAAAATCCAATTGAAGTATACAATCAAGAGGTGACTTGACAGTGATTAAGATGGAAATGAGTGATGTTAATGAAAGGATACCTAAGAAAGAGGAGCAGGTCAAGTCAGTCACTGCCTGGTCAAAGCCCTGTTGTCTATTGAGGCTTCTCATCTCCTTGGAGCTCATAATATATGTACTACATATATAATTGATTTTCTTAATATGTACTATCTATATAACTGATTTTCTTAATATTGACGACAACATGCATATTTTCCCATCTCTCAGCTCGTCGTTTCTGGTGACCAAATGGATTGCCCTCTTCGGTTGCGTGAAAGATCGGAAGAGAATAGAGAACAAGCTTTGCCAGCATATTCCAGGACAGCTTGCATTTTTTCTGAGTATATTCTTTTTTATCAGCTGATACCTCAAGGAATTCAAACCAAACCACTATGTACGATTAACCTTCCAACGATTGTAATTTGCACACGTTGATCATTTAACAAACAACTACTAAGAAATAACCGTAAGTAATTTACAACACCAAGAAATAATGAATTACCTATATATATTTTGATAACATAAAATAAACGTATTTATAATTTGATAAAATTTCACTTTTACCCTTCTAAATTCCTGCCGAAATTTCCCCCCGTCTGCAGCTTTGATTTGTTCACCTGCTTCCATTCACGATCCTGGAACACCGATATGGGAAAGGACTTGGATAAACCAGCAGGAGTCTTAAACGTAATGGAGCCATGTGGAGAATTATCATTTACATAAATTTCACGTAACGAAATCCAAATCAAAAACTCCTTTGCTTTGACACCCGTCAGGTTCCTGATCTTGTTCGGCTCAAAATAGGCTGTAACTTCAGTATCAAACAATACAATTATGTTATCAAACTTGTGCTCTCTCCTTTGCTTGTGTTTAAGCCATACAAAGCCGATATCTTTCACGTACCCGCATTCTTCTATGTCTTGTAGAGTTAGTAGACCCACCGGCAAGCCAATGTCCTCTAACAACACCGTGAACTTCTCTCTGCAGGTTTCATCTCCGTGATAAACTTCAGCTTTGGCCTTCATCTCTTCCGTCACCAGAGGCATCTCTCTCGTCCTCTGTCTCCTTGATCCAGACGTCAGAATGCTTGATGTTAGCATAACGTGAGGTTCTTATAATTATAAATCTTTTTTTTTTTTTCAAAGGAACTGGGGAATATGAATGGTTATATATATTTATAACTTATCAAAGACCAGAAAATGTATTTAATGGTTCACTATTGGGGTTAATCAATATATACTTCTGTATAAGGGAATAATACCGTACACTACCCTTATAGTTTTGCATAATATCATACAGAAACGTATTTCTATGTTTCAATCTTTAAGTTTACGTATTCGTATCTAGTGAACTAATTCCATGGACTTTTTTAATATTTAACTTATAAAATGACTTTATTACTCTTGTCGTAAAATAAATTTTTTTTTTTTAAAAAATTTTCCCTTCTTCTTTCTACCGTCTCTCATCTCCTTTCTCGTCTCTCCCTCTGTCTCTCCTCTTCCACTGCCATAACCTCCACCGCGTCCTTTTCCACCTCCAGTTCGCCACCCCGCCACCAACACTCTCCATACCCAGCCATAAAATCCCCACTTCATCGCTTCACCACCGATCTCCTTCTTTCTCTCCACCATATCGCGCCACCATCCATTGCAATCTCCATGCATTTCTTCTTTCTCCGATCCATGAGCTCAACTCGCCATCTCCATGCATTTCTTCTCTCCCGTCGATCACCTGCAGTCCTCTGTTTTTCATCACTTCTCCATAGCCCGATCTCCTCCACCACTTTCCTCTCATCTCTTTTCCGGCCATTTCCTTCCCTCCAATCACCGAGACCCAAACCCCATTTAAGATTACTTTGTCTAAAATTTCTCATCCTTGTATAATGTCTAGCAAACCTTGGCATCCATATCTCTTCTGATATTATAGTTTACACAAATAGTATTATGCAAAAACTACGGTTGTCAGCATTACCATTTCGGTACAGATCAAGCACTGATTTCATGTTATAAATAATCAACACAATCTTACACATAATCTTGAACCCAACTTTAAAGCCAAGGCTTAATCTTATATATGCACTTCATTTAAAAGATAGGACTAGCATAATGGTGAATGGCATTGGCACTGGTTTACCATGATTCATAGGGTTATTCGCTTGCTCTATGCCTGCTGCCTGTTGATTATGCAGTCTCTCTGTCTCACATGTTGGGATAGGATTTTTTTTTTCAAAAATCTGCATTGAAGTTGTTTGAGGAATCTCATTAGGAGTTTGAGGAATCTGGGTGGGAGTTTGAGGAATTTGAGTAGGAGTTTGTTCTGTTGGCATTTATTGACATTCATCTTAGGATTGTTTTTGTTGTAAAGGAAGGTGGTTGTGTTCCTCCACGAGGGAGATGGGATTTGGGTGTTGCTGCTGTCGTGGGTTGGTTATGGTGGTATGCGATGAAAGAGCGAGAGAAAGTGGAGAGGAGTTGAGAGGGAAGGAGGAGAGCTAGGCTGGGTTTTTCGTTGCCATGAATATGCTTTGACAAAAATTCCCTTGACCATTTATAAAAATGTAAACATAGTTAATCCACTGGACCAGGATGATGCACATACGTAAACTTAAAGATTGGAATGATGTAAATACGAAACTTCATTTGTGAATGATATTAGGCGAAATCATAGAGGTAGTAAGTGGCGGATCCAGAAATTTATGAGAGAGGGGGCACTTTAGATATTTGAATATTTATAATTCACTTGATAAAACTTAAGGTAAAAGAATATATTAAAAAATAATAAAATTATATTCAGATAAGAGGACATTAGAATTATAAGTGCTCAAAATTATAATTTATAAGGAGTATTAATTTTCTTTGAACTTGATGTCAACAAACAAGTAGATTTTCTTTCAAAATTTCTGTGTGTAATTGTTCAAAGAAGATTATTTTATAATACATTTTTTTTGGTTGAAAAAGACTACAAACAAATGAAATAAAGTAAGTCTCTTACACATAATTTTTTAATGATATTTAATTGTATTAAAAATTATAAAAAGATTTAGTTATTATCGTTATCAAGATTTTCAAATTAATACTCTTCTAGCAACAATTAATTAATTTTTTAAGACTATAAAAGAAAACATAAAGAGAAACATATAATTTATGTCAAACTAAATAAATAAGAATTAAAAAATCTAAAATTCTATAATTAAATAAAAAAATAACAATTAATTATATTAATATATAAACTTATATTGTTGTATGGATGAAAGGTTTTTATAGGTGAAAGAATTGAGAAAATGAAAAAATAATGTAAAACTTGAAATTAATTAAGTTTTTTAAGAAAAGGGTATAAGAGTCACTATCTAAAATAAGGGGATCAAAGTGAATTTTTTAAATTTTAGAAGGGGCCCAGGCCCTCCTGGTCCCTGTGTAGGTCCGCCACTGGAGGTAGTGTATGATATTACCCCACTTTGAAAGTAATCATTTTAAAAGAAATATGAGAAAATTAAATACTTGTATAAATTAGAAAGTGTATTATGAGATACATAAGTGAAAATCTTTTTTTTTTTAATTATCTAGTCAACTAGAGTTGACAAAATGCAAATATAGATTAAAAGGTTCATTGAGCTTCAAACCAGTAATCGCACGTTAGTCATGAACAGCTGACAAGCACAATTCTTTAAGTGCTCATCAACTCATCTAAAATAAATTCAATTAAAATTTGAAACTTATTTAAAATGGTATTTTGAATTTTAAGATTTAACATGACTAAATAATCAAACAAAATATGAAATCTACTAAATTAAAAGAGTCCCTCCATTTTACTTTTGTCAAATTAACCCCTATATTAAATTTAATATTTTAAAAAAAGAATTAATATTATCTTATCAAAGAGACCTTAAAACATCATGACTTAGCTTCATAAGTTGCGTAGTTAAGTGTAACCTCAAAGTGTAGCCTTAGGCAGTTTGTTTAAAATATAGCATTAAACTTAATATTAGTTCATACATTTTACATTTATGAAATGGAGATTTGTTCATTCTTTTATTCTCAATATAAGAAATATTTCATCATTAAGTGATAATTGTAATTTTGTAAATTGGAAATGGCCAATTTGTTAAATTTTTATCTAACCTTTGGAAGTTGCATGTAAACTTAATTGGCATACTTTAAAGTAATAGTTTTGTGGTCCTCATAATTTCAAAAATGAATTATGATTGATTCATATACATTAGGGGTGTCAATTCATGTCCGCAAATCATGTTCATGTCGTATCAAGTAATGACACAACAAAGATGACCCAAAACAAATATGACATGATTATTAAACGGGTAATACGACATGACACGCTAACACGAATAATAAACGGTTCATTTCCGTGTTAGACACTAAAGAGACATGCAGAGAATATGAAAGTTTTCATTATTTTTTCTGCTATGTTACAACAGCATATATAAGCTTTCTCTAATACATAGAACATGAAATAAATCTTCCTAATTTATAGGGAGAATAAGTCAGCTCCTATGATCTCTCTAACAGCTCGCCAAAGTCTTACTTTCCTAAAATAAAATATTCTACATAATTACACACAATCTAGAAAGACATTTCAACACTCCCCCTCAAGCTGGCATGAAAATATAACTCATGGCAAGCTTGCTCACTAGGTTCTCATACTGTGCCTTAGGAAGTCCTTTGTTGAGTATCTCTGCTACTTGGCTGGTAGTAGGAATGTAGGACATGCATATTACACCATTGTCAATATTCTCCTTGATGAAATGTTTGTCCACTTCTACATGTTTTGTTCTGTCATGTAGAATAGGATTGTGAGCTATGGAGATTGCAGCCTTATTATCACAATAGACTTTAATAGGTGCAGGCATAGGACCCTTCAATTCTTCTATAAGTCTTTTGATCTAAAGCCATGTGCTACAGAGTGAAATTATGCTTCTGCACTACTCGTCACCACAACACTTTGTTTTTTGCTTCTCCAGGTGACTAAGTTCCCTCCTACAAAGGTGCAATAACCTGAGGTAGATCTTTTATCACTTAGTTGCCTGCTCAATCTGCATCGGTGTAGGCTTCTATTTGAAGATGACATATTTCTTTACAGGAGTCCTTTTCTTAGAGACCCTTTGAGGTATCTTAGAATTCTGAACACAGCTTCGAAATGAGTAGTTCCTGGTGAGTGCATGAACTAGCTTATAACACTCACTGTGAAAGCTATATCAGGTCTTGTATGTGCTAAATAGATTAGTCTTCCAACCAATCTTTGATAGCGTTTCAGATCCTTCACATCTTCTACCTCCGCTGCCTTTAGTTTCACATTTGGGTCAATTGGAGTTTCTGCAGTTTTACAACCTGTCATTCCTGTTTCCTTGAGTAAATCAAGGATATATTTGCATTGGTTGATAAAGATACCCTTCTTGGACCTTGCAAACTCCATCTCGAGGAAATACTTTAGTTTTCCCAAATCCTTGATGTCAAATTCGATCTCAAGCCTATTCTTTAAGCTATTGATCTCAGGAAGGTTATCACCAGTCATGATAATGTCATCTACATACATAATCAGAATGTCAAATTTTTCTTCAATGGAATGCTTGAAGAACATAGTATGATCGGCTTGACTTTGTGAGAAGCCATGTCTTCTTACAGCATCTCTAAATCATTCAAACCAGGCTCTCGGCGACTGCTTTAGACCATAAAGAGATTTTCTTAATCTGCATACCTTGTCTCTTCCAAAGTTTTCTTTAAATCTGGGAGGCAAGTCCATGTATACTATCACGCCCTAAAATCTATTATTTAGAGACTTTAAGGGTGATTAATTAAGAAAAATAATAAAAAGACATCATTAATATATCCTCTTTTTTTTTTTTTTCAAGATAATTTTCTAATTTACACATATATTTATACATACCACATGAATCCATTACAACATCTGGCTATTTGTTCAAAATAACTTTACATACACTGGTCATTAAACTTAGTACATAGGTTGATAATTACATAATAAAATTTCCTATCACGATTTAGGTTAAGTCAAAACATTTTCCAAAACCATCGCATGTATGTAAACGCCCAGACCCCTCATGAAAGCTCTGGAACACCACTAGTACGAATATCTTTTTGTGTACCTGTGGAGGGAGGGGGTAAGCATATAGCCTAGTAGGAAAAATTCTAACATTGTATTAAATCACAAGCATTCAAATAGTTACTTAATTACATAGTTACACAACCAATTATAATAAGTCAAACAATCATTCCCATTCACACATCAAGGTATCACTTATTCACTTGACAATCAAAATTTTTCATCTAATGTTTCCCTTAGACCCATATCCAAACGACCCATCCAAGGTCTAACATTTCAAATTTATATTCGTGTTCCCCTTGGATCCATATCCAAAACGGCCCATCCAAGGTCCAACACTAAGAATTTCATATCCGCATTCTCCTTGGATCCGTATTCAAAACGGCCTATCCAAGATCCAATGCATACACTTATAAACCTTTAAATATAATTTCTAATTGCATATGAAAAATATTGATACCAATTTCCACACTCTAAGAAATTAATTCTAAGCTTCAACCATATTATTCATTCCATGCCACTACACAATTCAACTGCAAATCTTTAACTTTGAAAATCTGCTATAATTTGCACACTCAACCAATTTAAGTAAGGTCAGTTGGAAATGAAAGATTCAAGTGTCTAGATTCAAAATAAAATGTAATATTTCTAAAATATGTCCCAAAGCAATACAGTTTTTATGAAAAATCCAGACCTGTCACTAAACTAATGAAAATTTCAGGATTTCAAGCTCAAATTAGAAAAGTCACCAAAAAGTGTACAAAAATGGTTTTTAGGTGATTCAACTTGGAAATGAAAGTTTATGGAGTCTATTATAAGTTAAAAATACTAATTTTACAGAATTAACATCTAATGAATACAGATTTGTGAAAATATTTAAGCCTCTCAGATGAACAATGCAATTTCCAGATTTCAACTTCCACTTTCAAAAATTCACCAAAATTTCATTTCCAATTCAAATTTAGTGAAACCAGTGCTGAATTAAAGCTTGTCATGTCTACTTTTCAAAAAAAAAAAATGGATTTCTCAAAACTAGTCTCATAGGATACAGATTTGCAAAAATGTTCAGGTCTGTCGGATGAACAGTACCATTTCCAGATTTCAACCTTAAATTTCAAAAATTCACAAAAATTTCATTTTAAATCCAAATTTGGTGAAACTAGTGATAAATTAAAGCTTGACATGTCTACTTTTCAAAACAGAAATTGGATTTCTCAAAACTAGTCTCACAAGATACAGATTTGCAAAAATGTTCAAGTCTACCGGATAAACAGTACCATTTCCATATTTCAAGCTCCAATTTCAAAAATTTACCAAAATTTCATTTTAAATCCAAATTTAATGAAATTAGTACCTATTTAAAGCTTCATATATCTATTTTCCTAAACAAAAGAGAAATTGTATAAATCATAGTCCAAAAAAATGCAGTAGCCCAAAGAACGTAGAACAGTCACATGAATTATAACTTCCCTCAGGAACAACATCTCCTTCACTTCATAAGCACATAATTTCACAAGTAATTCATCATCCAAGTAACAAACAATCAATTTAACAATAAATTACATGTATTACAACCCATATCAATTAAAAACAACAAAAATAAATAATAAGATTTAAGTATAGTGTTAGAAAATCCCTACTTGGTTTCCAAACCTATACACCTCTTTGATTTTTCCCTTCTTTTCCTCTCTTTTTCTTCCTTCTCTTTTTCTTCTTCTTCTTCTTCCCTCTCTCTCCCTTGCCATAAGACTCTCCTCTTCTATAACAAAATAAAACAAAAATAAATGCCTCTTTGGAACCCTAATGTCTCTTATATACACAAGGCCTTAACTTATGGGCCTAAGTCCACTTATTTTTAATCCAAGCCCATTTAATCCTTACCAAATTCTAACACAAGCCCACAACTATAATCCAACCCAATTCACATTTATTTAAACATGGTTTTACAATTACTTCATGGCCTAAAGCCCATCAAATTCAAATAAAATTACTCAAATACCCTTAGGCATATTTTCTAAATTTTGTAATATATATATACATACATATTCAGATACATATTTTGGAATTCTACAACCTACCATCCTAAAAAAAATTTCGTCCTTGAAATTTGAAAATATGAGTATGAAATTACCTCTTGCATTCAAAAGCTCAGGATACTTTTTTTGTATCTATGACTCTAACTCCCATGTGGCCTCTTCAATGCCATGATGCTTCCACAAGACCTTGACTAACGGAATGGTCTTGCCACGTAGGACTTGTGCTATTGTGTCCAAAACTTGAATAGGAACCTCTTCATATGAAACATCTTGTTGAATATCCAACTCACTCCAATCCAGTACATGTGTTGGGTGAGGCTTATACTTCCTTAGCATCGATACATGAAATGTGTTATGAATTCCCGATAATCGTGGTGGCAATGCTAGCTCATAAGCTACTTCGCCAACCCGTCTTAGAATTTCAAATGGGCCAATGTAACGTGGAGCTAGTTTACCTTTTTGTCCAAAACGCATCAAGCCTTTACGTGGAGACACTTTTAAAAACACATGGTCACCCACTTTGAATTCTAACAGTCGTCTCCTTTTGTCAGTATAGCTTTTCTGTCGACTAAGAGCTGTAAGTAAACGTTGGCGTATCAACTTCACTTTTTCTGTTGTCTCTCGTAGAAGCTCGGGTTCTGATAAGGTAGTTTCTCCCACTTCTATCCAACATAAAGGGGACCTACACGGCCTACTATAGAGTGCCTCAAAAGGTGCCATTCCAATACTTGACTAGTAGCTGTTGTTGTATGCAAATTCTACAAGTGGTAGATGATCCTCCTAATTACCTTGAAAATCCATCACATAAGCCCTCAACATATCTGCCAAAATTTAAATAGTGTGCTCTGATTGACCATCAGTTTGAGGATAAAAAGCTGTACTAAATAACAATTGTGTACCCATAGTTCTTTAAAGGCTTTGCCAAAATTGAGCTGTAAATCTAGGATCTCTATCTGATACCACTGAAACTAAAACTCCATGCAATCTCACAATTTTTTTTAATGTATAGCCGACTCAAAATATCCACCAAATCGGTTGTACGGATAGTGATGAACACTTAAATATGTATGTTTAATAAGATTTTAGTTCATCATATTGCATTAATAGTGTCATTAAATTCCTCAACTTAAGCATATTTGTAGTCTTTGCATCTTTGGAATTAACTTCCTCTTAATTTTGGTTTTGTTACAGGTTTGGTAAAATGGGCATAACTCCCTATTTATAGATCAAAATGGTGCAATTCTTAATGTTTTGGAAAGCTGATTCAATTGTCTACAAGATTGCATTTCACAAGTATCATCAAATTCGGGCTCTTAGTGGACCAAAATTGGGCTTGAAGTGAACTCATCTACAGTCTCGACCCAGTCTGACCAGGCCTCAGTATTTGGACCGTATCTCTCAAAATACGTATCCAAATTGTGCAAATCAATATGTTCTAGAAATCTGAGAGAAATATCTACAACTTTCATGAAGACATATGATTAAAATTCTCAACATTTCAATGTCAAAATTGATGATAAAATTTGGTGCCTAATGATCCCAATTGTCAAAGATATTTACAACTAATATTTGACAATTATGCTCTTATAATTTGACATTTTTGCCCCTAGATGTATCTATAAATAGAGGTGCCTTGTGACCCATTAGGGCATCTTGGCTTTGGCTGGAACATCTTGGCCTTTGCTGGGATCTTGTATTGTGTTTCTCTCTCGTTTTAATGTTATTAATGAATTTCATTTTTCTTGCATTTTGTGTTCTTTCTCTTATAATGTCTTGCTAATTTCTCTCTAGCTAAGGTGAAAGGGTGAAACCCTTGATATGAGAGTAAGGATTCTCTAACCCTTAATATGTGCTTAATAATCATAATCTTATGTTGTTTATATGATTTATATTTATTTTCCTAATCAATCTTGACACCACTCGTAAAGTGGAGGTCTTGATCCATTGTAGACAATCCTTGGCACATCAAATGCTTGGATCCTTTCTAGATGTCGTATGGTTCTTTCTTACTGACATGAATCTAGTTAGGAACCTTGATTTGTTGTAGACGTATGATGATTGGCACATTGGATGCTTGAACCCATTTACGAGAAGTGGTATAAATATTGGTAACGAAACAAATATAATTCATATAACTAAAATGGGTTGTTTATCCTTATTCGAAATATCAAGGGCGGATCCCCTAACCTTAGCTCTCATTATTATTGTGTTAATTTCTCTTGTGTTTTAGTTATTCTCATTTATTAACTTGTTCTTTACTTATACTTGTTGATATTATGTTGTCACCTCTTCATATCACATTTGCTTAGCTTATAATTTGTAATGCTTAAATTCCCTTCCTTGTGGATCGACCCCGGTCTTACCGGGTTTATTACTTCGACACTCCTATACTTGGGAGGCAATCCTTTTTCGGATGTGTCAGATAGGAAGAAAATATAATGCTTTTGTTAACCTATCTACAATCACCCATATTGCATCCTTTCCTCTAAAAGAATGTGGTAATCCAGTAACAAAATCCATGGTGATGTAGTCCCATTTCCATTCTGCTACAGGAAGTGGTTGGAGTAATCCTGTAGGCCTTTGATGCTCAGCCTTCACTTGTTGACAAGTAAGGCATCTGGACACATATTTAACAACATCCCTTTTCATTCCTTTCTACCAAAATTGTCGACGTAGGTCATGATACATCTTGGTACCACCAGGATGAACAACAAATTTAGAGCGATGAAATTCCTTAAGGATGTCATCTTTACACTGTCTACTTGATGGAACAAAGATCCTGCCCTTGAATCTTAAACTCTCATCCAAACCAATTGTCTAATCAACACTTCTATCATCGTGTAACACTTGCTCATACAAGGCTCTAGTTTTTAAATCTTAATGTTGTAACTCAATCACTCTATGCATAAGAGACGATTGAGCAACAAGTGTAAAAAGGCGAATTTGATCTCCGTGATCCTCAACCAAGATATCATAATCACGAATAGATTGCAAAATGCTCAATTCTCCTATCAATGCACTAACCATAGCCCTCAACTTTCTACTTAATGCATCAGCCACCACATTTGCTTTACCTGGGTGATATTAGATAGAGAAATCATAGTCTTTCCAATACTCCATCCATCTTCGTTGTCTCAAGTTCAAGTCTTTTTGGGTGAAAATGTATTTCAAACTTTTATGATCACAAAAGACTTCAAACCTTTCGCCATATAAATAATGTCGCCAAATTTTCAAAGCATACACTACCGCAGCAAGTTCTAAATCATGCGCTACAAGAAAAAAGACAATAGATGACTGACATTTTATGATAAAAATCATTATATCATATAAGAATGATAGAGTCGTGATAGAATTATGAACTATCAAAAACTTAATGATGTACAAATGATATATTTTTAATCTATCAAGAATTAATGATAGAATAGTGATAGGAATTAATTCTATCAAAAACTTTATGATAGAAATTTATTATTGACCATGTTTGACCAAATTTTAAATTAATATTTTATTAATTAAAAGCAGAATGTAGCATTTAGTTTTATGGTCAAATAATTTTTTTATAAAAATATATATATCACTGCAATAGGAAATGGTGCGTTTAAACCCGAATGCGGGAAAACCTAAAATCAATTTCCTGACTTTGTGCCTTTTCTCTCAGTTTCCCCCCTTTGCTGCCCTCAAATATGAAATCGATTCGCTGTTCTCTCTCACTTAACCTCCTCACCGTCCTTTGCCGCTCAACGGCCATCACCATAGCCATTGATCTCATCAGCCCATCCACCACCATCACCAAGGCCTAACCGCTACTTAAAACAGAAGCTCACCTTGTCGATTCCCCCCACGCCATTGTCTTCTCCATCATCAATTGTAACTCTGATGCTGTTGCCTTGCAATCAAACTGTTGAAAGCCGTGTGTGGTTTATCCTCGACTTTGTCTGCACCATAAGTGTGATTGACTGGGGAACAGTCGACAAAGCGGGTCTGAAGGGGTTGTTAGGCTGTTAATAGGGGTTTTTAGTAGTGAGTATTGGGCAGCAAGGAAAGCAACGATGGAGATGCTGTCACTATAACAAAAATGACATTTAATATCAGCTTAATAATAGCATTTTAGAGTGAATGCTATAAAAAAGCTTCTATTAATAGCATTTTATAGAAAAATGCTATGGTTTTTATTTATTATAATTTAATAACAATTTATTCATAACATTATTCTAAGAATGCTGTCATGGAAATTATGTTGATAACATTTACCAAAAAGAATGCTATTACAAAATTAGTATTATTAATATTTTAGGAAAATGCTATTAATTATACTATTTTATAGCAATCTTTAAACGTTATCCAAAATTATAATTTTATAATAGTTATAATATTTGTAAACACCCTCTTTCTAATATGTGAAGGGCGCGGACTAAAATTTGGTGCCCGCTAAAATGTTATGTCTGGCATTTAAAACTCTAACTGACAAAAAAATTCACGTGAGAAAATAAAAGAAAAAGAAACAGCAAGGACTTTTGTTTCTGGCACTCCCTCATACCTATCTCGGTCTCTTTCCCGAGTTGCTCTCTCGAAGGTGATATTCTTTCTGCATTTGTTCTCTCCTTGTTTTTCTATTTCCTTCTTCTGCAGCTATCACCACTCTTTAAACCCTCTAATTTTTCAAATCTTGATGTTTCTTAATCTGGGTATAAGGTAAAACTGCTTGACTAGAGAGATGACGAGACTTTCCTAGCCTCGCAATCGAAGCTTCCTCTAAACCTACCCCTCCATTTATCTGTAACACATGTACCTCTGATTTGTTTCATTCAATTCATATATTTTTCTTTTAATTTCAGTAATTTGTGCAATTTCTTTGATTTTGTTTCAATATGTTAGATTAAGAATGCGATTTGGAATCTGTTTATGAGATTTTTATTTTACGGGTTATTTGTTCCAATGCTAAATGTAGTTTTCACCTAGAATGAAATATGTTGTTGTCATCGAGAGAGCTTTCGCCTAGAACGACTTAATATGCGCCCAAAAGGCACTGGGAGAAGCTTTTAGATTGAGTGCTCGTGGTTCTATTAATGAACCAGTGGGGGATGCCAAACAAGTATTGTCTCATAGTATGTTATTTGGGATCTTTGATAAAAGAATAGTTAGGTTTTTTGGTAGCTTCAATTTTATTGGTATTGACAAAACTAAAATGTCACCTGCTAAGTGCTTGATGAAATTACTAGGCAAAATGTCACTTGCATTTTGCATTGAAAATGTGAAACCTCTGAATTTGTAAATTATATTAGATAATAGTCCGCCTTTTGATTTTATAAAACTTTAGAAAACTGAAAATTAACAACACATCTATTTTGTTTTTGAGTTTTCATAGGCTTATATATAAAGGTTAGTTACTGCCATTGATAGGTGTCTATTTATGTATTACTTTTATATCAATTCGTCCATGTTTCTTTGCTATATTCCTTGGTATTTTTATGTTTTTGTGTGGTTTTGTTGTTTGTAGGAGTTTTGGAGCAACTTGCACAAAAATGGAGTAAAACCCTTCATTTTCACCTCTGCTAGTCAGTGATCTTCTCGGATTTAATTGTATTGATATACAATGAACCCGATGACATATTATATACCGTTGGAAAGCTCTCGAAGTCTATTTTCTGGAGAAATTTACGGTTTATAAATCCATTCAGTGTACCAAAAGTTGTAATCAAAACAGTGTGAGATGTATAGAAATATAATTCCACAAGCCACTGTAGCATGTATAATACGGGGCACTGTAGCAAGTCACTGTAGCAGAGTATTTAAACACATTTTAGGGTTTTATTTTCATAACTTGAAGAGGGGAAAACGTGGGAGGAGGCTGCATTTCTGGATTTCTCTCATCCCTTGGAGTTCTTGAAGGAGAAAGAAGATTTTGAAAGAGGAGGAACTACAATTCCAAGAAGATTCATCTACAAAGAAGATTTTCAAAGAATTTGCTAAGTTCTTTCTTTCCTTTTCAATTCTGGAATTTCTCTGTATTGTATTTGTTATTCTGATTGAATATGTGTAACTAAATCTGAATTGGTTGAGGGTGATTTCAAAGCCCTTGATATGGATTTTGTGAGTTGATTGTGTAAGAAATTGTTATCCAATTCTCTAATTGAAGTTGCTTGTATTTTCCCATATCTAATGCTTATGATTGCTTACTGATTGTATTTGGAATGGCCAACTGAATATAATCTGTTGTTGTCTATTGCTAGATTAGAAATCTTGATCCGTAATTGTCATGAATTTCCAATCATTAGTAGCAAAATTGTGATCAGAGATTGCAATTGGAAAATACAACCTAGGTTAAATAATCCGAACTTGTGTGATTATTGCTTAGATCAACCTATCTTTCTCATCGTAATGCTTCTATTGAATTAAACTTAGAGAGCTTGTTCTAGGTTGTTTAATGGATAGAGATTAAATAAAGAGCTTGTTTTATTTAACAACAAAGTAAGGAAGATTGGGATAACAGAGCTTGTTGTTATCTACGGTTGATAACTTCAATGCTGTAATTGGATTACAATTCTATGTTAATTCACAAATTCATATCTTGTGGCAGAGAAAGAACCCTTAACCAAGTGTCTCTCATTGATCTTTCATTCAAATTAACTTCTGTTTTGTTATTCTTAATTTGCATTCTTATTTCATTTAGTTAATCATTCAACAAAACCCCCCTGTTTAGTTTATTGTTGCTGGAAAATAACAAATTCAATTAGAATCAATCCTCGTGGGAACGATATCTTACTTATCACTTTATTACTTGTGCGACTAGTATACTTGCTAGTTTCGAACGCATCAAGTTTTGGCGCCGTTGCCGGGGATTGATTTTCTAATCGATTTGTTATTTTGTTTTCATTGTTGATTCATATTTTCTTTGTTTTTCTTTTCTGATTGTTTGTGTTTAGACAACATGGCAGTAAACTTCTATCAATTCAGTAGCGGATTTGAGCCACAAGTACCATGGAGAGTAACTGAGGTAAGCACTCCGAACATTGAACAACAACTTTCTGAGCTAACCTCTCTTGTGGAAAACATGGCTGTAGGAGATATGCAAAAATCTTATGAATGTGGGATATATTCTACGATGGAGCATCCAATCGACATGTATCCAACTTTACAAGAAGAATATATGGAACAAGCCAATGCCATGGGTGGATTTCCAGGACAAACGAGGCAATGGTATGATCCTTTCTCTAGCACTTACAATGCTGGATGGGAAGATCAACATAATTTCAGTTACTGGAATCATCAACCAATCACTCCAAATGTTATACCAAATCGGCCACAAAGTTTCAATCAACCTAGAGTGCAGCAACCATTTCAAATGCAACCACCACCAATGCCGCATCCAGCACCGCAACCAGCTTCGCAAAACTCAGGTATTTCTCTCGAAGATATTATGAATGCACTTGCCACTAACACAATGCAATTCCAGCAGGAAACTGGGGCAAGTATCCAAAACCTGGCAAATCAAATAGGACAATTGGCTACTAGCATGAGCAAATTCGAGGGCCAAGACTCAGAAAAATTATCTTCCCAAGCGGTGATCAATCCAGGAGAGACTGTTAGTGCGATAACTTCACAAGGTGGAGAGCAATTAGATATCTTGCCAAGGAAATCACAAACTGATGAAGGAGATGACACCACTTCCACCACGAACATAACATTGACTTCTCAGGTAAATCCTACAACCCTCATTCCTTCATATGTTTCTCCTCCACCTTTTCCTAGTAGATTTGTAAAATCGAAGAAGAAGGAACAAGAACGGGAAATCTTGGAAACTTTTCGCAAGATCGAGGTAAATATACCACTTCTGGATGCTATCAAGCAATTACCTCGTTATGCAAATTTTCTCAAGGAGTTATGCACCAACAAGAGAAAGTGGAAAGGAAATGAGAAGGTAAGTGTGGGGGAAAATGTTTTCAAAAAACTGTTTTAACAAAGAAAATTACCTCCGAAATACAAAGAAAAATGCCCAAGTAACGTTCACCATTACATGCACCATTGGTAAAACTAGGTTTGAAAGAGCTACGTTAGATTTAGAAGCATTTATTAACATCATGCCATATTCTATTTATGCTTTTTTTAAATCTTGGACCATTTGCGAAAACTGATATTACCATTCAACTTACCAAAAGTGTTGTGGAAGATGTGCTTGTGCAGGTGAATCAATTGGTTTTTCCAGCAAACTTCTATGTCCTTGAAATAGAGGATGAGACATCTCCTAATCCAACACCGATTCTTTTAGGGAGACCATTCTCGAAAACTGCTAGAAACACGATTGATGATCATTATGGCACTTTCACCATGGAGTTTGATGGCAAAGTGATCCGTTTCAGTATTTTCGAGGCAATGAGTGAGCACATAGGGACAGAAAATT
Organism: Boswellia sacra; assembly: GCA_013180625.2. Taxonomy (NCBI): domain Eukaryota; kingdom Viridiplantae; phylum Streptophyta; class Magnoliopsida; order Sapindales; family Burseraceae; genus Boswellia; species Boswellia sacra. The sequence goes on from SNVD02009890.1 coordinate 367,073, forward strand.
CCAAAGAACCAAGAAGTTTGATACAAGTGTCCAAAGAAATGGAGGAAGCTATGGCATGCTTAGATGAGACTATAGCTATAATCACAAACAGGTATGATGTTTCGTACATTGAATTGCCTTTATCTAATGAGAAACTTCTTCCTTCTGTGATGAAAGCCAATACCTTAGAGCTTAAGCTACTTCCAGATTATTTGAGGCATGTGTTTTTGGGTGACAAAGATCCTTTGCTAGTTACAATAGAAATGGGCCTTGCACCACTACAAGAAGAGAAACGCGTCCAAGTACTTAGAGTTCACAAAACAACTATAAAGTGGACGATTGCTAACATCTAAGGCCCAGCCATATGCTTGCACCATTTCTTGTTCGAAGAAGGATCCAAGCCCACTAGAGAAGCACAGCGGAGATTGGATCCTCCCAGGATGGAACCAACGTCGGGCTGAGGACGTTAAACCAAGCGCTTATTGGGAGGCAACCCAATGTTTTTGAAAAATAAATAAAAGAAAAGAAACGAAAAATAAAATAAGGTAATAATGATCGATTTTTGTGTCTCGAGGAGATTCCTTTCGTAGGCCATCAAATTGATCAGGTTTTATCTCTCTTTGACATCTGTCTTATTTGTCTTTATTTGTTTTTACTTGTTTTTGATTTTTGTTTGTTATTGTGTTGTTATCTCTTTTATGTGTTTTTAGTTTCGTTTCTGCTCTTTTCTTTTCCTTCCTTTTGTTTAATTTGATTATTTCGTACTTCGAATTCATTTGTGCAACAGCTTGAGAAACATCCAAAGGGGAGCTGAAACCATTGCCCGAAGGTTTGAAACGTGCATATCTGGGAGAAGAACAAACTCAATCGCATTATCGGTAATATCTCTCCTTTTCTTCTCTTCAATGGATGTCGATATCTTTCTATCGAACCTTCGTAAATATTTCCCTTCACTTCCTCAAAATGCTGTGTTTAAAATTTATAAAGTACGATGACTAGACTTTGGACATTGATGCTCTTAAATGTGCCTGCTGATATCCGATGGCTTATCGAAGCCAAGGTGAGATTCTCCGGTGAGCCGGACATTAATCTCGCAAAATACATGCCTGGTCTAGGAAAGAGCTACTACGCCAAGAGGCGAAGAGCGAAGAGGTTACAAGTATGCTATAAATGTGCTAGATAGAATTGTAACCAGACTTGTCGTTCATTAGGTTTTGCGTCCAGGAATAGAGAAGATAAACTTTCATTATTAAGAATGGTTTGAGTAATGAGTCGCTGGATAATGTTTTGTTAACTCTCGAGTCACATTCTTGTGGACTTGTTCAGCGTGAATTGCTTAATCTATGGACCCAATTTCGTGATGAATTGCAGTGTTATAGTCTAGGGAATCTGACTAAAAACGACCATGTTTGCCAGTTTATAAAAAAACTGGATGGGAAGCAAATCCCCGACTCATAGAAGGCGTTTCAGCCGTTACTGGACGTAAAACCAGAGGAAGATGTGAGCCACAATCACAACTACTTGTATATTTGAATGTGTGTTGTTATTGTCAAATTTTTTTCTTGTTTCGATTGATCTGATTATCAATGTTGTTTTTGTGTTTTGTTGTTTGTTGATTTTGTTTGTTTTAATTTCAAGTTTTCTTTTTGACAAACCATATGACTACCCTATGGCATAAGTACACGTGGGAGACAAGTGTGGAGGTTTTGTCAACCTCCACCGAAAGTGTATCTCTATTTTTTATGCTTCACGTGGGAGACAAGTGTGGGGTTTTTGTCAACCCCCACCGAAAGTGTATCTCCATTTTCCATGCTTCACGTGGGAGACAAGTGTGTAGGTTTTGTCAAACCTCGCCGACAGCATATCTCATTTTTTCAAATCTTGGGGCGATAAATCTGCATCGAGCAACCCCCACCGAAAGTATGTCCCCATGTTTCAAAATTTGAGAGTTTTATGGGTGTATATATACATTCTGCATATTTTCATATGTCATTCCATAACCTGTCTTGCAATTGAAAAGCATAATATCTAACGTGTCTTACACAAGATTAGAGCACTTGTAGAAATGGAGAAAACACCAATTCACCGATTCCGCAATATATGCGTATTTTGCGGATCGCAATTTGGTAAAGATGGAGAGTTTACCACAGCAGCTCTTGATCTTGATAGGACATTAGCTGCGAGGGGTATTAATTTGATTTATGGAGGGGGTAGTCTTGGGTTAATGGGGTGTGTGTCAACATCTGCAACCCTAGGCAGGAGCAAAGTCCTTGGCATTATCCCTAAACCTTTAGCTGTGCAAGATTTCGTAGGCAACACATTCGGGGAAGAGTTACAGGTCTCTAGCATGCATGAGCGTATTGCACATATGGTTGTTAAGTCCGATGCATTTATAGCTTGCCTGGTGGTTATGGTACATTAGAGGAGATATTTCAAATCACCTCTTGGGCACAGCTAAACATCCATCGGAAACCCATTGGTTTGTTAAATGTTAATAATTTTTTTGATGGTTTGTTTTCCTTTCTTGATCAAGCTGTAGAAAAAAATTTCATCTCACCGTCAGCAAGGCAAATGCTGGTTACAGCTTCAACGGCAGGGGAGTTAATTGACAAACTACAAGAATTCGTCTATTTGCCTGATCCAACAATGGCTCAGATAAATTGGTTTGGAGAAGACAACAAAAGGCGTCAACTGGATTTAACCCTCCATCTGTAATCTCTACTTGCTGGTTTGCTGAGTTTTTGTTTGCTTTCTTTTTAGTGTGTTTATTTGAGATTTTTCATGTCATTTTTTTTGAGTTTTTTCAGGTTATTTCTTTCGTCCCAGGTAATATTTTCTAATCTCGATTTTTAGAGTGGTGGCTTAAAAAGTTTAATTCCTCTTGAAACGCATTCTGGATCTCTTCAATCCATAATGGCTGAATAAGGAGGCTAACTTCTAACTTTTTAGACCCATTCTAACTGACTTGTTTTTGTTTGCTGGCTTGTTGGACTTTGTTATTTTATGAGTAAGTTTAGTTTTATGTAATTTAGAGTTGTTATGTGTTTTAGTCTTTATCAGTTTCGATTCAAAAAAAATTGTGGAAAAAACTTGAGAATGGCAGAATATGGGGTTTCTTTAACCCTTGAAACGCATTCTCTCTAAATAAATCTGTAGTTTGTTTATTTCATGTTATTTGAAGTGTCTTGTTTCTTGTTTTGTTCCTTCATAATAAAGGTATATAGGCTGAAAACCTTAAGTCTGCGGGCTACTGGTCCTAAGGATTGTTGAAATATACAATCTTGACTCAGGTGTAACAACGCCACGTACCTCTTTTCTTGCTTTTTGTGGGTCGATGATAAGATAATGATTGAATTAAGAATAACTCTTGGAAAATGATAAATGATGCATGGATCTGTGTGCTTGAAATGTTTATTGGTTTTCACTTTGCTTTTGATTCCTTGCTCAACATTGAGCACTGAGCTATTATCACTGAGTTATTTGTTCACTTAGAGAAAGTTTATGTAATTCAAATATTTCTTCAGATTTCAATGAATTCTAGAACTTGTTTGATGGTCACTCGAGGTGAAATCCTAGACTGTGCAACATTGGGGAAATGATTTAGGCCATCTTTGGACCGTTTGAGCCTTAATAGCCAACCTAGATGTGTATAAGAGACAGAGCCTTAATAGCCACCCTTGACTGAAATTGATCCCTAGTTACCCCCTTTGAGCCTTTGTAAGCCTTTTTCTTTGTTAACTCACTAAAAGATTTCCTAACCTTAAATGAATTTGTTCCAAACAGTTTATCCCTTACCTATAAGCATGTAGATCATTCATAATTAAATTCTGAGCTATGTTTTGGTTTTGGGAAGTTAGAGGAGGTTGGGATGTGTCATGAGCAATGCAAGTGAGTCCTATTGTGTTTGTAAAAAGAACAAAAAAAGCCAATCTGTACTTATCGTCCACGTACTTACACATTGAGGACAATGTGTTGTTTAAGTGTGGGGAGGGGAAGTGTAATAAAAAAAAGAAAAAAAAGAAAAAAAAGAACAAAAGAAGAAGAATAAGAGATCTATACCCTTAAGTGTTCTTAAAAAGAATGAAACAACAAATTGTGGGGGTGTAGTTTTCTTTTGTTTTCTGCAAAAAAAAAAAAAGAGATTGAGTGTTCTAAATAAGTTTGGGGGAGTAACCTGGTGAATTGAAATGAAGTTGTGTTATAGGGTTGAGCTCTACATAGTCTTGAATGATTTATGTGTTTGTGGGTGATTTGAGCCAAATTATTATCCTTTATCATACCTTCACCCAAGCCCAACGTTACAAGCTTAATAAAGTCCTACTTGATCCTTGGTGTTGTACATGTCTACATTAGTGGAGAGTGACTTGAAAAGCAGGCCTATGGAGTTCATTTATACACACATCTTTACTATTAAATATGATTCATTTTTAAGCATAAACTCATACGGGTTACAAGTGATTAGGTGAGAATGGCTCTACACACACACACTTGAGGAATTGAAGTGAAGCGAAACTAATCTTTTCGGATAAAATTGTTGATCAAGTGCATTATTTTGAAGTTTTCCTTGGGTTATAATTAAGTACAATCTTTGAGGCCTATTTGCAGATGAAGCATTTGTGTGTTTTAATTTTTTGTTGATTATATTTCGGTTTAGTTTTATTTTATATTGTCGTAGTTGCTTGAGGACTAGCAAAGTCTAAGTGTGGGGGAATTTGATAGGTGTCTATTTATGTATTACTTTTATATCAATTCGTCCATGTTTCTTTGCTAAATTCCTTGGTATTTTTATGTTTTTGTGTGGTTTTGATGTTTGTAGGAGTTTTGGAGCAACTTGCACAAAATGGAGTAAAACCCTTCATTTTCACCTCTGCTAGTCAACCATCTTCTCGGATTTAATTGTATTGATATACAATGAACCCGATGACGTATCATATACCGTTGAAAAGTTCTCGAAGTCTACTTTTTGGAGAAATTTACGGTTTATAAATCCATTCAGTGTACCAAAAGTTGTAATCAAAACAGTGTGAGAAGTATAGAAATGTAATTCCACAAATCACTGTAGCATGTATAATACGGGACACTGTAGCAGGTTACTGTAGCAGAGTATTTAAACACATTTTAGTGTTTTATTTTCATAACTTGAAGAGGGGAGAACGTGGTGGAGGCTGAAGCTCTGGAATTCTTTCATCTCTTGGAGTTCTTGAAGGAGAAAGGAAGCTTGGAAAGAGGAAGAACTACAATCCAAAGAGAATTACATCAAATTTGCTAAGTTTTTCCCTTCCCTTTCATTTTCTGGAATGTCTCCATGTTGTATTGTATTTACCACGTTCTTAAACATGTGTAACTGAATCTGAATTGGTTGAGGGTGATTTCAAAGCCCATGATATGGTTTTTGTAAGTTGATTGTGTAAGAAATTGTTATCCAATTCTCTAATTGAAGTTGCTTGTATTCTCTCATATTTAATGCTTATGATTGCTTGCTGATTGTATTTGAGTGGCCAACTGAATATAATCTGGTTTGATTTATTGCTAGACTAGAAATCTTGATCCGTAATTGTCTTGAATTTCTAATCATTAGTAGCAAAATTGTGATCAGAGATTACAATTGGAGAATTTAACCTAAGTTAAATAATCCGAGCTTGTGTGTTTATTGCTTAGATCAACCTATCTTTCTTATCATAATGCATCAATTGAATTAAACTCAGAGAGCTTGTTCTAGGTTGTTTAATGGATAGAGATTAAATAAAGAGCTTGTTTTATTTAACAACAAAGTAAGGAAAGATTGGGGTAATAGAGCTTGTTATTATCTACGGTTGATAACTTCAATGCTGTAATTAGATGACAATTCTACAATTAATTCGCAAATCCATATCTTGTGGTAGAGAAGGATCCCTTAACCAGCTTTCTCCCATTGATTTTTCATTCAAATTTACTTTCTGTTTTGTTATTCTTTACTTGCATTCTTATTTCATTTAGTAAAGCATTCAACAAAAATCCCCCCCTGTTTAGTTTATTGTTGCTGGAAATAACAAATTCAATTAGAATCAATCCTCGTGGGAACGTATCTTACTTATCACTTTATTACTTGTGCGACTAGTATACTTGCTAGTTTCGAACGCATCATGTATGTAGATTGTAAGTCTAGCATTATTGTAGAGTTTAAGTTATTTATAGGTTGTAAGTTTAGTATTACTGTTTTGTTTGTTATTTAGAAGTATCATATAACTTTCCAATAAGCTCGTGCATTAAAATCATTGTATTTGTTTTACAATGATTGAAGTATATAATTAATTAATGAAGTTAAGGGAACACATATATTAATTCTGTCACAGCCAGTGATGTCTATTTGAGACAGTAATATTTAAATTTCTCTAGAGAAGTAAAATTCAAGGAACTTTAAGTAGAGACCTAACTGGAATAATCCCTTTACAAGTTTTCTCAAAAGGTTCTGTTCCATATTCAACCCAGGAATTTAATTTAATTTGTCTATAGTAGGGTACTGAAGTTCCAGGAAATTTAAAGAGAGAGATTTCAGTTCCTTAATGTGAAGTGTAAGGTGTGAAGGCATTTTGCCTTTCACACTGCCTTCACACAATCCCACATCGGTGGGATTCAAAATCAAAGTGGGGAGGCGAGGCTATATAATAAAGCCTCCTCCTCCCCTTACACTTGTATCAAGCTTCTGTATTAAGCTTTTCTCTTCTTCTTCCCTTGTAATCTCCTCCATTTTAATTGTGAGAGAGATTGTAATATTTTTCTTTATAGTGAAATATTTTCGGTCTTGTCCCGTAGAGGTTTCCCTCAAATTGAGGGTTTTACCACGTTAAATATTTGTGTCTTTATTTTCTTTAATTGCCTTTAATTTATTTATTGTGCGAAGGCTGAGCCGCCCAAGTTGTCTATTTTATTTATTGTGGAGGGCAGTGCCACCCAAATTGTTATTTCTAACATAACAATTTGTTTCTTGTCTTTTATTTGAGCTGCGGTAGGAGTGTTCAATCTCCTAACAGTGGTATCAGAGCAAGGTTGCGAAGGCAGAGCCAAGGGTTAGGACAGTGAGTGGTTACTTGTATGGTTATATACATGTCTAGGAAAACTTTGTCAAAAAGACGATAAGAGTCTAAGGAGACTGGATTTTAAGTGGGACCGCTTGTGACCCCTCCAGTGTTTCCTGGAAGCTTTCCTGGTGTATACGAATACTGTCACTGTTCACGTATACGATACTATTCAAGGGTACTGTTCACATATACGGTACTGTTCACTGCAAGACAAATGGCAGCCAAATTCAAGATAGAGAAGTTCGATGGAAACAACTTTGGGCTATGGAAAATTAAAATAAAGGCTATCTTGAGAAAAGAAAATTGCCTTGAAGCAATTGATGGAAGACCGGAAAATATGCAAGATGAAAATAAATGGGAGAAGATAGATGGTGATGCGATGGCAAGTCTACATCTAGCAGTTGCAGATGAAGTGCTGTCAAGTATTCAAGAATTAAACTCTGCAAAGGAGATTTGGGATACTTTGACAAGCTTGTATGAAGCCAAATCTCTACACAACAAAATTTTCTTGAAAAGGAAGCTGTACACTCTTCGTATGTCAGAAACCACTCCGGTGACTGAACATATCAACACTTTGAAGACGTTATTCTCTCAGCTCTCAACCATGGAGCATAACATAGAAGAGAAAGAACGTGCTGAGCTTCTACTTCAGAGTTTACCTGATTCATATGACAATCTCATCCTCAACTTGGCAAATGGTTCAATGAAGTCATCTCTAGTCTTTAATGATGTTGCGGCTGCTATCTTAGAAGAAGAAAGCAGACGTAAAAACAAGGAAGACAGAATAATGACTTCTCAACATGCAGAGGCTTTATCCGCCAACAGAGGGAGATCAAGGAACGTGGTTCCAGTGGGAGTCACAATCAGAACAGGGGAAAGTCTAAAGGAAGGAAGTTTATTAAATGCTACCATTGTGGAAAGCAAGGGCACGTGAAAAACGAGTGTTGGCATCTTAAGAAGAATGGAGAGGGAAACAGCAAAGGAAAAGAATCTGAGTCGTCAGGATCTCAGGGTTGTGTAGCAAGTACTTCAGGGAATGGCGAAATCTTGTGCAGCGAGGCAACAACAGTTGTGGAAGGCAGAAAAAGGTTTGCTGATATATGGTTAATTGATTCAGCAGCAACATGGCATATGACTTCTAGAAGAGATTGGTTCTATCAATATAAACCTATCTCAGAAGGGTCTGTGTACATGGGTGATGATCATGCCTTAAAAATCGCTGGTATTGGAACCATCAAAGTAAAAATGTTTGATGGTACGATTCGCACTATCCAAGATGTACGACATGTGACTGGCTTGAAGAAAAATTTGCTATCGATGGGACAGTTGGATGACCTCGGATGTGAATTCCATACGAAAAATGGGATCATGAAGGTTGTCAGAGGCGCACTTGTGGTGATGAAGGCAGAAAAGATTGCTGCTAACCTATACATGCTCCATGGAGAAACGGTTCAGGAGGCAGAAACAGCGGTTGCTAGTTCTGGAGAAGAATTGTCTATGATATGGCATCAAAGACTTGGCCATATGTCCGAAAAGGGTTTGAAGATTCTCTCTGATCGAAAACTACTTCCTGGAATCAAAACTGTAAGTTTACCATTCTGTGAGCATTGTGTTATTAGCAAGCAGAGTAGACTGAGTTTTAGCAGATCTATTGCTAGGAGTAAAAACATTCTAGACTTGATTCATTCTGATGTTTGGGAATCACCGGTTACGTCCCTAGGAGGAGCAAACTACTTTGTATTGTTTGTGGATGATTATTCTAGGAGATGTTGGGTATATGTCATCAAGAAAAAGTCAGATGTATTTCCTGTATTCAAAGCCTTCAAAGCACAAGTGGAACTTGAATCCGGAAAAAGGATCAAGTGTTTGAGGACAGATAATGGGAGAGAATTCTGCAACAAGGAGTTTGACACATTTTGTAGTAAAGAAGGTGTGAAACGGTAGAAGACAGTTGCTTACACACCACAACAAAATGGAGTGGCAGAGCGGACGAATAGAACTCTCGCAGAAAAAATGAGAGCATTACTAAGGACTGCGGGTCTACCCAAGACATTTTGGGCAGAAGCAGCCACTACAGCCTGTTACTTGATAAATAGGTCTCCATCAACAGCAATTGAGATGAAGACACCTATGGAGATGTGGACCGGTAAGCCAACTGATTATTCCTCCCTTCATATTTTCGGATGTCCTGCTTATGTGATGTATCATGACCAAGAAAGAACGAAGCTGGATCCAAAATCCAGGAAATGTATCTTCTTGGGATATGCTGATGGAGTAAAGGGGTATCGCTTATGGGATCCTACTGCCCATAAGATTGTCATCAGCAGGGATGTTGTCTTTATAGAAGACATGTTTAAATGTGAAGAAAGTGATAGCACGAAGAAAAATGTTGAGACTGTATCAATACAGGAAGAAACAGTTTCTTCTGAAGCAATACCAGAACATGATGATCAAGAACCAGTCGAGTCTGAAGCACCTGAAGTTCGTCGATCAACTCGAGAAAGAAGGGAACCTTCTTGGCACTCAGAATATGTGATGGCGAGCAATGTTGCATACTGTCTCCTAACAGAAGATGGGGAGCCTTCCACCTTTCAGGAGGCTATAAAAAGTTCTGATGCATCTTTATGGATGACAGCAATGCATGAAGAGATGGAAGCTTTAGACAAAAACAAGACATGGGATCTTGTGCCACTACCACATGGAAGAAAAGCCATCGGAAACAAATGGGTCTACAAGATCAAACGTGATGGGAATGATCAAGTGGAGCGGTATCGTGCTAGACTGGTGGTCAAAGGATATGCTCAGAAAGAAGGAGTTGATTTCAATGAGATATTCTCTCCTGTGGTAAGACTTACAACAATTCGAGCAGTCTTGGCTATGTGTGCTACTTTTGACTTACACTTAGAGCAGTTAGATGTAAAAACTGCGTTTCTTCATGGAGAACTTGAAGAAGAAATTTATATGCTCCAACCGGAAGGTTTTGTTAAAGAAGGAAAAGAAAACTTGGTTTGCAGGTTGACCAAATCTCTGTACGGCTTAAAACAGGCGCCAAGATGTTGGTACAAGAGATTTGATTCATTCATCATCAGCCTTGGGTACAACAGACTCAGTTTAGATCATTGTACTTATTACAAGAGGTTTGAGGAAGACTTTATCATTTTGCTGTTGTACGTGGACGATATGTTGGTAGCAGGCACTAACAAATATCAGGTCCAAGAATTAAAGGCACAATTGGCTAGGGGATTTGAAATGAAGGATTTAGGACCGGCAAACAAGATTCTAGGGATGCAAATTCACCGAGACAGAAAAAACAGGAAGATTTGGCTATCTCAAAAGAACTACTTGAAGAAAATCTTGCGCCGCTTCAACATGCAAGATTGTAAGCCAATTTCTACCCCATTTCCTGTTAATCATAAATTATCCTCAAGTATGAGTCCTAGCAATGAAGCGGAGAGGATGGAAATGTCTCGAGTACCGTATGCATCAGCAGTAGGGAGCCTAATGTATGCTATGATTTGTACAAGACCAGACATTGCACAAGCAGTGGGAGCGGTCAGTAGATTCATGGCTAATCCGGGGAGAGAGCATTGGAATTCTGTTAAGAGGATCCTTAGATACATCAAAGGAACCTCTGATGCTGCACTATGCTATGGGGGATCAGAGTTCATTGTCAATGGCTATGTTGATTCAGATTTTGCAGGAGATATTGACAAAAGGAAGTCCACTACAGGCTATGTGTTTACACTTGCAGGAGGTGCTGTGAGCTGGGTATCTAAACTTCAAACTGTTGTGGCTCTATCTACAACAGAAGCAGAGTATATGGCAGCTACACAAGCTTGCAAGGAAGCTGTTTGGATCAAAAGGTTATTGGAGGAACTCGGGCACAAACAAGAGAAGATTTCTTTGTTTTGTGACAGTCAGAGTGCCTTGCATATCGCAAGGAATCCAGCCTTTCATTCAAGAACGAAGCACATAGGAGTTCAATATCATTATGTACGAGAAGTAGTGGAAGATGGAATAGTGGATATGCAGAAAATCCACACGAAGGACAACATAGCAGATGCATTAACCAAACCAATCAATGCTGACAAGTTCATCTGGTGTAGAACGTCTTGTGGCCTGTTAGAGATGTGAGCAGCATGTATAGAGACAAGACTGAAAGGAAAAATGCCTTCAAGTGGGAGAATGTGAAGTGTAAGGTGTGAAGGCATTTTGCCTTTCACACTGCCTTCACACAATCCCACATCGGTGGGATTCAAAATCAAAGTGGGGAGGCGAGGCTATATAATAAAGCCTCCTCCTCCCCTTACATTTGTATCAAGCTTCTGTATTAAGCTTTTCTCTTCTTCTTCCCTTGTAATCTCCTCCATTTTAATTGTGAGAGAGATTGTAATATTTTTCTTTATAGTGAAATATTTTCGGTCTTGTCCCGTAGAGGTTTCCCTCAAATTGAGGGTTTTACCACGTTAAATATTTGTGTCTTTATTTTCTTTAATTGCCTTTAATTTATTTATTGTGCGAAGGCTGAGCCGCCCAAGTTGTCTATTTTATTTATTGTGGAGGGCAGTGCCACCCAAATTGTTATTTCTAACATAACAATTTGTTTCTTGTCTTTTATTTGAGCTGCGGTAGGAGTGTTCAATCTCCTAACACTTAACTTGCTCTCCGAAAATTTCTGGAAATTTATCTAATTTTCATGAGTTAGTAAACCTACTACAAGTACATAGGACCACTATATAATCTTTGAATTTAATTATGACCTAACACGTGTATCACCTTTCGATCAGTTATTGAGTTGTATATTTACATAATCATAAAGTTGTTCATACAACAATATCTCTGTGGTTGCAGATATATGACAAGAAGTTTGAAAAGTGGCCAATAAGGAAGAATAATTAAGAAGAAGAAGAAGAAGATACTCTGTATGTTTAACTCAAAAAGGGAATTTCATTGTGATATTTGTCGTTAAAGAACCGTTCAGTTGACTTCAAGAATCTTAAATTAATCGAAATTAATGAGTCTTCAAATCATGTAATTATATCTTCTTCTTTAAAAGTAAATGGTCAGTTGTGTAATAAATAGACAGAACCGATCGTGTTTGGAGATTATTGAATGTCAAACCAAAGAAATTAAATTCCTAATAGAAATTGAATTCGACATGTCTGGTTGTCTTAATTTCATTAGAAGACAATTATGGAGGTATCTAAATATAGGGTGGAATTAACCAAATATATATATATATATATATATATATATATATGTATATATATATAGAGAGAGAGAGAGAGATCATAGTAAAGGGAACAATTGTTTTTTTTTTTTTTTGTTCTTCTCTCTCTTTCTCTTCTTCTATGCTATCTAGAGAGATCTGAAGCCCTAGAAATTGAGAATTAAGCAAATTACCGCGAATCCCTAACCAAATGGTTAATATATATTTCTATAAAGATAAAGGAAAAGAGACATAAAAGAGTTAAATTCGGGGTTAAAAACATGAAAATAAAATCCCCACCACACAAACCGCGCCTGCCCCAACTACACAACCCACAAAAAAAAAAAAAAAAAAAGAAGGTAAGATGGAAGAATGCTGAACCATTGAAATTAACTTGCTCATTTCAAATTGCGATATCCATAACATTGCTAGCTGCAGCCTGTAATTAATTGATCTGTACTTGAGGGTAGTTTTATGTTAATCAGTTTTAATTTTATGGTTGTTTTGACATTAACCCTTAATTATTATTTATTGGTTACCAAGTAAATGATGAACAAATAAAGAAATAAATCGGCTCGCATATGCAGCGTGCAATTGCAGTCGAGGTTCCCAGCAGAAGAAAAAGTAACTTTCAGTCAAGGGCAAATTTCTGCTTTTTGAAGTGTTTGTCCCCCTAAAAGTTAAAACGCACGCGGTTTGAATTAAAGACCATCCAATAATAGCCGTAACAAACAGAGTGCATTTAGATTCATTTTACGAAACTATAGTATACATTTGTTTTAAAAAGGTACATAATTTAATTTTAAGATACAAAAAGTGTTAATTAGATAGGTTGAGTCTATGATTATAATCTCAAAAGATTCAAACATTCGATGATATTTAACTTTGTTCAATTTAAAGAACGTGAGATGTATTAATTGAGAGTCCATTACCACGCCTATTTAATATTTAATTAGACCGAAATATTTACTTTAAATTTAATTTCCAGCCAATAGACTTCCATAATTACATATGTATGAAATAGATTGGGAAGTATAACATAATAGATAAGAAAATGTATTTAGTCATGGAGACATGCATGCCAATCATAGCAATTATATTCAAATTTGATAGACAAGTTAAAAAGAAACATAACTAATATAATCTGTAGATTTTTCGACTTAAATAAATAATATATTTATTTATTGTTAACTCTATGTATCTTATACACTATCTGAGTAAAGATAGAGCAACGGTTAAATAAGAGAGAGTCACTAGTCTCAGATAGATTTTAATTTTAGAAAACTATTAATTATATTTGTTGTTAAGATAGATAAAAAAAAAAAAAAACAAAACAAAATATACGTATGATATAAATTTATTGTCTTGGTACGCGGAAAACGTGGTAAAATATTTATTTTTACTTGTGTATTAAGAATATATTAAGAAATAAAAAAATAGTACATAGTAAATAATTAATAAATTTACTATTATAACGACTGTAATTTATATGCATTTTTTAGACATTATCAAGTATTTATTCTTTTAAACATATATATTTAAGATAGATGTTAAAAATGTTATATATATTGTGAAGCAATTAATCAAAGATTTGTAGGGACGGAAATAATTTTTAATATTTTTATTTTATAATGGAAAGGTTCTAAACCAAGAATGCAAATAATTTTAGCAAACAAGTAAATTTTATTTATTTGTAAGTATAGTCAAAACATTATTCTAGTACTATAATATTGAAGAGAATCATTTAATTTACTTAAAAGTTTGCAAGTGTTAATCCGATTTAAATATTTGAGCGAATAAACTTTGCGAAGGAGAGATGGTTGTACAGTGAAAGCGTAGTAAATAAAATAATTAAATGCCTTTCACATGCAAATTCATTGACCCGTTTCGCGTGTACATCTCGTGGAAAGAATTTCTAGCCAAAAGCGTGGAAATTTCTCAGCAGCCTCGCATGTGTCTCGTTCTCATTTCCAGCTTGATCACGCTCTCTATCTCTCTCTCCAATATATAATGAGCATACGTGAAATACTAGACCACCATTAATACTCGCATAAACCACCACTTACAGTTGCAGGTATACATAGACGCACACATATATGCTTATTATAGTTGTTTGAGAAGGCGCGGGATTTTGTGATTGTGTGTGGTCATGATAGAGGATATGCCGCCTGGGTTTCGTTTTTACCCAACTGAGGAAGAGTTGATTACGTTTTATCTGCATCACAAGCTACAAGGCAGTAGAGAGGACTTGAACCGACTTATGGATCGGGTTATACCACAAGTCAATATATACGAATTCAATCCATGGGAACTTCCACGTATAACTTCTTCCATCTCTGATCTTATAAATATTGCTCTTTTGTTTTTCATCTTCTGTCACCATTAGTTACATTCCATTATCTCATGATAATTTCGGACAAAAACAAGTCCAGTTGATCGATGTATATATCTCATCATAATATATACTATATATTTTTATTCTTAAACTCATTCTCTAATCTCTTTTACATCTTAAAAGGAAGTGCAAATTAACCTCTTTATGACAGGTACTGCACTTCAAATAAAATGATTATAATTACTTCGATCGGCGTTTAAGAAATTTTATGTATATATTTTTCCACCAAACTTGCTTGAATTATTAATTATTTTATATTCCAAACTTGCTAATGCAAATTTGCCATGAAAGCTCACATTTTTTAGTTCTTTTATTGGGCTCAGAATTTTCGCAATACCTGTGCCATAGAGACCCTGAACAATGGTTCTTCTTCATCCCAAGACAAGAGAGTGAAACACGCGGAGGGAGACCGAACCGGCTCACAGCTGATGGATACTGGAAAGCTACTGGCTCTCCCGGTTTTGTTTTCTCTTCAAATAATCGTGCTGTTGGAGAGAAACGAACAATGGTTTTCTATAGAGGACGAGCACCAACCGGAAGAAAAACGGAGTGGAAGATGAATGAATATAAAGCCGTGGAAGGAGAAGCTTCAACATCTAGCGGTGCAACTCCAGTGGTACGTATCAACCACATGTATAACTCTTTGATCTCAGCTTCTTCCTCTCCTTCGATCATCTTCCGATTGATTATTGGTTTAAAGACATCTAAGCTTTACTTATATTAACTACATTTACAAAGTCAATTCGTGTACTTGAATTTTATATTCCAAGCTACCTTTCATCTCATCATGCATCATCTTGAAATTAATGGTTACAAGAATCCATGAGGATCTGTTCGATCAAATCAGGATCTCATCTCTTTTTGTTGAGAAAAGAAAAAACCCTAATAAAATTAACATTAGGTGCCCGTGATAAACCTCCAAGGGCCCAATTTCATCTATATTACATGAACAATAATTCTATGGAGAGATCAGTACTTTTTACAAATATATTATTTATGAATGTACATCGATAAAAGAAGCAAGCTAGGTTAGATTAGATCGGATAAGATAATCTCTTTTTATATTAAAATTAATTTTTATCAAAGGAATAAATTTTCCCATGTAATTTTCATCTTCTGTTTCATGCTTGGTCTCTACTTTCCCTTGATTAATTAGGCTCAATTTCTACCATTTTGAGTGCAAAGAAAATATTTTTAGCAACATTTCTTGTTATATGTATTTGCAGATAAGGCACGAATTCAGTTTGTGCCGAGTGTACAAGAAATCAAAATCTTTGCGGAGCTTTGACCGGCGTCCACCACCAGTACCAGGAGTGGTAATCGGCGAACCAAGGCCCCAACAAGCTCATGGCAACGAAGCAACAACAGCATCTAACTATCAGACTTCTCAAGTGCCTACTGAGAGAACAAGCTCACAGGATAGTTCATCGTCTGGGGACAATTGGAAGCCTTCTCTGCATGGTGAAAGCGGTAACATGGCGGCAATGGTTTCTGATAGTGAGCTGTGGTGGGATTTGGACCAATTGGATTTGTTCTGCGGGACGCGATAAAAGAAGAACTTGCGTCGGCTTAGCGGGTCTGCTACACGAGAGTCCCAAGTCTCTGCCAGACAAATTAATAAACACCCTGCATGTTAATCAGTCTGCTCAAAACCCAAATCTTTTATGTCTACCTAGCACTTTCGTTTGTTGTGGACGATTGTTTAGTCTACCACTGCTAATGTTTTTGTGTTAGAATTTTAAATTATGTGGAAGAATTAATATAATTATGAAGTCTTAACATAATATTTTGTGCTAGAATTTTAACTTATGTTTCTGAATTAATTATGATGAAATATCAGCAGGAGCATAATATTTGTTAAAGAATTACGTGTGAGACCCAAAAGATCAACTTATTGGATGGAATGATGAATTCTCTTTGTACATTCAAGATTTTCCCTTACAAGTATTCAAAGTAGGAGAACTCAAAAAATTAATTTGAGCAATCGAATAGGTCAAAATTATTAGAAGCATAAACTATGCGTCTTTTTTTTTTTTTTTTAAAGACAAGTTTAATAGTTTATATTGGCCAATAACATTAAGGCACCCTCGACAATTTAATGTGAACCCTTATAATTAGATTTACCATCCAAAAGTAAGTAATCAATATAAAGGTTGTTTTTGAGAGAATTAAAATCATGAGTATATCTAACTGTGAAATTAATCATGTATATTCAGATTTATTTTTTCTTGTATTTGGCTAATCATTAATATGATTATTTGTACCAAATTAGAATAAATGTGTATATGATATAATTTTAGGAAAAAACTTGTATGAGACATGTTTATCAAGTTAGTATGCTGACTGGTTAGCTTATAACTAAACATTAATATATCATCATGGATGAGAACAACTGAATTAAATACATGAATAAGATTGTAATTAGTTGGGAAATCATATGTACTGAAGTTGTATATTTGTCTCATATACTTATTTTCTATGCTGTTATTAAGTAAACATATTGTGTTGGTAGATGAGAACAAAGAGTGTTAGGAGGGGCAATTATCCCTCTTAACTTCTTGTAGAGATCCTTGCCATGAAAGGATGTAGATATCGAACTAAAAAATAGTTTAAATGCTTGTAAACTTAAAGTTTTAGGTCTAGTAATTTTTTAACAATATCAAAAAATACCAAGGATTTGTACGCTAATCAAAAGTTGAATTTGTATTCAATATTTACCGTGACCAACAAGCTTTGAATAGACTGGTAATTACTATTACCAATCCCCTGTCACGAAAAGCTTCTTTTTTATTGTCACCCTAATCTTTTTTTTTTTTTAATTTTTGTTAATCATCAACAATGTTATTCTCCTAATAGATAGGAATACCCTTCTTTTGAATAAATAAAATAAGAGAAATATTCTGAGAAATATAATTTACTGCTACATGATTACCGCTATATATCTCGTATTTTCACTTCATTTTATCAATTAATTTTCCAAAATTTTGGACAAACTTGACTTGGAAATTAGCCGACAAGTGATAGAAAAATATTTTAAGCAAGGGTTAACTAGAAATATATAGTAGACTTAAAGGAAAACTAAGACGCATGAATTGTGGGGGTTTGGTAGACATCAATATTAATTTTCTACAATAATGGTACTTGCTGGAACCAATTCTTTTTGTCAAAAAAAAAAAAAAAGAACTAATGATATTTAACAAATTGTGAGCTGATCAGCAATTAATTCTCTGCAATAAGTCAATAACATTGACGATCATGGGACATACATTCATGAATTCCAAAATTATTCTTTGATGACCAATTTTAAGTGGTGCACCCCTGAAGTTTAGCATCTCTATAAAACTCCTTATGATTGAGAAATTAACATAAACTCACTTTTTATTGATATTAAGGGTATTTATTAAATGACGAGGAATCTATTATTAAACGACTAAAAATACCCTTCATATACGCTTCATTGCCTTCTCTTTCCTTTACTTCATCCCATTTCCTCTCCTCCTTTAGTGGCTGAGAAGTACTCATGCGATTCCAAATTCCTAAAAGACGGCTGTGGACCTTATGGAGCAATTCGAGCTTGTGGTTGTGGGACATTGTGCACACTTCAGCACTGGCTTGGCTGAGACAGTTGAGATTACAAATTATAGATGAAGAAAGGAAGGGAGATTGAATGAGCTGTGTGCATCTTAACCATTGAGTTGGTTGAGAGAATTTGGAGAATAATAGATTATAAATGAAGAAAGGGAAAGGGATTGAATGAGTTGTGTTATGTTAATAAGAGAAGGGGAAGACTTTCATATAGGGGACATTAGAACTAAGAGTGGAAAGTTGATTTGATAAGATTAGATTAAAATTTTTATTGAGTAACTGAATTAAAAGTTAAAATTGAATTGGGTCATTGAGAGATAAATTGAATTATCTAATAAAGATCTAAAATTATCAAAAAAAAAAAACTGACTTTCTAAGAAAATTTTGTTTTCCCAAATGGGTATATAATTTATTTCTTCAGTAGCGTCAACCGAGTACTACATGATTTTGGCTTTTTTAGAAGACCAAGTAGCTAGATTTTGATTGGTAAAATGTCTAGAAAGAATTAGCTACATATTTCTACGTGCATGTCCGTAATTAATCCATATAGTCTTCATACTTTTGTCCGGTGAAGCTTAAAAGTAAACGTGTAATCAATTTCAAATTAATTAATGGGGCGTTCAATTCTATCAACAGTTCCAAAAAAAAAAAGGAGTAAACGTTTGAGGATTATTATATGTGAATTTTGAAGATTTTATTGGAAGACAAATTTTAACAAGACCAGTCATAGTAGCAGGAGTTCAGCCCTTGAGGATGGAACACGGTCTTCTTTGATGTGGATACTGGAAAAATATTAATCATATACTATGTTTTTCTAATGCATAAAAAAATGGTCTAATATGAATGTATAATGGGAAACTATAGAACGTTCATACACAAGGAAAACGAAATTTAATTTTGATAATATCAACCTTATAATGTTTATTATACCATATCACAGTTTTGATTTGTAGAAATTCCCTGTGTACATTGATAATTTAGCAATTCGACTGGAATTTTGAAAAAAAGTAACACTATATATATAATCAACAGATAGAATTATCTGATATGATACAATCTTATTAAAGGAGTAAGAATTAAAAAAAAATGTAACAAATGATCAATCAACCATAATAACATTAAAGGAAATGTTAACATCTATCATAATATTAAATCTTTGAAGATTGTGTAAATTTTATTAAATTTTATTTATTTAATAATTTTCACGCAATTTTTAAGATAATTTATAATTTTTAACAGAAATCTTTAATAGAATTTATATAATTTTTAAAAATTTAATATATACTCTTAAGATACGTGATAAGATTGCTCAAACATTAATAATTTGAATATATGATATTTTAGCCTTTTCAGTGCTGACCGGATTCTTCTCCAAGTTCCAAACGACGTAGTCGTCGATTCAGCGTAAAGTACAGGTAAAACACGGATCGTTCTGTTCTCACTGCGCGTGAATAGATCCAAATTTCCAACATACGTATATTCTTACACGTGAGTCAAGCTTTTATTGACTTCCTTTTGACTTCGCTTTCCTAACCTTTTTTATACGAAATAAAAGCATTGCATCAACTTTAACGTGCACAGCCGATGCACCCAATGACACAAGAGGCCTTCGGCGCCATCATTTACCAACCAATTAGCTGTCATCGAGGTTTTCAGAAAGTCTTTAATGAACCAACTTTGTTAATTACTTTGGGATATCCGTTGAGTACTCCATCTATTTGGCTCTCTCCGCAACACACATCTAAATTGAAAACTAACAATGACCCCCAAAATGTTAGACTGTGTTAAGCTTGATTAGCTTTGACTAATGAAATATCAAACTTGCCCTTGTTTTAAAGAAACTATATACAATTCAATTTAATAATTTTAAAATGTCTGAAAATATAAGTAAAAAAGAACTAAGAAATTTTAAACTTTTTTTTTGTTTTTTTGTCTAAGATTAGGGGTGAGAATTTTCGACACAACCCGCGAACCCGACACGACACGAAAATTAGCGGGTTTGGGTTTATCTTAATCGTATTTGGGTCGTATTCAGATTGAAATTTTCAACTCGTTTAATAAGTGAGACGTGTTTGGGTTGAGGGATTACACTCGCGGGTGACACGAACCTATTTATGACACGAATCCTTTTATGACACGATTGACACTAATAAAACATGACAATATGACTAACATGGATTGACACGATTATTTTTAAAGTGACGCAATTATAAATAAAAATTAATTTTAAAATTCATTATATGTTATTGGATATCTAAATTCAAGGTTGTATTTTTATGAATATTAATATTATATTATTATTAATTTTGATATGATCTTGAACTTCCTTTAATTTTTTTATGTTTTTTTTGTAGGATACTTAAGAGTTAAAAAGATGCAACTGACTTTTTTTCGAAGCTAAATTGCACTTTAAGTTTGTATGGAACTTGATATTTAGTAGACTTTTTATTGTATTGTAGATTAATTTTGAATATTTTCTTATTATTACTTTTTAATTTAAAAATACTGAAATAGGTTGGAAATTGAAATACTTAATCGTGTCATAATTATGTTAATTATTTAAACATGTTGTAATCGTGCCTATAAAACGTGTCATAAACGTGTTAAATATTTAAACGTGTCATAATCATGTTAAACGTGTCATATTCATGTTTAACACGAAAATGATCTGTTTATTGTTCATGTTCGCGTATCGTGTCATGTCACCTGCGTGTCCCCTGTTTAATAATCGGGTCGTGTTCGGGTTGAGTCTCCTTGACACGAATAATAAACGGATCGAATTCGAGTTAGACTAATCTTTATCGTGTCATAACTCAACACGACACGAACACAACCCACAAACCCGAATTCCCACCCCTATCTAAGATTTAAAAAGAAAATATTCTAACTTCATCATTGACAATATTCTCCTCCATACTCTCCATGATTGACATCATTATCTCGATCACAACCGTTTATTTAAATCACCACCACTGCCACTTAACTTCGTTCATCATGAAAGAGAAGAAATTGTGAGGTTATTAGATGATTCAACATTTAAGAACACGGAAGAAAAGAAGAGATCATAAGGTGAAGAGTGGCACCTTAGATTATGTTTGAAGAGTGCAACTTATGGTTCCTTAAGTTAGGTTCCTTTTTTTTTTTTAGTTATCAAATGGATTTTAAAAAAAATAGGAAAAATGATAGTAAAGGCGTGTAAAGAGAGAGAGAAAAAAAAGAGAAAACTATAAAAAGATAATAATATCCTTTGATTGATAATTTTGACAATTGACTTTAATTTTTTGGGGGCCAAATGGTCGTTTCAAATTCTGATGCGTGGTGAAATTAACGAGGGCCATAAAATATTATCCCTAATTAATTTTTTATTGTGATCCTCTTTCTGCTTTGGTTTAATATTCGTTGAGAGAGGAACTCGGGATGGCAGTGTCGGATTGAAGTGGATCTATCTCTATAAAATTAATTAACCTAATAAATTTACGATTATATTGACTTTGATTGGGACTATTTGACGAGAATGCTATTCAGGAAGGATGGACATGCGTTCGTTCCAGCAGGTTACGGATACATAGAAATAGAAACCAAGCCCTAAACATCTCAATAAGATAGCAGAGTTGGTGTTTCTTAGATGATAAGGTGATCTACGCCCAAAGAAAAAAAAAAGAATTAAATAATTTAGACAATTTTTATTTATTTTATTTTTTTACGATTTATTTATTTTACTATTTTGCTTTAACATAGAGTTGAAAATGAAGTATAAAAAATAAAATTCTTATGGGCATTTGTAATGGGAGATTTTGACTTTAGCATGTTGAGTTTTTATTTTTGATAAAATTAAAAAAAAAACTTTGAAGTCTAAGCTTAATTTCAATATTTGAACACGAATCAACGGATTATGAGCACAATACGGAACTGTGTTATCATGTTTCTTTTCTTCGCTCCATCAGAAAGTTGACATTGCACCTCTTCCTATATTTTCTAAGTTCAACGAGTCTTGTATTGCATATATAACCAAGGTTAAACCTTTTCACATTCATTGAAAAATTATTGAGTCCAATATTATAAACTCTCGCACATTATATACCAATTGTGGAAAATTGGTGTACCCCACAAGTTTCCAATTTGTATAGTGCCAGTAATAATATATTAGTTGGAGTTCCTTCATCACCTTAATTAATTACTGTGGCCTCATTTAAACAAATTGATCATCAGCACAATAATTGATCATCAGCACATTGAATTACAGATAATTCCCGTAAAACACAATACTGTATTACAGACAATTACCGTATGAGAAATATATTAATTAAGGGAGACGAATCCATGTGTTGCTTATGAAACTTCCTCGTGACTTGCAAGAAGATGTTAATTTAGTCAACATCGTCATCATCAAAGACTCCAAATATTAAGACGACTTTCTGACTTCGCCCAAACCCGAGGCTAATCAACTAGCCAATTGAAGTGGCATAAGCTTTTCAAAGTCTTAATTATAGTTTTCCAAATCCTAAATTAAACTCATTAAATATTTCAACCCGTTTATTTTTTTACTTAATATATTTCATGAAGCTTCCTTCTCCTTACGGAAGTGTCATGCAACTTAATTTCCCAGCGTAAATGCCCGACCAGTTAGTCCTCTAACTTGCTTATCATATATTATGTCTCTGTGTGTCACAATGATTGAAGTATTTAAAAATGAAGAAAAAGTAGAATAATTAGCTAAATTGAGTAAAGAAACATATCCTTCTTCATGTCAGCATGAATGGCCATGATTTATATATTTGACACAGTATTAAATTTGTCTAGTGGAGCGAAATTATCAGGAAATTTAAACAAACTTTGGATTTCTGGAAATTTAACCATGTCTCGTGCTTTAGTAAACCTACTACTTGTACGTGCAACTACTAATAATTGAATTTAATTACGACCTAATCAACACTTAAGGTATTATCTTCTCGATCAGGCATTGATTTATAGTTATAATCTGGTTATTACAGATTTGGCCTCATGCCTGCGTGCATCAGATAAGTGCCTACAAATTAATAACATGATGTTAGAAAGAGGTCAT
Organism: Boswellia sacra; assembly: GCA_013180625.2. Taxonomy (NCBI): domain Eukaryota; kingdom Viridiplantae; phylum Streptophyta; class Magnoliopsida; order Sapindales; family Burseraceae; genus Boswellia; species Boswellia sacra. The sequence goes on from SNVD02009890.1 coordinate 390,361, forward strand.
GAAAGATGATGAAAGTGCTATATGTCGATCAATTCAAAAAGGAATTCCAATTTTCTTTTCCCGGTTTGAGAACCGGTGGAATGACTTCAGGAAACTTAATAAATTAATCGGAAAATATAAAGTTATGCCAAGAATATTCAACAGTATACTACGTCTATGTGTAATTGATAAAAAATTATTCCTATGTAGATAAGTTTGGATTGTAGATAGTACTAGAAATTTTGACATGTTTAATTTTTTCTTGTTTTAAGTTCATTATAAGACAAAATAATGGCATAATGGCTGAGGATGTTTACAGTCAAGGGTTATATTATGATTTTCAAAGTGTTATACTAAAAGCTAAGATGCAACGGTTTGAAGTAAGACCTCCAATAGCCAAAAGAATAATTTTATTTGGAGTTGGGGTAGGGATGAGATTTAAATTTGGGTAATTCTTATTCCCATTTATTTTTCAACATGCGAAAGGAGATGGCAGTTGCATCCTCGCTCCCGCTCCAACCTGTTAATAGACTTTGTTTATAGACAACCCCTCCATGATACAATATCACTTATAAATTATATACAACTTGAGATACCACAGTCTTAAGTGATTAAAATATTATTATCATTATTTACTTTAAGATATTATATCACCTCAGATTGTATGAATGTAGTTGTCTAGAATGTTTGTATATATAGAATTGCTTGAAGAAAATTTTCTCTTAAATTAATAATGCTCTAAGATCTATAAATTATTTTTTTTTGCATAATTTTGTACTTTTTTTGAAGTTTGGCCGGATTATAAGTATTAAATTTTCCTTTTCATTTATGTTATATGGTTTATATATAATTTATTTTTTACGTACAAATATATTTTGTAATCCATACATGATAAATAAATAACAATATCTGTTATATATTAAAAATTACTAAATTGATAATATTAGAAAGCAGCGCAAGTCATTGTATTTTTTTTGGGTATTTTGGTAAAGTTTTCTTCCTTTTTTCTTTTTAAATCTATCTTCAACTGTAGTTATATTCGTATTGAGTTAATATCTTGATAAAAGAGGTGCTCCTTGAAAATTTATGAAATCCGAGAGGGGTAGGTTTGCAAGAATGAAAACTTGATGGGATCCCATAACAGTAGCCCTTAATTGAGTGTACATATCCCATTAAAAATATATGTATATTATAATTGATGTGATACATAAATTTCCTATTAATGCATGGAAAAAGAGCATGCACTTTCACACATACAAATAACAATACTCCACTTGACCAATTCCATGTGTACGTACGGCTCTTTGGAAGAAAATGTACAGAAAGAAAACCGTGGAAATTTCCAAGTAACCTCATGTGTCTCCCGTTCTCATTTCGCACTTTGAACGGTTTTGCTCACTTGCCTAACTTTCATTATCTGAAAAAATATATATATTTTTTGTTCTATATTGTAACACCTCTCTCTCTTTCAATCTTTCTCCATGTTAATTTCTCTATATATATCATGCCATATGATATATACCTGAAACTGAACCACCATTGATAGCCAGATAAAGCTACAGAACAGTTGGGTCGGCTTGAGAAGTGATTTGCAATCATGATAGAGGATATGCCACCTGGGTTTCGTTTCTACCCAACTGAAGAAGAGTTGATTACGTTTTATCTGCATCACAAGCTAGAAGGCAATAGAGAGGACTTGAAACGCCTTATGGATCGGGTTATACCAGAAGTCAATATTTACGACTTCAATCCATGGGATCTTCCCCGTAAAATCTTTTATCTCTTAATTTTCTCCCGTTATTGTTTTTTATATCGCTTTTAGCTTGATTAATGGGTTTTGAAATTGGTATTTAAATGTTATGATCTAGCTGTAAGTTTACATAATATTCATTTCAGTCCATTATATATAGTAAATTACTTTTGGAAATGAAGTCCATTCTATCTAGTTCAAATTATCTTAGGAGTATTATTAGCTGATGTATAATCTTCGGAACAACTTTCCAAATCGCTATAAATATTGTAGTTCATTTATTTGCTTTTAACTTTCTAATTTCCATCAGCAATCTAGATATCGTTATATTTTGTACTTTTGATCTCGGGATAGATTATGAAGAATCAAAAATTCATGAAGAGAAAAAGGAATCAGTCTTCAGACAAAGGAAATTGTGATTAGATCCCAGAAAAACTCATTAAACGTGGAAGAGTTCAGCCTAATTATATTTTGAACTTCTCTTGATATTCCTATATGAAGAGAGGGAAAAGAAAATTTGGGATCTAATTAGAAAGATAATTTCTAACTCCAAATCGTAGCATGGAATAATTTTCTCATTTTTATATATTCATTCTCCCTAATAGTTTTATAATATTCATGGGTAACATCTGAAAATCTATGATGACGATTTTGAAGGCTAATGAATTTTTATATCTCTTTTGGTTCAGAATTTTCACAACACTTGTGCCACATAGACCCTGAACAATGGTTCTTCTTCATTCCAAGACAAGAAAGTGAAGCTCGCGGAGGGAGGCCAAACCGGCTCACAGCTGATGGATACTGGAAAGCTACTGGCTCTCCTGGAATTGTTTTCTCTTCAAATAACCGAGCTATTGGAGAGAAACGAACGATGGTTTTCTATACAGGAAGAGCTCCAAGTGGAAGAAAAACGGAGTGGAAGATGAATGAATACAAAGCCACTGAAGGAGAAGCTTCCACATCTAGCGGACCAACCGCAGTGGTACGTGTCAACTTCATGAATATGCATGCTATTATATGCCTTTGATCTTAGCTTCTTTTTCTTTTTCTTCTAGATCGATTTATTGGTGCGAAGAGATCTAAGCTTTACTTAGATTTTTAACATCTGATTTAGGAAAAAATAATATTACACTTACCAAGTTAATTCAAATCTCATAATGAACTCCACATTGGTATGATATTGTCCATTTTGGGCCAAGTCCTCATGGATTTGCTTTTGGATTCTACCTAAAAGGCCTCATACCAATTTCATACCAATGAAATGCTTGTCCACACTTATATGCCCATTATCTTTCCCATGTCTAGTCAATGTGAGACAATTTCCCCCTCAAACAAAGGACCATACTATTTTGTATGTTCTTTTTCTTTTTCCGAGTCTCCCCACAAATGATCATTCATTTGTTTGCTTCGTCGAGGCCTTTGTCTACCCTCGAGAGCCATCCGTCTGCTTCATCGAGGCTCCCTTCTACCTCAAAAGCTTGCTCTATCCTTGTCCTCAAATAGAGCTCAACCACGGATTCGGGGGCCCATCACCTTTTGTTTGGGTCTGAGAATTTTCATCACATATTCTCCTGGCTAAGCCTGGGCCTGAGCTCTGATATCACTTGTTGGGTTATCCATGGACAGTCCGAAACTCCACATTGTTATGATATTGTCCACTTTTGGACCAAGCCCTCATGGATTTGCTTTTGAATTCTACCCAAAAGGCCTCATACCAATGGAATGCTTGTCAACACTTATATGCCCATGATCTTCCCCATGTCTAGTCAATGTAGGACTTTGGTTGCACACCCAACAACGAACAAACATTAGGATCCGATCGATCTAATAAGAAATCAATCTCTTTTTGTTCTAAAAATGATTAAAAACAAAAATACAGGAGAATTGTTTGTATCTTGAGACAACGTATTTGTGGTATGGAATATGTATTAAAAAAAATTAATTTAAATGTTATAGTTATTAGATTCTTACTTTTTCTTATCAGAATAATTTAATATTATAATTTTCAAATCTATTATCGTCTTTCTTAAATATGTAGGTTACTCTTTACACTTTTAAATCGAATGGTTTTATTACATATAATAAGCAAAATACATATATTTGATATTAGTTAAAGGAGGACATCTCTTTTAATATTTTAAACAATTCTTATGCAAGGAAACTTTCCCATATGATATGAGATGAAAGGGTTTTTTTTTTTTTTTTAATTTTCACCTTTGAGACTAATTACCTTGATTAGGCTGAAGTTGTATGATTTTTTAGTGCACAGAAAATGTTGTTTTAGCGGTACTTTTCATTATATATATTTGTAGGCAAGGCAGGAATTCAGTTTGTGCCGGGTGTACAAGAAATCAAAGTGTTTGCGGAGCTTTGACCGGCGTCCACCACCAGCACGAGGAATGGTAATTGGCGAGCCAAGGCCCCACCAAGCTCAAAACGATGAGGCAACAACAACATTGTTTCATCGTCAAGTGCCTGAGAGAACGAGCTCACACGAGAGTTCATCCTCTGGAGACCATGGCCAGCTGTGTCAGCATGGTGAAATTGGTAACAACGGGCAACTTGTTTCTGATAGTGAATTGTGGTGGGATAATTTGGACCATCTGGATTTGTTCTGCGGGCAAAAAAATTAACATTATCTTAATTAAAAAGAGAAATGGATGGAGTTGCTTTGATGAAGCAACAAGCTCGATCTATGTTATAATTTGGTGAAAATCCAAATCTTGTGTGTCTAGGTAGTATTTGATTTTGTTGTGGAAGAATTTTTTACATTACCATTGGAAAACAAGCACGAATAATCTTAATGATTATCAAAGAATAATAACGAAGTATCGGAACAATAATAATTATTGATTTAATAAATGAAAAACATTGAACAAGTATGTATACTATACTATACTATTTTTCATATCAATTTAGTAGTTGCTCCCACATTCTGCAAGGATGCGCTATGGAGTTTCTACACACAACTGATAATATTATAGCCTCAATACGTCCATAAAATTAACCCTTATCGTATATGAAATCCAAACATATTTGTATGTTGAAAGTAATAGATATGAAGGATAGGGGTTTTGGAGAGACACACTTGAAATCATCCCTATATTTAATTGTAATTTCGTATCTTTTAAAGAAAATATTAATGATCTTGTCGAGACGTACTCTTTATTGTTAGCGAACGGTTTATTAAAGAACTAAAAAAAATAAAAAATAAAAAAATAAAAAGTGCATCCTTTCAGCGTTAGGATGTCTAATTGTACTTGATTTAACTGTATTAAATCGAACTATAATTTAATTAATACGCATGACTGCAACGGTATATATACTTCTATTAAGTCCCCAATACGGTAAAAAATCATTGTAGCACCAAAAATTCAATCCATGCAGAGACAGCATAGGGTAACTAGATGGATGGGGTGGGCGTAGATTTCAGTTGAGAGTCATGTTGCTTGGTCAGAGAATCTTTCCATTAGCACGAGGCCTTCAGGGGCAGAACAAAACAAAACTGTATGGGTTAAGATAAAGAGTACATAATATCGTATTATGTGGGAAGTCCAAGAACAAAACCACGGGGATCCAGACAAATGGATAATGGTTATTGATTAATCTCAATGTGGTTCATTAAATATTAAAAAAAAATCTCAATTGCTACATCGCCCAATTATGATTTTTGTTACTCCATTTTTTACAGTCGGTTGAATATTTTGACCAATAAAAATCTAATTAATGAGCATTCACTGTTGATAATTGATAAGTAACAATAATACTAATAATAAAGCTGGTCAAGCTGTCTGCTTCGTGCAGCAACTCAGCCGTTGTTCTATGTATAAAAAACAATCACCAAAGAATATTTTTTGTTGGCATAACTTAGCATGTAAATTTTCTCTATAACATATTCTGTCCAACCAATTATTTTTGTAAAGGATATCGAATTCGTTATTTTAGCAAGAGTTGAATTACTATATTTTTTTTAATTGAAGTTTGAATTATTTTTTTCATAAATAAGTTTTACTTTATATTTCTAAAGGATTTATTACCAGCTAATAATCAACTAGGTTTTACAGGATGCATTTCCCTATAGTTGGACCTTTCCCCTGAATTTTGCTTTAAGTAATTGCTACACTGAAAGCAAGACTTTGTCGACTTAGACCACACATAACGTTTCTAAAAGTTCTTTTGCAATTTTCCGAGACAATCCGCATGGATGTAATAAAGCGAGGGGCCTGCGGTCGTGATAAAACCTCCCCAGTATTCGACCTATTTGCCAAGCACAATCTCTCAAAAACCTTTCCATTTTTAAGTTCGATAACATTTGAAAATGGCACGTGATCTATAGAATAATGTTACTCTGACAAATTATATATATATACTTATATATATATATATATATATAAATTGAGGTGGTATTATTTATTTATTTACACATTATTATTTTTTATTAAATACTTGATTTTGTAAATTCATTACTTCAATTATTTTATGACATGTTAATTTGTATATAATAGTTTCTATATATAGCTTATAACACTAGCATTATTCATGATCTTTATTATGATCACCCTCATTTGTTGTGTTTCGGGAATATGGTTGAATTGTATCCTTTCAAAACCCTTTTTAAAAGTATAAAAAATAAATTAATTATAGAAATTTGCTTTAAAACTGTTTTATTCTTTACATATAGTCTTTCTGTAAATGACGACCGTACATGGATATTTTATCTTTACACACACACATATGTAATAGTACTGCACAATTGACCTAAAAATTAACAGACAAGTTTTAAGAGGAGCTTTTCATAGTTGAAAATATGGGACGTAAAGGAGCACAAATTTCTCGGATACATGATGCATTATGAATTCGATCCTGACATTTTATAGAACCATCCAACTTATTGGAAATTTTTTTTGTCCAAGATGGACTAATAATATTAACAAGTTGTTAGCTTCAGCCCATGATGCATGCATGAATTAATCAAATTTAACAAATCAATACAATTGACGATAATGAGACTTCTAAATTCATGAACTTTAAAATTCATTGGAGCTATATTTCGCGCACATGTTATTTGATTTCATTAAAAGTCATCGCGGGGTTGTTATTTGGAATTATATAGTTTTGAATATCAAAATCATAATCAATGCTTTTAAAAAAATTTGATATAGAGACAATAATTTTATTTAAATACTATTATTCATCATGATTTAATTGAAGATGTATTTAAGAAACTAGGCTTATACTGATCTTTGTTACTACAACAATGTAAACTACGTAAGAGGATAAATTTAATACTATTTGTTATCTATCTATCGATATTATGTGGTTTCTTGACAAATTATTGGAGTTCTGGCAATGCATTTGGAAGGTCTACTTCTTTAACGAGAAAAAAAAAAAAGAAAAAAAGAAAAATTACTTGGGACGAAAAATTTAAAATTCTATTTGAAAAAAATGATAAGTAAATTCGCAAGAGTAATGTCCCTCGTGTCAATTAAAGTTCTCAAATGGTCATCATTGTTACAACAATAGTGCAATTAAATTAATGGAGTTCTGGCAATGAAATTAACGGGAATAAAAAAAATTATATGAAAAATAACTTGGGACGTAAAATTTAAAATGCTATTTGAAAAACAGAAAGATAAATAAATTCGCAATAGTAATTTCCCCTTTGTCAACTAAAGTTCTCAAATTGTCATCGTTATTATAATAACAGTGTAATTACATTAATAGAGTTCTGGCAATGCATTTGGCAGATCTACTTCTTTAACAAGATTAAAAAAATTATATGAAAGATTACTTGGAACGGTAAATTTAAAATGCAATTTGAAAAAAAGAAATTTGCAAGAGTAATGTTCCTCTTGTCAGAGCGCTCAAAATGTCTACAAATTATATGTTTATCTAGAACGAAAAAAAAAGTAAACAAAGTCAATTTTGTTCTGGCAATTAATGGGTAGTCTTCCTTCGGTGCTTTCAACCTTTAACAAAATGTATAAAGAATTATGGTTACTAACATTTTTTACAACTCATCTCATTTCTCAAACATCGATCAATAACTATGTTGCTGACACAGAAAAATTAGCAGAATTTCGATAGGCAAATTGTATGTAAAGAGAATTAGCTAGCCATGCATAATTTCCACAAAATGTAAACGAACGATTAATCTGATCAATTTTGGAAGATTACAGATATAGCGAAAGGGAATTCTCTGACATAATGGTAAAACGTTTGATAATTATTAAATGTGCAATTGGAAGAATTTTTTTTTATCAAAAAGGAAATTCAATACGAAGACCAGTTTATGTTGACCCAGGTATGACAACCCAAGAGGGGGGGTGAATTGGGTTTTATTTATCAAAACGAATTTATAAAACTTTTCTTGAAAGATAAAAATTATTTCACTTTTTTTTTTGAGAATAGAAGTGAAGAAGATGAAAATAGAAGTTATCTAAGATGCAATCAAGAGAATAGCAATAATAAATAATCTCAAGTGCAAGTAAATGTAAAGAGTATAGGGATAGAGAGAGTGCAAACTCAATTTACGTGGTTCGGCAAACCTTGCCTACGTCCACGGGCTCCTAGCTCCTCCACAAGCTAGGCTTTCCACTAAGTTGTAGAATACTTTACAACTTGCTTGATGAACAACTTCACCAAGATTTTTTTTCTTCAACTCTTGATAACACCACACCAAGAGTTCTTCTTGATGAACAACCTCACCAAGGAAAGAGTTCTCTCAAGGATATCTTTTATCCTTTACAAGAAGATCTCACTCTCACACAATATAAGAACAAAGAAAAGTTTTTACAACAAAAGTACAACTCTCTTCAAAGAGTAGATAAAGAATATAAAAGCTCTATAAACTTGATATTTTTCTTGGCTTTTTTGCTTGATAAAATGCTTCTCTTGCACTTCTTGAATGCATGGGAGAATGGCTCCTTTTATAGGCAAATGAGATGAACTTAATCAAGTGAAGACACCAACTCCAAATTTTCTGCCCACCATAAAAACCGTAATCTTGTCTTCCATTTTTGTTAATGTTCCGTTTGAAATTTGAAAATCTACAAAACATAAAAGATTTGCACATTTGAATAAGCTTTCCAACGCATTGAGAATCAAGTCATTTGGATATCTGTAGCTCAAGATATGGCCAAAACATCATTCGGTGCTCATGTGACTTGATTTTTCTTTCTTGTGTCAGTCCACCAAATTGAATGATAATTCTGTCAGCCTTCCTTTGAAATTTGAATTTCTTCAAAACATAAAAGATCTGCATATTTGAATAAGCTTTCCAAAACATTAAGAATCAAAGCATTTGGATATCTCTATCTTAAGATATGGCCAAAACACCATTCGGTGCTCATGTGAGTTGATTTTTCTTCTTTGTGTCAGTCCACCGAATTGCATGTCAATTATGTCGGCCTTCTGTTTGAAATTTGAATTTTTTCAAAACATATGAAATATTATTCATTAAGTCATCTTTCCAATGCCATAAGAATCAAGTCATTTTGATTTTTCTAGCTCAAGATATGTCCAAAGGAGTATTCGGTGCTCATGTCAGCTGCTTCCATTTGTCTTTCAACTTGCATGATGATTTGGACAACTTTGCACTTGAAATTTGAATTTCATTAAAACATATGAAATGTTATAAATTGAGTAAGCTTTCCAAAGGCTCAAGAATCACGTCATTTGGATATTTGTAGAGATATATATGACCAATTGATTGAACATTGCTCGTGTGTCACATTCCTTGAGTCAATCCTTGTTCTTAAACTTTGGTGCCTTTAACATGTAGTCTTCTCCTTAGCTTCAACACTTCATTTTAATAAGCCTCTTTTTTATTTTAAAATTATTTCAATGATCTTACTCTTGCACATTAATAAACATGTTAGTAAATCTCAATTAATCAATGTGTATTGTTATCATCAAAATTATCATGTAACCTTAGGGCTAACAATCTCCCCCTTTTTGATGATGACAAACCATTGATTGCTTTAAAATATAATCTAAAATCAAGAATGAAAATAAAATCAACAATAAGCAAAAATAATGGCACTTGTTATGAATATAAGCAATCCAACTATTTCTCCCCCTTTTGTTATCATCAAAAAAATGTAATCAAATTAACTACTCCCCCTAAATATATTCTTCCCCTTAACATATGCTACCATTCAAAGATATCATATTAAAGCAAAATTAAGACATATCCAACATGCCTAATTCTCTTCTAATTATGCTAAATCTATCTTGACTAAGGGGTTTAGTAAATATATCGGCTAATTGTTTATCGGTGGGAACAAATTCTAAAGAAATATTACCTTTTTGCAAATGATCTCTAATAAAATGATGTCTAATCTCTATATGCTTAGTCCTAGAGTGTTGTATTGGATTTTTTGAAATGTTGATGGCACTTGTATTGTCACATTTGATGGGAATATGATCAAATACCACACCATAATCTTTTAAAATTTGTTTTATCCAAAGAGATTGTGCACAACAACTTCCTACTGCAATATACTCGGCATTCCGCGGTTGATAAGGCAACAGAATTTTGTTTTCTACTAAACCATGAGACTAATGCATGTCCTAGAAAATGGCAAGAGCCACTAGTGCTCTTTCTATCAAGAAGACTTCCAGCAAAGTCCGCATCGGAATAACTAATTAGATCAAAATTATCACACTTAGGATACCAAAGACCTAGATTTATGGTTCCAAGAAGATATCTAAATATCTTTTTGACAGCCTTAAGGTGAGATTCCTTTGGACAAGATTGAAATCTAGCACACATACACACACTAAACATAATATCAGGTCTACTAGCAGTTAAATACAAAAGAGAGCCAATCATACCTCGATATTTTGTTACCTCAACATCTTTTCCTTTCTCATCTTTGTCAAGCTTGGTTAATGTACCCATAGGTGTGTTATATGTCCTTGAATTATCCATGCCAAACTTCTTGAGAAGATCTCTTGTGTATTTAGCTTGATTAATGAAGATCCCATCTATTGATTGCTTGATTTGAAGTCCAAGGAAGAAATTTAATTCTCCATTAAGCTCATTTCAAATTCTTGTTGCATGCACTTGAAAATTCCTCACACATAGAGACATTAGTAGCACCAAATATAATATCATCAACATAGATTTGAACAATTAATAAATCATCATTTTTTGTTTTAACAAAAAGAGTAGTATCAACTTTTTTCATTTCGAAACCATTATCAATGAGAAATTTGCTCAATCTATCATACCATGCTCTTGGTGCTTGTTTCAAGCCATAAAGTGCCTTTTTGAGTTTGAAAACATGGTTTGAAAAATCATGATTTTGAAAACCAAGAGGTTGCTCTACATATACTTCCTCCATAATGTAACCATTTAAAAATGCACTTTTGACATCCATTTGATATAATGTAAAATTTTTATAACATACAAATGCACACAACATTCTAATTGATTCTAATCTAGCAACCGGTGCAAAGGTTTCCTCATAATCAATACATTCTTCTTGATTGTATCCTTGAGCAACAAGTCTAGCTTTGTTTCTAATAATGGTGCCATTTTCATCTACTTTATTTCTAAAAATCTATTTAGTACCTATAATAGAATGATTTTTGGGTCTAGGGACTAATTCCCAAACTTGATTTCTTTCAAATTGATTCAATTCTTCTTGCATAGCCAAAATCCAACTTTCGTCATTTTCGGCTTCTTTAAAAGATTTTGGTTCAAATTGAGAGACAAAAGCAAAATGATTACAAAAGTTCTTAAAAGAAGATCTAGTTTTCATACCTTGTGATGGTTCACCAATAATGAGATCTTTAGGGTGAGCTTTTGCATACCTCCATTCCTTTGGTAATTCTTGGGAAGAATCATTTACTTCCTCAAGCTTTTCTTGTTGAAGTTGTAATCATCTTGACTCTTTTCATCAAGCCTTGATTCCTTGATTTGCCTTCTACCTCAACAATATCATCATCTAAATTCTTTGAAGAAATCACATTAGTTTCATCAAATTCAACATGCATAATTCTTCAATAGTAAGAGTCTTTTTGTTAAAAACTCTATATGCTTTACTATGGTTGGAGTAGCCAACAAAAATTCCAACATCGACTTTTGCATCAAATTTTCCAAGGTTATCCTTGGTGTTTAAAATAAAACATTTACATCCAAAAACTTTAAAAATCCAATGTTGGGTTTTCTTCCTTTCCAAAGTTCATAAGGAGTTTTCTTTATTAAAGCTCTAATATGGACTCTATTGATTATAAAGCATGCGGTATTAACGGCTTTGGCCCAAAAATATTTTGGCAAATTATTTTCAAGTAACATGGTCCTAGCCATTTCTTGGATAGTCCTATTTTTCCTTTCAACAACACCATTTTGTTGTGGAGTTCTAGGTGAGGAAAATTTATGCTCAAAACCATTTTTATCACAAAGATTTTCAAATGCAGCATTGTCTACTTCACCACCATGATCACTCCTAATGGACACAATAGAATACCCTTTTTGATTTTGGACTCTTTTTGCAATTTTGAAAAAGCTTGTGTAGTCTCATTTTTAGTTTTCAAGAATAACACCCAAGTGAATCTTGAATAATCATCCACAATAACAAAAACATAATACTTTCCACCAAGGCTTTGAGTTCTTGATGGTCCAAATAAATCCAAATGAAGTAATTGTAGCGGTTTATCTGTTGAAATAAATTTCTTTTGTTTAAAAGAAGTTCTCACTTGTTTTTCAAATTGACAACAAGCATCAAAGTCTTATAACTTTTCAACATTTATTTTTTGGAAACAGACCATCACTAACTCATTTTTAAAATTTTTTGAAATTGTGTCCATGCTAGCATGACCTAATCTTCTATGCCCATACCAAGCATCATATTAACAATGAAACAATTTCTACATGATCATTAACATCAATATCAATTGTATAAATATTACCACATCTATTACCAACAAATAATGTCTTATTGTTACTAACATCCTTAATCACACATCTATTAGGCTTAAAAGTAACAAAATATCCTTTATCACACAATTGACTAATGCTAATAAAATCATGTTTTAAACCATGAACAAGCAAAACATCTTTAATAATAGGTGAAGAAGGGTTACCAAGATCACCATGTCCGATTACCCTTCCTTTGGCATTATCACCGAAGGTCACATATCCTCCTTTCTTCATGATTAATCTTGAGAACTTGGAGGCATCTCGGTCATATGCCTTTGATTGACATCCACTATCTAGTACACCTCATTTGTCTCCTATACGATCAACTTCAAAGGATAACTTTTGGTACCCAAAGTTCTTTTGGGTCCCTTGGGGGTTATTTTGTACTTTTGGACAGCCATATTTGTTTCAATTAGGATTTCTCTTAATATAGCAAGAATGCATTTTGTGTCCTTTTCTTCCACAATAATTACATGAATGATATATGATGTATTCCTAGAAGAAGGCATGAAACAAAATATTTTTTAAAATATTTTTTTGATTTTTATGAGTTTTATATCCTAAACCTTTTTTTATCAAAAACACACCTTTGGTTTTGTAACATAGAATTTAATTTTTTTGTGCTTTTTTGTAAAACTATCAACAATATTTCTTAAGTCATTATTTTCCTTTTTCAAAATAGCATTTTGTTTCTCCAATTTATCAAAATCCTTTTGTTTTAAATGTCATTTTCAGTTTTTAATAAATGTATTTGACTTTCCAAACTTTCAAAATCTTTTTGCTTTAAATTTTCATTTTCATTTTCTAAAGCTTCATTTATTTCCACCAACTCTTCTAATTGAGATAACATGATTTTTGACTTCTTTTTGAAAGCATTGATTTTTGAATTTTGCTTATCAAACTTGCACATGTAAATTTTGGAATGCTTCAAGTAATTCATCATATGAAAGTTTAGGATCATAGTTTAGAATACTTACCTCATTTTCACTTAAAGCCATGAAGCACATGTTTGCCACTTCGCAATCTTCTTCTTCGGTGGAGCTAGCTTCACTATCATCCCAATTTGTGGCTTGCATTGCTTTGGATTTCTTGTTTTGACTCTTGAAGTAAGGACAATCCATCTTTACATGTCCCGGTTTCTTGCACTCATAGCAAATGACTTGATCATTTTTCTTATCTTGCTTTGAGCTTTGCCCTTTGTACTCCCTTCTAGAGTTCTTCTTGAATCCTTGGTTTCTTCTAATCATCCTTTTTAGCTTTCTTGTGATGAATGCAAGATCTTCATCATCTCCTTCATCGTTGGACTCATCATCTTCTTTTGTTGAAGATTTGAAAGCGATATTTTTTCTTTTTCTTGAAATCTTCTTCATTCTCCTTCAAGGTGATTTCATGAGTCATGAGAGAACCCATAAGTTCTTCTAATGGTAATTTGGTGAGGTCCTTCGCTTCTTGAATTGCCGTCACCTTCGGCTCCCAAGATTTTGGTAGACACCTAAGAATCTTTCTCACCATTTCAACATTAGAATAAGCATTAAAGAGATTTCAAACTATTAAAATATCCGTAAAATATCAGTAAACATTTTAGAAATTGATTCATCCGATTTCATCTTAAAAAGCTCATAACTATGAACTAGCATACTAATTTTGGATTCTTTAACTTGACTAGTCCTTCATGAGTTACTTCAAGTGTGTGCCATATTTCTTGTGCCGTAGAACAAGTAGATATTCTATTAAACTCATTTCTATCTAGAGCACAATACAACACATTCATAGCTTTAGCATTCAAACTCAATTTCTTTTTATCATCTTCAATAAACTCTTTAGGTTCTTTAAGCATGCATTCCCCATTTTCAATTTTGGTAGAAACAAAAGGTCCTTCCAAAACAATAGACCACAAATCATAATCAAAAGATTTCAAGAAAATACTCATTCTAGTTTTCCAATAAGAGTAATCACTTCCATTAAAAAATGGAGGTCTAGAGATAGAAAGTCCCTCAACATATGAAGTTGAATTAAAAGTTGTCATAGCTCAAAAATCATTAAGATTTAAAAAAATTGAGCAACCTTGCTCTGATACCACTTGTTGACCCAGGTATGGCAACCCAAGAGGGGGGGTGAATTGGTTTTTTATTTATAAAACGGATTTAGAAAATTTTTCTTGAAAGATCAAAATTATTTAACTCTTTCTTTGAGAATAAAGGTGAAGAAGATGAAATTAGAATATCAAGATGCAATCAAAAGAATATAATGAGAACAATCACAAGTGCAAGTTAATGTAAAGAGATAGGGATAGAGAGAGTGCAAACTCAATTTACGTGTTCGGCAAACCTTGCCTACGTCCACGGGCTCCTAGCTCCACGAGCTAAGCTTTCCACTAAGTTGTAGAAATCTTTACAACTTGCTTGATGAACAACCTCACCAAGACTTTTTCTTCCAACTCTTGATAACACCACACCAAGAGTTCTTCTTGATGAACAACCTCACCAAGGCAACTTCCTTCAACTCTTGATAACACCACACCAAGAGTTTTCTGATGAACACTACCAAGGTAACTTCTTAACCCTGATAACACACACAAAGAGTTCTTCTTGATGAACAACCTCACCAAGGCAATTCCTTCCTCTTATACACACCCTTGATAACAACCTCACCAAGGCAACTTCCTTCAACCCTGGATAACACCACACCAAGAGTTCTTCTTGATGAACAACCTCACCAAGGCAACTTCCTTCAACTCTTGATAACAACACAACAAGAGTTCTCTCAAGGATAACTATTATCCTTTACAAGAATATCTCACTCTCACCACAATACAAGAACAAAGATAATTTTTACAACAAAAGTATAACTCTCTTCAAAGAGTAGATAAAGAATATAAAAGCTCTCTAGACTTGATATTTCTCTTGTTTTTTGCTTGATATATGCTTCTCTTGCACTTGCTTGAATGCATGGGAGAAGGGCTCCTTTTATAGGCAAATGAGATGAACTTAATCAAGTGAAGACACCATCTCCAAATTTTCTGCCCACCATAAAAACCGTAATCTTGTCTTCCATTTTTGTAAATGTTCCGTTTGAAATTTGAAAATCTGCAAAACATAAAAGATTTTCACATTTGAATAAGCTTTCCAACGCATTAAGAATCAAGTCATTTGGATATCTGTAGCTCAAGATATGGCTAAAATACCATTCGGTGCTCATGTGACTTGATTTTTCTTTCTTGTGTCAGTCCACCAAATTGAATGATAATTCTGTCAGCCTTCCGTTTGGAATTTGAATTTCTTCAAGACATAAAAGATCTGCATGTTTGAGAAATCTTTCCAAAACATTAAGAATCAAAGCATTTGGATATCTCTATCTTAAGATATGGCCAAAACACCATTCGGTGCTCATGCAAGTTGATTTTTCTTCTCTGTGTCAGTCCACCGAATTGCATGTCAATTATGTCAGCCTTCCATTTGAAATTTGAATTTCTTCAAAACATATGAAATGTTATTCATTAAGTCATCTTTCCAATGCCGTAAGAATCAAGTCATTTTGATTTTTCTAGCTCAAGATATGTCTAAAGGAGTATTCGGTGCTCATGTCAGCTGCTTCCATTTGTCTTTCAACTTGCATGATGATTTGGACAACCTTGCACTTGAAATTTGAATTTCATTAAAACATATGAAATGTTATAAATTGAGTAAGCTTTCCAAAGGCTCAAGAATCACATCATTTGGACATTTGTAGAGATATATATGACCAATTGATTGAACATTGCTCATGTGTCACATTCCTTGAGTCAATCCTTGTTCTTAAACTTTGGTGCCTTTAACATGTAGTCTTCTCCTTAGCTTCAACACTTCATTTTAATAAGCCTCTTCTTGATTTTAAAATTATTTCAATGATCTTACTCTTGCACATAAATAAATATGTTAGTAAATCTCAATTAATCAATGTGTATTGTTATCATCAAAATTATCATGTAGCCTTAGGGCTAACAACAACCACCATATAAACCAAATCGGGCAAAAAATTAAGAAGACTAGCATTGTAAATGAACTCACAAATCAGGAAAAAACAATCCAAATTGGGCTATTAAATGGAGGCGGCCAACGCACGCGAATAGCACGGCTGTAGGAGATGCCTCCATCCCATCCCATCTGTTGTCGATGACAACAACTCCCAAGCTCGAGACACAGAGAGAGACGAGAGGGAGCTTTGCGTTTAAGGAACGAGAGGCGAGAGAAGACGGAGAGTGAGGGAAGTTATTAATTTATTATTATAAATAGTTGTTCATTTTTATTTTATTTTATTTTATTTTTATCAAAACTTATGACAATGTTATATTATTTGAAATAAAATTTAATTGAGATTTTTAATTCCTTAATTTTTTACAAAAATATTTTAAATAATGTGATTTCATTATAAAATAATTTTATTTATTTCATGCAATTCTCAAGTTAAAAATGATTTTCTATAATTTAATATTTAAAGTTTATTATTTTTATGTAGACAATAATATTATTTTTATTTAAATATTATTAAATATTATTTTATTAATTTTATAAATTAAAAATAAAATTTTATTAGTTAATTAATATTCTTATATTTTAATTTCTTTATTTTATTTAAATTTAAATATTAAATCAATGTAATTTTCTTATTTGTAATTTTATTTCATTTGTTTTAAGATTTTATATATTTCTTCACAATTTGAAGAATTAATTTATAAATAAATACATTTTGCAACATGCACAAGTTGCACGTTGCGAAATTGTACCTTTTTCGTTGCACGTTGCGATATGTACCTTTTCGCAACGTGCAGTCAATGTACGTTGCTGAATATACCATTTTGCAACGTGCAATCAATGCACGTTGCAGAATGTACCATTTCGCAACGTGCATTAATGCACGTTGCGAAAAGCCTGTTGTTGTAGGCTCTTTTTCTTCTAGTGGAGCTTTCAGGGTAAAATCTTCCATCACACTTTCATGATCTTTAAGCAATCTATAATACTTCATAAAGTCATTTTCTTAAATTACAAATACAATCTAAATACAAATAAATATATATGATATGATCATTGAAGGAAATAAATAATATAATTAAAAATAAATTAGGTAGATCATACATAATTCAACTGTTGATGCATGAATTTACCCTATATTATTTTTGTAGTACTCAATATAATTTAGCATGCATCATTAACTTTAGATAATGCTGATAGTTGAAAATTATTTAATCCCAAGATAATTGAAATAAAATAAACAATATAAGATAAGTGATTTCTTTTATAAGTAAGATACACAAGATGCAACACTTCTAACGTACTTGTGACACCTAGATATCATGACTGTCGGTGGCAGACCCAGAAGTTTGTGGGAGAGGGGGCATCTTATGTATTTTAACATTTATAATTTACTTGATAAGACTTAATGTAAGAGAATTTATTAAAAAAATAATAGAAGTATATTAAGATAATAGAACATTAGAATTGTAACGGTTCAAAATTATAATTTATAAATAGTGTTAATTTTCTTTGAACTTGATCTCATCAAAAAAGCAGATTTTCTTTCAAAACTTTTGTTTGTAATTGTTCGAAGAAGATTATTTTATAATATATTATGTTTTGTTAAAAAAAACTACAAATAAATGAAATAAAATAAAAAT
Organism: Boswellia sacra; assembly: GCA_013180625.2. Taxonomy (NCBI): domain Eukaryota; kingdom Viridiplantae; phylum Streptophyta; class Magnoliopsida; order Sapindales; family Burseraceae; genus Boswellia; species Boswellia sacra. The sequence goes on from SNVD02009890.1 coordinate 408,670, forward strand.
CTCACACATAATTTTTTATGATATTTAATTTTATTAAAAATTATAAAAAAGATTTAGCAATTATCAGTCATCAAGATTTTCAAATTTATGCTCTTCTAGTAAAAATTAATTAATTTTTTAAGACTATAAAAGAAAACATAAAGAGAAACATATAATTTATGTCAAACTAAATAAATAAGAATTAAAAAATCTAAAATTCTTAAATGAATAAAATAGTAAAATTCAATTAAATTATTATATAAACTTATATTGTTGCTTGGATGAAAGTCTTTTATATGCAAAAGAGTTAAGAAAATGAAAAGATGATGTAAAACTTGAAATTAATTAAGTTTTTTAGTAAAAGGATATAAAAGTGACTATATAAAATAAGGGGACTAGGACAAAGTTTTTAAATTTTGAAGGGACCTAGGCCCCCCTAAGTCCCTATGTAGGTATGCCATTGATGACCGTTAATCATTATTTTTTAAATTATTCATATGCATTAGATTAAATTTTATTTTAAAAAAATTAAATTGAGTATATTTAGAAAAGGAATATTTTAGGTTCATATAGCTTCATCCTTAATCTAACTGTTAGAATAAAACTAATCAAAGTATATTATATACAAAAGTTAAAGGGTTAGTTTTAAGACATCTTAAATTTATTACTTTAATTAGTTTAAAACTCATGGTGTAACTAAAATTGTAAATTTACCATATAACGTTATATGTTTAAAATATATGTATATATGTGCGTGTGTGTGTAATTATAAATTAATGAATTTTTAGAATAGAATAAAAGGATAGATCTTAGAAATAGGTATCCACCTTCCAAGACCAAATCAAGAAAAAAAAGGAAAAAAACAAAAAGGTTATGTAAGATTTGAAACTATACCAAGTTCGGTATTTAATACCAATGTTCTTCCTAATAGTTATATCAATGGTATCCAAGGATACAAGATCACACATAACCTACCAAATAATTGATATCATGATCTACAGAATTTATTGTTTGAATTGTTGGGCAAAATTTAGGACATATTTCCCTTTTTTAGGATCGATGAGAGTGACAATGCGAAATATAAGTGGAAAAATAACACACATAATTTTACGTGGTTCACCCAAATAGACTATGTCCACGGACTACTGCATATCTTTCACTATAGGGAGAAAAATAATACAAGTGTTTAAAAATACTAAACACACACATCCAAATCCTAAATACACCCAAAGAATAATTCCCACAAGTATTCTTTACAAGAGTGAATTTTTTCGTCACGCTTTCTTTCTTTTCTCTCTCGCTTTCAGTCTCTTCTTTTCTTCTCACTTAGATGTGCTTCCTCTTCACATTTTTGGGACACAATTGGGAGGAGAGGCTAGAGCTCTATTTATAGAGCCAAGTTTCATGCATCTCGGTCAAATATTAGGTATGGTGTTAGGCAGCCAAACAAGTTTCATGCATCTTAGTCAAACATTTAATTGCTTGTTTCACATGGATAACTGGTGATGATTATCTAGAATTGTTTGTGTCTAGATGGATGGTGGAGAAAGGATCTTCACATTAGAGAGTTCATATGGAAGATGAAAAACATGTCTAAATGATGCCTACCCCATTTGACCAACAATCTCCCACTTGAAGACTAATTTCAATATGTCTTTACACCTAGATCAATGCAGCATTTTTAACTTCGTCTTTCTATGCTAGCAGACCAACTGAAGTTGAGCATAACTTTAGTTTATCAATACACCATCTTTGTCATCATGGTTGCCCGATTTTAAGTTCCCTAAATCTTTTTAAGTTTTAAAATCCCATCTTCTAGAAGTGAACAAATGAAATGATACCGCACTTCTCTGTGCTTTGTTCTGAAAAGGAAAGACAGATTCTTTGCCAAGTGAATTAGACCTTAATTGTCATTGTGTAATATACTCTTCTCTTGCTTATAGCTTAGTTCTTCTGAGAAAGATTGCAACCAAATCATCTCTTTGCTAGCTTCACTTATGGCAATATACTTTGCCTTAGTAATGGAAATAGCAACTATCTTTTGCAATTTAGAGATCCAACTAATTACTATATTACCCAAGTTGTAAAAATATCCAGTGGTACTCTTTTTGCCATCAATATCTTCTACCACATCAGCATCTACAAAGCCTTGCAATCTAATGTTTGACTTTCTGAAACACAACGCTGAATCTGCAGTACCTCTCAAGTATATAAGAATCCAATTCATTACTTCCCAATGTTGTTTGCCTGGATCATTCATGTATCTACTCATAACTCCCACTGCATGTACAATGTCTGGTCTGGTACAGACCATGACATACATAAAAGTGCTAATAGCTTAAGCATAATATGAGCTCGCACTTACTCTGTAGTAGGTGACTGACACATCCAAAAAAGATTATCTTCCAAGCATAGAAGTGTCGAAGTAATAAATCCAGTAAGACCGAGGTCGATCCATGAGGAAGGAAATTTAGCGGTATAAACTAAAAGATGAGCAAATATAATATGACCAATTTAAATAAATAACAAGATAATATTAACAAATATAAGTAAAGATGGTGGGCAGTACTACCGACCATTCAAATGTAAAAAAAAAAAGGTGGTAAAACCTACCAAAGCAAATGAAGGAACAATTTCGTAAGTAGTAAACAATAATACTTAAAATATACGAGTAAGAAAAATTGACATAATAATGATGAAAGCTAAGGTTAGAGGATCTGTCCTTAATATGTCAAATAAGGATAAATAACCCAATTATAACTCAATTGGAATCCACACATCATTGAGGTTCCAATGGGAAGATATATCATTTAAGCTCATTTTAATTATATGAATTATATTTTTTTGATTACCAATATTTATACCACTTCTTATAAATGGGTTCAAGCATCTAATGTGTCAATCACCATATGTCTACAACAAATCAGAGTTCCTAACTAGACTTGTGTTGGTAAGGAAGAACCATATGACATCTAGAAAGGATCTAAGTATTTGATGTGCCAATGATTGTCCACAATGGATCAAGACCTCCACTTTATGAGTGGTGTCAAGATTGATAGGGAAACAAATATAAATCATTTAAAATAAATAACAAAAGATCATGATTATTAGACACATATCAAAGGGTTAGAAAATCATTATTCTCAAATCAAGGGTTTCACCCTTTCACCTTAGCAAAAGAGAATTTAGCAAGACATTATGAAAGAAAGAAAATAATTACAAGAAAATGAAGATTTATTAATAACATTAAGAAAACAAGACACAAGAAAGAAAAACACAATAATAAGCGATTCTAGCCAAAGCCAAGATACCCTAATAGGTCACAATGCACCTATATTTATAGATACATTCGGGCGCAAAATTGTTAAATTACAAAGGATAATTGTAAAATATCTTGTTGACAATTTGGATCATCATGTGCACCAACTTTGATCACCAATTTTGGCATCAAAATATTTAGTATTTTGATCACAAGTTTTCATAAAAATTGTAGATATTTTTCTCAGCTTTCTAGAACATCTTGATTCATACAATTTGGATATGTATATCAAAAGATATGGTTAAACTATGGAGGTGTGGTCAGGCTGGCCTGAAATTGTAAATGCCACTTTAAGCCCATTTTTGGTCTGCTAAAAGCTTGAATTTCATGATGCTTTGAGATACAATCTTCAAGATGATTTAACCAGTTTTTCAACAAATCAAGATTTGCACCATTCTGATCTATAAATCGAAAGTTATGCGCATTTTACTGAACCTATAATAAAAACTAAAATTAAGATGAAGTTAATTCAAAAGGTGCAAAGACTATAAATATGCTTAAGTTGAGGAATTTAATGACACTATTAATGCAATATGATGAATTAAGCTCTTATTAAGTATACAGATTTAAGTGTTCATTAGTGATAGTTCCTTAGATAGCTTGAAATGACTAGCCAATAGAGTACTAACTTTTTTGCCTTGTCCATGTTGAATCTGCTCAACACTTTCTTTACATACTCCTATTGTGACGGCTTCAAAACATCACGGTCTCTAGTAATTCTCATCCTAAGGATTTGTTTGGCAATAGCCAAATCTGTTATAGCAAAATGTTTAGACAACTCAATTTTCAGATTATCAATCTTCTCTTTGCAAGCACCTTCAATTAAGATAGCATCAACATAAAGTAGTAAAATGACATAGGAGTCATCAAAGTTCTTCACATAGCATCAATGATTCGCTTGGCACCTTAAGAACCTGTTACTACACATGAAATTGGTAAACTTCTTGTACCATAGTCTAGGCGGTTGTTTGATACCACACAAGCTCTTTTGCAGTTTCCACACCCATTTCTTCTTTCCTTGTACTTTAAAATCTTGTGGCTGTATCATGTAAATTTCTTCATCCAAATCACCATGAAAAAATGTTGTCTTTACATTCAACTATTCCAAGTGCAAGTCTTCCTTTACCACTAACCTAAGCACTACTCCAATGGTGGTTAGTTTAACCACTGTAGAGAAAATCTCAATATAGTCGATGCCTTCTGTTTGTTAAAAACCTTTCACGACTAGCTTCTATTTGTATCTTATCTACCATCATGTTCATTAGAGATGGCAATTTGCCCCGCGGGTCCGGGGCCCCAGTGTGCCCCACCGGGTCTGGGGCGGGGCAAGACCCGTTAAAAAAATATTTTGGGGCGGGTCCGGGGCAAACAAATTTTGCCCCGGCCGGGGCGGGTCCGGGTCCGGGGCAAGGCTCTTGGACCCGTTGACCCGCCCCGCCCCGCAAGATATAGGGGTGCATTTGTAATATTTTAAACTATTAGGACTGTCAAATAATTTTTTAGGTTATATTTGTTAAATTTTTCATATATATGAATTCTTAATAATTTTACAAATAATAAAAATACTTTAATAAAAGTTATATTTTACTTAATAATTAACATCTTTAACATCAATTTGATCATGTTATAATGACAAATAAAATATTTTGTATTTTATGGTAATTAAATTTGTATAATATATACAATCTTTATATATATTATTAAGTACTAATTGAATTATTACAATATTAGCAATATTATTTTCAAAATGTATACCTTTCATATAATCAATATATTATTTTTTAAATATGTAAATAGAAAATGATGAAAACAATTTTATAACCTTAAATATATCATTTATCGTAATTTAAATTAATTACTTAGATTATTAATGTTTCATAAATATATATAATGTTAATTAATTGGCATATGTCAATCATATTTTACTATTATTAGATTGAAATTAAATTAACATGCTATTAAAAAATTATTTAATTGTATTATCAATTATTTGAAAAATTATCAATTAATTAATTTACAAGCAATAATACGCATTTTACATTATTTCTAATAGTGTATGTAATATTATTACTAATAAAATCAAATGGTAATTAATGATAATTAAATATTTGTATTTTATAGTAACTAAATTTGGATAATATATACAATCTTGATATAGATTACTAAGTAATAATTAAATTATTACAATATTAACAATATTATTTTTAAAATGTATACTTTTAATATAATCAATATATTATTTTCTATATATGTAAATAAAAATATAATAAAAATAATCTTAGAACCTTTAATATATGATTTATCGTAATTTAAATTAATTAAGTAAATTGTTAATATTTTATAAATATATATAATGTTAATTAATTGGTATATATCATTCATATTATTACCATTACTATATTAAAATTAAATCAACATGCTATTGAAAATTTATTTAATTATATTATCAACTATTTAAAAAATTATTAATTAACTAGTTTACAATCAATAATACACTTTTAATATTATTTCTAATAGAGTATGTAACATTATTACTAATAAAAAATCAAATGGTAATTAAATATTTATATTTTATAATAATTAAATTTGTGTAATATATACAATATTACAATCTTGATACAGATTACTAAATACTAATTAAATTATTACAATATTATCAAGATTATTTTGAAAATGTATACTTTTAATATAACCAATATATTATTTTCTAAATATATAAACAAAAAATGATAAAAATAGTCTTATAACCTTAAATATATGATTTATCGTAATTGAAATTAATTAATTAAATTATTAATGTTTTATAAATATTTATAATATTAACTAATTGACATATGAATATGCCAATCATATTATTACTATTATTATATTGAAATTAAATCAACATGTTATTTAATTATATTACCAACTATTTGAAAATTTGTCAATTAATTAGTTTATAATCAATAATATACTTTTAACATCATTTCTAATAGAATATGTAACATTATTACTAATAAAATTAAATAATAATATACAAACATTTTGATTTTAGTTTGAAGATATATTATTTTTATGATTATTAAAAAATGATCATAATTATAAATAATATGATGCAAAATTGAGAATGAAGTTATTTGTAAATATGTAAATATTATATGAGGATGAGATTGCAAAAAGTATAAATTTTATAGGGATGTAATTGTAAAAATATAAATATTTAGGGGCGGGGCGGGGCGGGTCTGGGTCTCCTCAAATTTTTTTTGCCCCGTAACGGGGCAGGGCGGGGCAAAAATTAGTTGAACGGGGCGGGGATGGGTACCGGCCGCCCCGGACCCGCCCCGCCCCGCCCCATTGCCATCCCTAATGTTCATCCTTAGTCCGACAAAACCCATTTATTCTGTAAGGCCCTTTTTCCTTTTGGTAGCTTGGCCAATGTCCATGTATGATTGGATGACAATGAAACCATCTTATCCTGTATGGCTAATTCCCACTTCATTGATTCATCAGCCTGCATGGCTTCTTCATAACTCTATGGTTGTCTTTTGTCAGTTAATAGTATATAGTTCAAAGAATAGTAGTATCTCGGAGATGGTTAGTATTTCTTCTAGATCTCCTGAGATTAAGGTCACATGCATATCCTGATGCGCTTATGGGGCTATGATTTCTTGGTTGTCATGATTACTATTATCTGTATCAGTCACTGGAATATTTCCTAGTGGAATCACTTTAAACTTCTTAGTACCAAGATCTGTGCTCTCTAAATTTGTTCTCGATCTATCTTTATACAAGGCATCTTTATTAAAAACCACATCCTTATGTCTAATAACCTTTGGTTTTGGTCATCCCAAAAACGATAACCAAACTCGGTATCACCGTAGCCGATGAAAAAAACACCTTTTAGACTTAGCATCAAGCTTATTCCTAGCAGTAGTATCAATGTAAATGTATGAAACACAACCAAACACTTTCAGGAAAAAAAAAGATTTACCTTTCTGCTGCTCCAGAACTCTTCTGGTATTTTGAAGTTCAATGGTATAGAAAGACCTCTATTGATCATTTAGGGTGTGGTGCTAATAGCCTTAGCCCAAAGCATCTTGGGCAATCCTTAGGCAATCTAGCATGCAATCTTAAGCTCCTAACATGCTCATTTAGAGTTCTACTTATCCTTTCAGCTACACCATTCTGTTGAGATGTTTGAGGAATGGTTTTCTCCATCTTGATGCCATGTTCAACATAAAATCATCTAAAGTCTGCATCTATGTATTCACCTTTATTGTCTTACCACAGGCACTTCACCTTTTGATTTGTTTCATTTTCAACCAGTGCTTTCTACTTTTGAAAACATCAAAGACTTCAGACTTCTGCTTTAAAAAATACACCCATTCCTTTTTTGCTTGTATTATCAATAAAAGTCATATAGTAGTTACAACCACCAACGGAAGAGACAGGAGAAGGTCCCCAAACGTTTACATGAACCAATTCTAATTTTATTGCTTTTGGTTCTCTTCAAGCTTTCAAGAAGCTTACCCTTTTCTGTTTTTCGAAAATACAACCTTCACATAGTCTATGCTCAACAAGTTTCAAACCCGGCAGCTTACCTTATGACTAAAGTATCTTCATTCCCTTTTCACTCATGTGCACCCAATAATGCCGCGAATCAGAATTAACAGTAAAATAAACAACTTTAATTGTATCTTTGCAACTGATAATGATGTAGAGTGTTCCAATTTTACTTCCTCGAGCTATAAACATGGCTCCTTTTTTGACTTTCCAAGAACCACCGTTAAACATCACATTATGCCCTTCACTGTCAAACTGACCAACTGAGAATAAGTTTTGCATCAACTTTGTTACGTGTCTCACCTTATGAATTTTTCAAACAGATCCGTTTACCATCCTCAAACTGACATCACCAGTATCAATTATGTCTAACAGTTCTACATCCACAAGATACAACTTGCCATGATTTTCAGTGACATAGTTCTCCATGATCTTACTATGTACAGTAATATGAAAAGAGGCACTCGAATCCAACACCCAAAAGTCAATAAAATTATCAAGAGACAAGAGTAAAGCATCATGTACCTCATCAATTGTCGCAGCATTCATTTAGTCTTTCTTGTCATCATTCTGCTTAGGTGGTACTCTATAATTGCTTTTAAAGTGACCTTATCTTGCCACAATTCCAACATTCAATATTGCTCCTCCCGTTTCTAGATCTACTTCTACCATTCTTCAACCTTCCTCTGCCTTTACCTTTATTGGAATTCCTATCATAATTTTTACCCCTATTTTCGACATTTAGAGTAAAATTAGCAACTGGGACTTCCCCTAAATGTCTCCTACGGATGTCTTCAACAAGAATTTTATCTCTAATTTCATTACAAACTAGTTTTGCATTTCCTATAGGGTTGCTAACAGCTACTCTCATAGGTTCTCAACTATTCAATAATGAGAACAAAAGAATTAAGGTACAAACTTTATTATCAATGAATTCCTACCGAACTCAATTATTTTTATAATCATATTGAATTTATTTAAATGATCAACTACAATATTTATCATTTTAAAATTAAATAGCTTTTTCATTGGGTATACCTTTTTGCTTATCGATGGCTTCTCATACATAGAAGATAAAGCCTTCATCAACCCTACAGTGGTCTTCTCCTTTGCAACATTAGGGGCAATGTTCTTTGACAGCGTCAAACGAATCGCCCCTAACACCTATCTATCAAGAACTTTTCAGTCCTCTTCCTTCATATCCACTGGTTATTGTACAGATTATCCTCAATCTGTATCTTCCAAAAGGCATAATCTATGCCATCAGATATTAGGTATGGTGTTAGGCAACCACACAAGTTTCATGCATCTTAGTCAAACATTTAATTACTTATTTCACATGGATAATTGGTGATGACTATCTAGAATTGTTGGCTTCTAGATAGATGGTGGAGAAAGGATTTTTACATGGGAGAGTTCATGTGGAAGATGAAAAACATGTGTAAATGATGCCTACCCCATTTAACCAACAATCTCCCATATGAAGAATGATTTCAATCTATTTTCACACCTCAATCAATGCAATAGTTTTTCCTTAGTCTTTCTATGCTAGCAAACCAACTAAAGTTGAGCATAACTTTAGTTTATCGATAGTCACCCTCTTTGTCATCATGTCTGCCGGATTTTGAGTTCCCTGAATCTTTTCAAGTTATAAAATCCCATTTTCTACAAGTGAACAAATGAAATCATGTCGTACTTGTATGTGCGAGGTCGAGCCCCAATCCTTTTTCACCAACCATTACTCTCAATCAAAATCCTGATTCACTATTCTATAAATAGTACTTTGTGAATAGTATCTCCATATATGTGACGAATACCATATATGTGAATAGTGCTACGAGAGCAGTATCACATATGTGAACTAATTAGTATCTGTATATGTACCTCTTATTGAACCAAGCTCTGATACTAGTTGTTGGACAAAATTTAGGACATATTTTTCCTTTTTAAGATCGATGAGAGTGGCAATGCGAAATAAAAACAGAAAAATAGCTCACACAATTTTACGTGGTTCACCCAAAACACGGACTACTGTAGATCTTTTACTATAGGGAGAAAAATAATATAAGTATTTACAAACACTAAACACACACACCTAAATCCCAAATACACATACAGAATACTTACTACAATTATTCTTTACAATAGTGAAGTTTTTCTTCACTCTTTCTTTCTTCTCTCCCTCCCTCTCATTCTTGTTTTGTTCTTCTCACTTGGATGTGTTTTTTTTTTTTCACATATTTGGGACACAATTGGGAGGAGAGGCAGGAGCTCTATTTATCGAGCCAAGTTTCGTGCATCATGGTCAAACATTAGGTATGGTGTTAGGCAACCGAACAAGTTTCATGCATCTTGGTCAAACATTTAATTTCTTGTTTCATATGGATAATTGGTGATGCTTATCTAGAATTGTTGGCTTCTAGATGGAAAGTGGAGAAAAGATTTTCACATGGGAGAGTTAATATGGAAGATGAAAAACATGTCTAAATGATGCTCACTCCATTTGACCAACATGAATTGATGTGGTTTTTAAAGTTACAGATATCGATTTGATAAAAATTTAGTTTTAAAATTTTAATAAAAGGTATCATTAGAATATTGGGTATCGAGAATTTTTTTTTTCTCGAGGCAATCAATCTCACCCAATTGATAAAAACACATTTATTTTAGGGATAGTTTCACAAATAACTCTGAAATATGGTCTAATATGGTAGATGACCTCACCTTTTTTAAAATTATTGGAAATGACTCCCACGTTTGAGAGAATTTCACAAATAACCTTGCTGTTATATTGACTCCGTCACTTGGATGGAATGACGTTGAAATGACTTAAATGTCCTTTGAATAAATTTTTGAAAATTGACAATTATGGCAATTCGAACTCGAAACATTGATCTTCACTATGTTACGGCTACCACTGGACCAACTTTTTTTCGCGCCTTGAAAGTTACCAATTTCATAATTTATTAATATTGATTTTGGGAGAAAAAAACCCATCCCGATGCCTTGGGTCTTCCACTCTCAGGCTTCTCTTCATCCTCAATTCCTTCTTCAGCCAACCCATGTCTACACTAGCCTCTCGCGACTCCCTCATCCTTTCTCCAAGTCAATACCGTGTCTCCACCAGCCTACTGTTTTTTCATCTTTTTCCTTTATTTGTTTTTCTTTCCTATCCTCTTCTCATAGCTTTCATGGCCACCTCTCCAACCATTGTTTCATCTCCAGCCACTGAAGCATCTGTGTTTATTGTCGCGTCTCCAGCAGCAGCCACATTCTGGTCATTGTGGCGTCCCCCTCTTCAGTCACTGTGGCGTGCCGCTGCCACATCTCCGGTCACTGCCGCGTCCCCATCTTCAGTCATTGTTTAATGTGGGTTTAATTGAATTACTAAACAGGTAGGGATGTGGGATTTTATGTGGGTTAGGTTGGTTTGGTGGATGGGTTTCAATTCCAATTTTTGTATTCGATTGATTTTGTTAAAATTTGGGTTTGTTCCAAGAGCTATTTTTTTCTGCTTCTCGATGTTGATTCCGTGGGTTTGTACTATTTATTTTTTTGGTTTTCAATTTCAAATTTTGTATTGGATTGATTTTGTTAAAACTTGGGTTTTTGTTGCAAGAGCTATCTGTTAAAATTTGGTTGTGGATCTTTTGTATGTAACTTCTTTCTCCATTAATTTTTTTTTTTTTAAAACTATCTGGCAGTGGTAGCCAGGATGTTGGAGATTGGAGATAGTGGTGGTGATTCAATCTTTTAGTAAAATTTAAGAGCTGTTGTTAGTGCAACATATTTCGGAATATACATGCTTCTGAAATTGATTAAATTTGATGAGATTCTGGGCAAAATGGCTTGTTATATTCAAGGAAATGAAAGAATTTAGTTATACTAAAGCCTAAAACTGCTTCTAGCAAAATATTTAAATAAATTTTAGCTTGTATATTAAAATTTGATGTAACAAAACGAAGTAAATCTAGAAAATTTATGAAGGCAGTGTTAGTTGTTTTTATAGCTATCATTGATCCTATTAATAAATAAAATGGTTTTGACGACTGAAGGTGGCACCTATTAATAAATAAAATGGTTTTGACGACTGTAGGTGGCATTGCCAGGCTGATATTTATTTGGATGAAGATTTTCTATTTTATTTTTTTGCATGTATAAAATGGATTTGGGGATTGAATTTTATTTGGGTGTGGATTTACCACTTTACCCTTTTAGTTATAATTTCAACTTAGTAATGTAACGTTAGGGTCATTTCTGATAGTTTAAAAAAAGGTGACGTCATCTGCATTAGCTCATACCTCATGGTTATTTGTCAATTATCCCTTTGTTTTATATTGACTAATTTAATTTGTAGTGAGTTTCCTTCCAATGATGGAAACCGTTGTTCCAAAATTTTGCAACTTATAACAAGGGATATGATATTATGGGATTTATATATGAGAGACACCAATTAATTAAAATTCATCCAACAATTCAAAACTACCTATAGATAACATTTATTATATATAAATCAATATTTCTCGCACTGATTGTTCTGTCTACAGGAGCAACTAATGATCTTTCATTATATACCAAAATCTAAAGGAATCCTAAGACCTCTCAACGTACACACACACACACGCATGCATACATTTACATTGTTTAGAAGTTAATTATTTAATTTCTCTATGAAACCTGTTAATATAATAACTAATTAATTACCTTGAATTTTATTAAAAGCGTGTTTGTTTTGACTTCTTTACTGATCAAAATAGTTTTTTTAATGTTAAAAGCTATTTTAAATATTTTTTAGATTGTTTTGTTGGCACCTAAAAAAAGCTTAGAGATGATTAAAAAAGTATTTTATGTCTTTTAGGATAACCTCAAAATCAAGGTTTTTGGAAAAAATTCTTTTTGAGATTTTTTTCTTAAGTTATAAAATATCAAATATACCCTTACATATTTTAAAACATTTACCTTATCCTTCCTTCCTAAAAAATTATTTTGATAATTTAACATAAATAGTACTGGTTCACTTATTCAATCAAACAACTAATTTTTTTTCCTTTTTTATAAAAACTCTATTTTTACAAGCTCTACTCCAATAAGATCTGTCTCAATAAGTTGTACCTGAAAAATCTGAAACAAATCGGCCCTAACTACATGTTTCCTTGATCATTATAATGTTACTACTTCTCTTTTCGTGACTGTTATGGGATCAATTAATATTGACAGTACTCTTTCCTTTGCTCGGACATATGAGCTCCACACGCATCTCCATATTGGTATGTGTAGTGGGACATCCGAGCAAGATTAATTGTTGTTTCTACAAAAGGTTGTGGAAATGGATACTTATGAATCCCATCCTTATTCATCTTCTTCCACGTTTTCAAAATTAGATTCCTTATTTTTTCACGAGCAAGTTCCTTATAGAAACCATTGCAGATAGTATGATATTGAACTTGCAGTTTCACATCTCTGGCTCAGCCTGTGTTACACAAACAAATTACAAGAATATTAATATATAAATTAAATGGTTCAAATGAATATGCATATGGAACAAATCATACCTTTTGAGATACTCAAATCATTGCAAGGGCGAAAAATCATGGATGGCCAAAAAAGTGCCTCCTTGGCGAATGTCTGATCCAACAAAAAGTAAGAATGAATAAAAAGCAGCGTCCCTAATACACAGTGGCCGAGCCACATTTAGGCCTGAGGAGGCCTTGGCTTGCCGTGGCCTAAAAAAAAGCTCCACAATATATTAAGGTAAAATATCCTGTTAACATTAGATATCCCAGTTTCTTGTATATTGGCCCCTCTAGACTCCAGAGCACACAGCGACCTCCAATATGCTATATGAGAAAAAAATATCATGTTAGCAATGAATTATTTGAAGATTCTTACGGTAGCCCTTAAGTTCACCACATTGTCCAATGCCGCACTTTTTATTGTTGAAATTTGATAATTTTTTATTTTCTAATTTTTTTTATTGTATTGCTTTTGATTTTTTTTTTTGGTAATATTCACGCCCTCTTTTATCGAATAACTCAAATTTCACTTAACAAAGAGTGAATTTTTCTTTTTAATTTATTTTTTTCCTTTATGACTTGCTTTTTCAATATATAAGTCTTTGTACTTTTAAATATATATTTTTCATTTCCTTTTTTATTTAAAAAAAAAGTTTAAGTTTGGATCTTTTAAACATTTAAATATTTAATATTGGGACAATATTAATAAGTACTCTCTAGTTTTAGCTTAATTTTAACCAGAGAATGATTACGCGTTTTTAATTAGTCACATCCTTGAACTTGTATAAAAATCATTATTTTCACCTCTCAAATCATCATTTTTAGGGATATGATTGATGAAAAATGAATAATTTCAAGGGTGTGATTGATGAAAAACAAACAGCTGTTCTCCGATTGAAATTAGACCAAAACTTAAGGTTATTTGTTGAAATTGTCCCATTTAATAATCTTATTTTGATTATTACATAGGGCTTTTATTTTGTAACTATTAATCTATTTTTTCCACTCTGAGATTTTCAAAACTCAATTACAAATTGAAGACATTAGAATGAGATCCTAAAAACCTACAATTCAAGATAATAAAATATTTATTTTCGAAACCATTTAGTATTCTTTTAAAAAATTTCTTTTTATATCTATTATTTAAATATAATACTGATTTTTTTTGTTGCTTTAGTTTATTTGACGGTTTGATAAATAATTTTTATTATTTTTAAAAAAATTCTATAAAATGTATTATTAATAATTGTGTAAATCTTAAATGTTAAAAAGAACTTATATTATTTAATTTCTTCAATCTATATATGTTTTTATATGACAACTTAAAGTTAGTTTTAGATTTACATTTTGGCCCCCCTAAACCTAAAATCCTGGCTCCGCCCTTGGTGATACAAATCTCGTATTCTCAAGATAGTCCACAAATGTTGGTGTGCCTCTTCCGTAAGTCCATTCACTTCTTGTAAAAATGCTTTGCACATATCGGCCCACTGAATCAACAAATTAAGAAAGTTTACAGTGCTAGAGATTAGGAAACTACAATGGGAAACGCGAATCGAGAATAACTGTAAATACCGCTTTTGTTAGATATGGAATTTTGTTTTCTCCTTTGTCTTTTAGAGTTTCGTTGGTCATCTCATTGACACTGCTTTAGAACGCAAGGAAGCACACCTTCATTTAGTCCAGAAGTTTATTCACGGAATTAATATACCATCTGATCAAAATACCATGTATATTGACATTACAATAAAATTTTGAAATAAACTTCGAATCAATATATAATAACAATATAATAGTTGGTATTTTTTGTATAATACAACCTTTTGACAGCATCTGTGAAAAGCTCTAACTCATCCATAGTACCATATACATCATAAATGTCATCAATGATGGCTATACTAAATTGTGGCTCAGGAACCATTCTGACTGTCCAGTAGAAGCTTTCTATTAGCCTATCCCTGGCAAACTTCAAATAGTTTGCTAGATCAATTTCTTTCCTCCACCTTTTTAACAAGGAGATATTATTTAGTTACGTTATAACATTGACCTGCCAACCTAGCTAGCTAATACACTGTTGTTCGATCATTTCTATATTCAATCGAGCGTAGTAACTAGATTTTGATATGTGATTATTACTAAGGAGTAGATCTATGCTCAAATAAAGTTCGAATAGATTAGAAAAGAATTTATGATTCACAAGACATATGGTTTTGTGCTAGTTTCACCTTGACATATCTTTGAGATCTCTTTGATATATTGATTGTCCCGAATTGAAATCTAACTTTGGCAAGTTCAAGTAGCAAGTAATGTTTGTCTTTTCTTTTGCTAAATGTTTCAATATACCGTTGCGCTTCCAACCTTGACGTTCTATGATGCAAAGGAAGCTCCATTAATGCATGACTAACAAGTTGTGATATGGCTGGATCTATCTTCTTTTAAGAGATTCTCTCCTTCGAAGGCTAGGTATGAAGCCTCGTGCAAACCTACAATTCCTTCGACATCCTTGTGATGGCTGGAGCCCACAAATTTACCTTGTCCATCCATGAAAGTCTTAAATACATCAGTTGTTTATAAAACTAGATGTTACCAATCATATCGTAATTATTTATGTGAAAATCTATGATAAGCTTCTCTAGCGACATAGGTAGAAATAAATATTAAACCAAGTGTTTTTTTTCCTTTGGTGAGAAATTTGTTAAACCGAAAGTTTCCATGGTACAGTTAAATTTTATTAGTAGAAAAATAACTTGCGAAAAAAAATAATTAAAATTATCATTAAACCGAACCATAATGTGAGACAATGTCCATCACACAAAATAATCTTGGAAATAGGTAGTAGCGGGATTCTGAGTGTAACCTTTAAAACCTCATATGCATATTGCCTGAGGAGCATGAATTTGAGAGTGGCAGCATGGAGTTTCTTTTCTGCTTTGACATTGTATCCTTCATCACAAGAGATAATTCTATCAAGAGCTCTCTTAATGTCCTTCTCAAACCTAGCCGTTGAATTTCGTCAACTAATTTAATGATCGCCAACGACCCTGCATTTTCATTGTCTATCGCAACCCTCACTTCCTCCTCTAGCTTCTTTACCCTGTTCTCGTACTCTGCATGCATGGGGCCATGACATTTGGAAATCAAATAAGCCTTGGCCCAAGTTTGAAATTAATAAGTAGTCCATTGGAAATTAGAAACCAGCCCAGCCCATTTTTCTTAAATTCATCTCGTTTACATAAGACATAAATTAAAATAAAAACACAGAAAAAGAAGAAGAGAAACAGAGAGTGGGAGCCTGGGGAGAAATGGTGGGTTTAG